>NW_017547177.1:5365906-5503695 GCF_001854935.1 Bemisia tabaci
TGGTTCTCTCAAAGTTAACGTCCAAAGATTCGGACCTCCGTTTTAATGCATCGAAGACAATTTTAGAAAATTATGGGAGAAAATTTGAGAAAATCGAAAAAACGATCACAGCCTGCAAATCTACAGCTCAGGGGCTTTCATTTAAAAAAAATCCCATGCAAATCGGTCCGGTGGTTCTCTCAAAGTTAATGCCCCAAGATTCGGGACTTTGCATTTTAATATATAGGATTATTGACGAATAAATAAACTTTTTACAGGCTTTGGAAAATCTCAGAAGTTCGCGGTAGTCACTTTTCGGTAAGGAACTAAGGGACTCGGTTATTGTATCGAGTGGGGGGTCGAAACGATCGCAAAGGCGGTATACTACGTATACGCGCCAAAAAACTTTAGCTTAAACAGATGATATTGTATCGATATCGATTGGTTCTACATAAAGGCATATAGCCTCAAAAGTCAATCGAGTAATCCGAGGGATCAGATTTTTTGCGATAAATTTTGGATACTTATGAGTACAAAGTGACAATGAAGAGCAAAATTGTCGGGAAATTTTCTCATTTTCAGCTTTTCTAACTTAAATTCTAAAATTTTTGCTCTATTCTGTTGTTTTGAACCAGACGATACATCGAACCACTATCGAAAACGATCTATTGCCAGTAAAATTCGGAAACCGGAGGTCAGGTTGACCGTTGACCCGGGCGACAACGCTGTCGATCGGTGTTTCATTGTTGGAACCGGTGACGTCTGTCGACTCCGAGTTGGAGGGCGCGGGCGCGGCGACAAATTGAATTTCGTTCCGCATCCAGGGTTCCCCGATTCGGGCCCGCGCCCCGTCCCCGCAAATCGCGTCGAGTAAAAATAAAAACCCGTCATTGTCGTCATCATCGCCGCCACGACGTTGAGTAAACGAAGCGACGTTGTCAACGTCAATCAGGGACCTTTGACGCACGACCGAGATAAGCGGAAAGGAAACAAGTGCCTCACATTAAGGGGGGAAATTAGATATAAGTAGTTTTTAAAAAGTATTTAAGTACATGATTAAAACGAGGGGATATCTGCTGAAGAGACTATTTCCCGCTGATTTGTCGCACGACCGAAATAAGTGGAAAGGTTACAACGCATATTAAGGGGGGAATTTTAGATATAAGTAGTTTTTAAAAAGTGGTTAAGTATATGATTAAAACGACGGGACATCTGCCGAAGAGACTATTTTCAGCTGATTTCAAAACATATTTTCCACCTTAAAATTATTTAAAAGAAAGCTAAGGTTTTTTCTTATTGATGAAATCAGCAACTGAAATAATAGAACAAAACTTCTTACTCATGTGATAACAATGGACGACGGTACCGATTCCTCAATTAATACGTTAAAATTTGTAAGTGTTAACTCTAAACTCTGACGATATAGTCTCGAGGACGCTGCTAAATCTGAACAAGCGTGAGCACCAACGAGAAACTGAAACCCCTTCAATTGAGTGTCTATGCAATTTGGGCTACTTAGGAGTTGATATATTTGTATCACGGGTTTTGATCCATTCGTGCAGCATTAAACGAAAGACGTAAAGTTTAACGAGTGAGAGAGAGGGTAAGTTCTCCACTTTATAAGAACCCTGACGCTTAAAATATAATCTATACCTGATGATTTTAGTTCGTCGTCTACTCATTATAAACTGTACATTTTCACTCTCTTCAAAACTTGATTTTATTGTAAGATAAGAATGTAGGTCTTTTTCACTACTTTATCAACTGACTTAACCCATATTATTCTAAAACATCAATTAACTCCCTACTGCCTTTTCAATTATGTTTTTGACATGTTTTGAAGTAAAAAAATACAGTTGAGAACTTGCATTCCCAAATTTTGGCTTCCAAGTCCGCAGTTAATCGAAAAGTTTTTTTTACGTCTAGCGTTATTGCCGAAGAAAACGAGAGAACCGTGAAAACATGACTCTATTTCACCTTTCCTAACGGACCCACCTTATGGGAAAAATAAAATCTTTCATTAGAAGAAAAAAAATTATCAAACTTCTACAAAATTATTACTTTACTTCATCTTTTCTAAAGAGCTATGGGTGGGATTCGAGTGGAACCCGAGCCTCGACATCCTGAGAATCATCTAAATATGAGACAAAGAACAGGGTGTCTATTGATATACTATATTGGGTGTCACTCAAATTCCTTACTTATTCACTAGCTTTCCCTTGCTTTTTCTTCACTCTCTCGAAAATTCATTTTTTTGGTGATTCTCAAAAATCCTTGTATTTCCTCACTTCACACGCATTTTTTACTGTATTCGGATTGGAAAAGTGAATGGATGGAATGACAAAGGAATAAACTGAAGAATATGAGGAACTTAATAAAAGGATGAATCGCATACACCCGAGGCTACTCTTTAAAGTTTATCACGAAAATCGGATTTCCGTACCTTTTGACGGAAAATCCGTACCTTTTCCGTGCTGACCTTCCGAAATCCTTGCTTTTTCAATGCATCCGTACTTTTCCGTACAGTAGACACCCTGAAAGAAGTTTGAGGGAAGGGAAGGATGGTGGGTGAAGAATAGGGGTGGCGGCGAGGGGGATGGAGTCGACAGTTACGGCGACGAGCTGGCAGCATGTGACAATGAAATCAGCGTCAAATTGAGTTTGCGATCGGAGGGAGAACAAATGGCACTTTCCGTTTGCGCCCGGCCAATCCAGCTAGTTTACATACGATTTTTGCGACCCGCAACGGGCTCCGCTAACGGAATCTCACCGGCGGAATCGGCGGCCCCGTCCTCACAAACATCACCGAGTGGATACCAAAAGATTTGTGTTGGGAAATTGCTTCTTCCCCAACCCCATCCCGTGGCCCGTTTATCGTTAAGGCATTACCGGTCGGGATTAGTCTCGACGATTTTCCGACTTGTACGCGAGTATTTACAACCATTATAAAGAGGATGTTGTTGGCACTCATGCACTCACAGGGTTACGATTCAAAGGTCAAAGTTTCCTGACTTTCCTCTGAATTTTCCACAGAAGAAAAAAGAAAAGAAAACCTTGACCAATTTTGACAACTATTCCTGACTTTTCCCTGAATTAGGAAAAAAAAAGGAAAGAAAATCCATGACCAATTTTGACAGAATTTTCTGACTTTTCCCTGAATTAAGAAAAAAATTCAAAAAGAAAATCCTTGACCAATTTTGAGAAAATTTCCTGACTTTTCCCTGAATTTGGACAAAAACCAAAAAGAAAATCCCTGACCAATTTTGACAGAATTATCTAACTTTTTCCTGAACTAAGAAAAAAAAGAAGGAAAAAACCTTCCACTACGTTTAAAGAAAAGAGCATTGTGCTTGCGGTCTTGCATCCTTATGAAAAATTCCCTGTCCTTTAGCAAAATTCTTTAACTTGCCCAAGTTTTTCTAGATTTCCCTGACTGCTATCATTCTGACAGATATGGGGACCGCATTTTGCAATTTGAAACCACAATATCTGGCTCAGTTTAAAAACGACGTATACACCTTTATTTTCCCTATTTTAGGGGATAAAACTACACACGTGTATACGCGGATTTTCAAGTTCATAAATTTTCTTTGAGGCCATGAGCACGAACTTAATGAAAACATTTTGAGTGAGGGAGCATCATGCAACTTCTTCTCATTAGGCTTGAGACGGGGAGCCCAGAACTTTTCAGCAACTTGGGTCTAACGAGGTCAAAGTTAGACTGAAAGTTGCTGAATTCGAGAAAGGAACCAAAACAAAAAAGCGTCACATACGAAGACTCCAGAAAGTATAAAGTAGCCCGAGAAACAACTACCACATCCCCGCAGCCTAAGTTTCATCCTTACTCAATATATTTTAGGACACGTAAGTTTGACGTCAGTAACTCAAGAACGCGGCGTGGGATAGAGTGAGGAGTTCCGAATTCCAGTTACGATGGATAATTTATCGCTTCATATATTAACCGAGGAAAAGCATAGAAAAATTTAATCAAAAGAACTTATAATGAATGTGGTCCGATACATTAATTTAGCTGGGAATTAAAAAATTTTGAAACGTAACTAATAATTTTACGGACAATCATAATCATTTTATAATTTCACGTAGATTCGAATGGGATCATGCAAGCAGTAGCTCATGGATTTTCTACGAGTTATTCGTCCGTACCATGAAACTGTGTACATATTATGTCCATTAAATAATCCCGAATCTACTAAGAAAATGTTTAATGAACTTAGAACTCCTCCTTAGAAATAAGGGAGCAGGGCTCAAAACATCAGTAGCTTTTGTTACGGAGACTTTATAAAAATGTATGAAATTGTCACACAATCAGTCACCTAATTAGAAGGGATATTGACTTTTCCTTTGGAAAAAATTATAGATTTCAGGGGACTCACAGGAACCAGTTATAAGACTCGTTTAAGACACCGGAGAAACTCGTTTCAGCTGGAAATTACACAGAAGCTGCCCAAGGCAGAATAACTTTGAGTCCGGATGTAATGGCGAGCTGACGAGATCTTCTTCTAATTTTTTTTTTTTTTTTTTTTTTTTTTTTTTTTTTTTTTTTTTTTATAGAGTATGCCTTTCGAATAGTTTGACTCAAATTGCCTAGCCTTTTTTCCCTTTTTTTAAGAACGTTTTGTCATCTCCTCCATGCAAGACACACTTAAATAATCACCGGCTACAGGGAAGTAACAACCGGATAACACACCCTATAAAAATACCACATGTAAAACACATAATGATTAAAATGAAACGGAAGACTAGACGTACAGAGATACGGCAATTCTTCCCTCCGAGACCGTACTGCCTCCTTGCAGCCCTCTTCCCTCCTCCCCCTCTCCCTGTGAGCCTCGGCCGCTTTGCGCAAAACTGACCACAACCCCAGGCGAGAAAAACGCGGTGCCTGGAGCGTCTGAGCGGCTAATTAAAAGGCATTCTGCCAGGTTTTTGCGACAGTTCACGCCACTGGCCGCTTGCTGCGGAAAAATTATAACACAGCCAAAGCCCCTCGGTCAATTACGCACACTTTTAAATCGAGAAGTTCTTAACTTAGACTGAGCGCCAGGCCGGGTTTCAAACGGTCAAGTTGCCCGGGCATAGTGTGCGCTGGACTATTGTCAACTTTTCTGAAATTCAGACACAGTTTTTGCGGAGGATTTCAACTGCTACGGCGAAGAATATGCCTGCAGTCAGTTCTCGGAGAAAATAATAAGTACTCTCGTAAGAATCTAACGGAAAGAAGTGAGATGGATGTGATTTTGAATAGAAATCGAGGTTGTAACCTCAAATTATTGTATGTACAGATTTTTCCATAGAAAATTTGATCAAAATATATAACTTCATTTTGCTCAGCTCTCATCTGTTTGGTTTTTCTAGGTTAAAAATAATCAATCTATGGAACCGACCCTCCTTCTTTAGGTGTTTTTTAACCCCTTCTCTCTGGTTTGACAGTTTCTAGATGTCAATTATTTACAAGAAGGGAACTTTTAATATTAAATCAAACTCATGGTATACTTTTCTGGTAGGATTTTTCCAACAAAACAATATAGTATACAGCTTAATGGCTCCTTGTAAACGGTCTTGAAAATCAGCGAGTTTAAATTTGAAATCCATAAAAATGAGATACTTTCGAAAACCTGGAAAACCCCACTTCATTAAAACAATTCGCTCGTATTTATTCGTTCAGACGGTTCCTTGTCAAACTCCTTTCAAAGGACTACAGTAGGTTGCAAGTCTGCATTAAACTGAAATTCTTCTTCTCGTGATTTGAAATGTTGCAAAATTCCTATCAAATTCAATTTTTGCCGTGCTGAACTTGAGTGATCTTGCTTCTCTCAATGTCATTCAGATGTTGCAACTTAGGGTGGCTGGAATATCTCCGTTGCAACCCAGGTTCGATCCAGACGGTTCGCGCCAGATTTTCAAGGAGGTTACAAATGTTAAATCCGAAAAATTTAGTCAATGTACCCCAACGATATGATCGCTGTAACCAAAGGCAAAACTAACCGCAAAATATTAATCGCATTTTTAGGTTACTTTGTGTCCTGCTTTCCTTATTTACCCAAAATGTCGATTACTTCTTACCGTGTATTTCCCGCCTGAAACCTTCCTAACAACTCAGGATACAGTTATTATCCTCTTTCTGATAAAACTTGGCAACAGTGGCTCCCTCGTATGAGCCGGGCCTCGCATTAAGCGTCCCGTATTTGTTTCTGACGTTGCGTTAATATCTGCGAGCCCAACTCCGCAGGGGGGCGGGCCGGCGGGGGGAGCGAGCGCTGGGCAAGCGGGGGCGGGGGTGTTGAAAAGCTCCAGAAATAAGTGTTGTTTATGAACACTTTTTATATATTATGCTGATTCTTGGCAATTCTTAGCTGCCGATGAAAGCGCGCTGGGAAACGGAACACAAAAGGAAGGATCTCGCTCGATTAAAATGAAAAATGTTCCCGTGTCTCTGTCTCTCGCCCCCTCCCCCTCCTCCCCCGTCGCGCTGCTTACCTGGCGCGTGGAACAGCGCTCCGCGATGCTATGCGCGGGAAAAGAGGGCGGGGGGATAAAGGGGGCGGCGGGGGGGGGGAGAGAGAAAATATGCCATACACTTATATAATCGAGCACGAGTGCCCTAAGCTCCCCGGATTAGGATGAAAAGCGTCTCGGCGAAAAAAGAGACGGGAGAAAAATGAAAATGAAATAAGCAATACGAAGTAGATTAAATTCTTAATTGCGGAAGGGAATAAGTGGAGCACTCCTTCGGCACGCTCCCTTTTCCTCCTCGCCGGAGCCCTTTTTTTCTGTTTACACAATATAATTACGATGAACGTTTGATTCTGTTTGTATTGCTTTGTTGAATTTAATTAAAAGTCTTGCACTCTTTCTTCCGGCCCTAATCGGAGGCTGCCCCAGTTTTATTTCCCTGACGTCTCCGATGAGGTGCGCTGTCATGTCCCGATTTTCCGCCGCGAGCCTTGCCCGCCGATCGCGCGAATCGGTGAGGCTTTCATAAACGGTCGGCGTTGATAAGGCCCGAGAAAGAACCTTCCGAAACAGAACAATTTTTTGCTCTATTTCTGGGGAATTTTATCACCTAAAGCAAGGGGGGAAAAAAACTCACGAATGGACTACATTTTGCAATTTGAAACGATTATTTCCAAGTCACCTTAGAAACAACGCGTGTACCATTAGTTTCCTCATGCAGATGAATGCTTTCACAAATGAGTCGGACATTGTAGTTCATGATTGCGAAATGAAGTCTGAGTATGTAAGTCTCTGTTCGAAGTTCTAGCTAGAGTTTGAGTCTGGTTACGGTGATACCTACAAAGCAAATTTTACATTGTTCAGAATTAAAACATGCATACAGGGCCCCAAAAAATGTATATAATTTGTATTATTGTATCGCTAAAACAAACCTCTGACTGAGGCTAAAAATTATGATGAGGTTTGTCTCATTACATGGTTTCATTTTGAGCACATTTTGATTCATTCCCCGGATTCTTAAAAATAAAGTTACCTGTTGGAAGGCTTTATCGAGGCAAGATTTTGTAGTAATGATTGTTATTTTTAAAGAGTGTTCGTTTCGTCCAAATCTTACAATTCTACACTTTTTTTAAGTTTACAGATGCCACAGATTATTTGGACTCATTTCTTCCTTCTCGTCTGGCTCGAGTTATATAGGGTTATATGGGTTGGAAAACACCCCGACGTATCAAAAACTTCATGAAAACGAAAATGTTCTACTAAATCTTTAAATGAAAATATTTTTAGGAATTGAACGATCATTGCTGTGAAAAGAGCATAATCTTGTGAGCTCATCGATTTGTTAAAAAATCAGGTTACACACTGATAGCCGTACAAGATTTTTCTTTTCAAACAATAAACGAGAAGTGGAAGCTAAAGTGTTCATCTACATCGTTGCATACACATACACAATAATGTTTGCAAATAGACAGATTACACTATTCTTTCCTGGAAAATCAATCAAGTTTGCTCATGTTTCATGGAAAACGCACAGCGCATTTCGATTCCGGAACGCAAACAAAATCTTGAATTGATGACGATTCGTGTTTCTGTACATAGCATTGCATACTCTTCAAAATGAAGGCTACCTGGCGGATTTCGTTTTGATTCGTCTTCCACCCTGAATTTGACTCTTTTATTTTCTGGAGCACTTAATGCGCGTTATTCAAAAAAGTACTTTTTCAAATTTCTAAGTCTCTTCAGAAACCAACGACACACTCTTGGAGTCGATTTTGAAAATAGTCAACCTTGTAGATGATTCAAGAAACAGCAATAGACCATTACATAGGATAAAATTTGAAGCACCATATCACATGTTACCTCATCAAGTTCAAAGAATTCAAACATCATATTTGCGGGAAAAACCCAAAATCAACGTAGGTAAAATCGGTTGGTTGGGGGAGGACCCCCTGGACCCCTACAAATTGGGGGAGTTGGTTTCATTAAAAATTACACCCGTCTCTGGTAGTCCGGTACACACTTTTTATAAACTTTCAATTTAAGCACACTAGAAAATTTCTGAGATACGCTGAGCTAAGCTCAGAGCCTGATTTGATTTAAGTTGCTTTTGAATTCTTTGGACGCGATAACTTTGATTGCACAACAAAAGCAAACCCAGACACCTCCAACAGAGGGGTCCAAAGGGCTTCCCCCAAAAAAGTTCGAAATTTTCAAGCATTCAATATGCAGTTTGAGTCAATTTTGTCACGAATAATTAGCAAATCTGCGCGTCCTTCCTTCTTGTTTCCTCCATTTCTTCCTTCTTTCCCGTTACCCTTTTCCTTCGCTCCTTTATTCGGGCGAACAGGGCGGAGGGGCACGTACCCCCAACGCCCCCCCCCTCACACGGACACCGGAAAGAAGACTGCAAAAGATTTAAGTCATAGAGTGCACCTTTTCATGCTTCGCGTGGCAACTCTTAAAATCTAGCGTTCGATCTTGTATGCTGCGTGTGTTTCCCTGGTCTTAAGTCAAACTTCCTTCACCGCTTGATGTAGCCTTGTTTACACCGGAAAACAACATTTCTACGAGTTTTACAACGGGGAAAAAGAACTATCGGACCTAATCAGGCATCCGCGCATTAGCCGACCGTGTCGATATTAAATCTTTTCTCATCAAAAGTTCCCTCGGCCATCAAGTCTTACCCGCGATCATGAGTGTTCGGAACATGGCCACCCTTTCGACCAGTAATCGTCTGATTTTAAATTGATTCGACGGGAAAACCCTCGACTCAGAAGCCAACTCCGACAATCCTGCTTCCTCGGCGAGTGGTTGCAAGACTCGTGCTCCTTCGCGATTCTTTACGTATCGATAGATCGCTCTTCGATTGTTTTGCACTAAAAGATGACGATTTCCGACTTGTTATCGATACTTATTGGTTTTCGATGGGTACGTGCGGGCGGACGCTTCAGATAGCTTGTCGTAAAATGAATTAGAAGTTAGTTAAGAAGTGAAACTTTGGTCAGGCTTTAATATAGAAAATTTTATTTCCGTGATAAGGGTGGGCGCTTGTTTCCAAGCCTGCCCAGTAGTTTGAGATCTTGCGGGGTGGCGTGGAGAGGGGGGTAAGGGAGGGAGGAGGGTGGGTTCTTATTGCCTCATTGAAACTCGTTTAAAATCCTGAAATGTAAGTTCCCTCGAAAGGAAAGTTCAAGAAAGTCGTGTTTAATTATCCGTTCAAGTCTTTGAATTTTCAGCTACCTAGGATCTCGAGGGAAATATGGAGGCAGGGGAGTAGGCTGTTGCTTCGATGATAGTACAAAAATCACGAGAAGGAAAGCTTTACGACCTTACGGCAAAAATATACCGATAAATGACCCGATATTATAATTAAAGAGTGTAAGCTTTTTGACACTCTTACAATTGGACCACTCTTCGCTCAGTCAAAAAAACAAAAAAAAAAAGCTAAGGAGAAAAATAATCATCAGCATCACTATATTTCGGACTGACTTTGAAAGAAAGAGAAAAAGAGGTTTAAAGTTGTCTCCTTCCATGACCACACAAGATGATTTTATTAAGTGCACGGTTAGAATACTATTAATTAATAATTCGTTGCCTTTGATTTATTGGCTGAAAAAAGTACTTTTCTTATTCTGCCGTGCTAAGGAAAAACGTCGTAATATTTTCGTGCCAATTTTTCAGGTAATTTTGTTCGCAATTTCATCTAAAGTACTTGAAATTTTCAAGGAAATATATTCATATATTTTCTCACAAATAAACATGGTATTGAAAAAAAGACAACTCTCGAATGTTCATACGGCGTTCTTCTGCAGCACGGTAGTATTGATCTCAACATCACTCATAACTCACTTTGCTTGAAAATGTGACTCGGTTCATTTCTATTAAACCCACTCCATTCAACGCACGAAGTCACGAACCTATAACAACTTCCTGAGCGGCTTAGAATGTTATCGCTGTATCAGCAATTAATTTCGGTTATCTTTCGGACGGAGAGCCCTCCGAAATGGCCCTTGAAATTTCCGAGAAATCCGGAATCTAGACCTGGAGAGGGGCGGAGTTAGGAATGGCGGGAGGCGACCGCGGTGCAATCATCAGACGAGTTGAGTTAGCCGAATTCGAGACCGTAGCTCGGTAATTAGCTCGCACTGCTCTGCTTTTTGCCTACCCGGCCCGGCACTCATCTTCCGAGCTCTGGGCCGGGGCTCCTCTCGAGTTAGGAGTTTTTTTCTACCCCTTCCCACAAGACCCTAAAATTGCCGGCTCTTACGGATTCTCGGAAGGGGTTTTGGCTTCTACTACGTCACAGACGTTCTCGAACTAACACCTCCGAGATTGCAAAATTGATATGAAGGGGGTTTCTCTTGCGAATTTCCTGAGGCCTTGTCTCTACGGGACGTTTCATAGGAGTTGCCCCGGGGAAAAATCTCACTTGCGAAGTTGGGAAAAATGTAGGTGTGTTGGTTTCAGTAATTTTCGTTGTGTGAATCGTGTTCGACGTAAAGTTTTGGTTAAGGAACATGTATCAGATCGCTTAAATTCGTACCTTGTCTGGTGGTCCATTACGTGAGCCAAAAATCATGTCAATAAAACAAAAGCTCTCTAACTTAAGCTGAGCCTAACTGTAGAGACAGGCAACATACAAACAGAATACAAGGATCTCGATTACCATGTAAATTTTTAAGTCAATTACTTCAATCCCTGGAAATCTCTCCAAACAACTGTACTCCTGAGCCAAAAAAAAAAAATATACTGATACGAAAAGCAGCTCTCATCATTGGAGCACCCGCGGATCGGAACAGCTCGTTACGTTCGAAGGGGGGGAAATTATCGGGGGCCGAATCTGGGGATTTATCGTGTGAAGCTGGCGACCGGGCAGCCCATTTTTCAGCCGGCGCGAGGGATGCGAACCCGTTTTTGTACTACAACGCCTCGGGATGTCGACGGGCGGCGTTGCCAAACTTCCGCAGGCGCTTCGGATCCCTTCCGCGGGGATGGGGAACGGGGGCTAAATCGGGCGCCAAGGGTCGGAGATTAGGCAGGGGAAAAATGTTCGGTGACTTTCCCTCGTTTCGACTAATGCGATTCCCTCACTCCTCCGGATTTAAGACACAATGCTGCGGCGAAATTTTATTAGAAGACGTGTTCGAATTCCGGGCACCGTGTTCCCCTCCCTCCACCGATTTGACGGGTTCCGCTGTGAAGCGAAAAGCGTGATCAGTAATCGACGAATTCGGCTGAGCGCAATGTGTTTTTATTTTATGTACCTTTGCTCAGTGGAGAGGCGTGAATGATATTTCCCCATTTAAATCTATGGTAAAGAATTGTTTATTGGAGTGTTCGTTGCGAACACCCTGTTCATCGATCCTTTTACATAGGTTTCAATAGGATCAATCGATGAACGGCAAATCATGCCAAGCCACTGCTGCCACGCTAAGGAGTCCTAGAATTATCTCTTTGGGATTTATTGGTTTTTAGGGTGGGAAAAACCCGCGAATCAAGCAACAGAATGTACACTTCATTTGTGAATTTATGGCGTTAATTTTTCTTCTTTTTCTTAACTCATAATCATTGTCCTTTCGTAATGCATCGCTAAAGACCACCCAAAATTCCTATTAGCACTGTAAACTGTGGAATCCTCCCGTAGAACAGAAGTTTTTAAATAAATATTTAAGAGCTAAATACGGCTTGTAGCCCATAATGAGCATTTTTATCAACAGGATTCAAACATTCCATTACTTGGAAATTATGATCAAAGGTGACTTCCTATTTAACTCATTTTGTGAGAAGAGGGGCGCACAAGTAAATAATTATAAAACACAGAGGATAACTCATCGCTGAGACAATATAAGAGCAAACGAAACGGTCCACAGGAGTAAACGAAGCGGACGTGCGAAATGGAATAGAACGCAACTCACTGGAACGCCTTCAACGAGCCGCGTAGGCAATTTCGTACGTAGGACCACGAATAGTTGCCTACTCTAGGTTTGGATTTCGCATTGTACGTGCACAACTCATTCTTATTCTCAGTGACACACACATGAAACGGCGCAAACTATACATTTTCAACTTATCTGATTTCTTTACACGTAACCTAGGCAGTTATAGAACTTTAATGTCAAAGAGAGTTATTATCTTACATTGACTGCGCGTATCTCTGTTTTGGGAAGATTTTAAGCATGAGAAATCGTTTTCAGTGGAACGAGGACATGTTTTGATGCCACAAGGTGATAGTGTGGTATCCTTGTCGTTATGCTCAGCCAAATATTTCCAAATAGATATTCCTTGTCATGCATAATCATATAACAAATTGGACGTGTTTCTATCAAACGGAACTATGTGCATTGAGCCATGAGCCCTGAGACCCATAAGAATACATGTATATCAGGACTCACGTCATAATGCACATACTTCCGTTTGGCAGAAATACGTCCAATTCATACGTTTTATTTGCTGTTCCGAGTGCAAACGCTAATGAGTACGGTTAAATATTTCACGACCTCTGCCGGCGAATGTTTTTCAGCTGGACATATATTTATACCAAAATCTACTTTGCACAAATGAAAGAATCAAAACGAACAACTTGTAAAGGTTCGATACTTCTTTTTGACTCCATTCATTTAAAGATAGTTCCGTCTAACATAAAGACGTCGATATCATCCTTGCAAGAAGGACAGTTTCAATGCGCATTACAAAACGTTCTTCCCGACGGATTTTTTTCAAGCAAGGGCTCATCGAGACAAGAGCTTCAAAAACAACGAGACATCTACGACTGGAGACGAAAGGTGCTGACCCGGAAACAGAGCGAAACTAATTAAACGAAAAAAGATTCGTCTCGATTTCGGGGGCGCGAGTGCGCGTAAGGACGCGAACACCGATCCCGGGCTCTCCGCTGAGTGTGTGGGTGCACGAGACACTATAAACGCGCGTGTGTGTGGGTGTGCACGGCGGATCGCCCGGGAACAAAGGGAAAGTCAAGCCTCCTCGGAAAAGCTCCCGGAGGCCGGCGCGGCGGGCGAGGCGGGCGAGGGGGGCTCGGGTCTGGGGCTCGCGAAACATGATTGAGAAAGTTTTTCAGCGAAGAGGAGCATTCTTTAATTATACAATTATTCTTTTATTAGATCACTCGCTACTGTCATAAAAAGGAAAAGTTTCGCCGAGGCGCGGGCCGAGTTTTTAACATCTTTTCAGGCGCGCGAGGCTCCGTATCGCCCCGGTTTTATTGCGAAAAAATACAGGCGTTTTATTTTTTGACTCGGAGGGATTACTCGCCTTGCAGCCGCCGTGAAGGGCTCTTTTCGCGCGTTTATGTAGACGGCGGCGTTGCCGGAGCGCGTGGAAATTCGCGAATATCTAAGCAAGACTTATTTGAGGAGGGAGGAATTGTCGAGAGACGTGGGGACTGCGCGGTTGGCGCTCGATTTTCATCCGGTTGCCACTGGAGTGTCTTCACAGAGAGTTCCGTCGAGTCTTGTCCTTTTCTGATGCTGATCGATTCAGCTCTCATAACTGGGAGAAAAACTTCGATCGTTTGAACTTTGATACGGAACTCAACGCTGGTGACAGACTTGAGTCTTTTTGACCGAGTTTTTTCTCCTGAGACAGAGAAGAAGAAAAATACGTGGGAAAAGACGGAAAAGAAGTAGGAGAAGTAGTCACGTAAAGAAATAATTCTTCAATCAAAGGTGACTTCCGATTTGACTCCTTTTGTGAGAAGTGAGATGCATGAGTAAAGAATCACAAAACAATGAAAATAGATCATCACTGAGACAGTTTAACAGCGAATGAAACGGTCCGTGGGAGTATAAGAAGCGGACGTACAAAACGGGATAGAACGCAACTCACTGGAACGCCTTCAACCAACCGTGTTGGCAATTTCGTACGTAGGACCACGAATAGTTGCCTACTCTAGGTTTGGATTTTGCATTGTATGTGCGCAACTTATTCTTGTTCTCAGTGACATACACATAAGACGGAGCAAACTAGAGGGTTCTTTAGACTTTAGATTCAGCTCTCACAACTAAGAGAAAAAGTTCGATCATTTGAACTTTGACATAGAGTTTTATCCTAGTGACAGACTTGAGTCTTTTTGGCACGTGTTGTCGTCTCTCGAGACAAAGATGAGGAGAAGGAAATCAATACGAAAAAGAAGGAGGGGAAGAAGCCAGAGACGGAAATTCTTATTCCTTCATCCTCCTCTGCTTCTTCTTCCTCCTCTTCCTTTTCCTTTTCGTATTTTTCTTCCTCTTCCTCTTCTTTCGTCTTTCGACTTTGGTTATTTCCCATCTTCTTTCTTTTTTCTCCTCCAATTTCTTCCTCCTCTTCCCCCATCGTTAGCTTCTCCTTTTTTACGCCTTCTTTTCTCAACTATCTTCCTCTTTTCTTACTTCTACATCTTCTCCTTCTTCCTCTTCTTATTTTTCATCTCCTACTCCTCCGTCCGTTCCCCTCACTTCCGATGTACAATGCATTCTCGTCTAACATATGTTAGGAGCTGTCAGACCTAAGTCTATCAGATTTTCACCGTTCCGAACCAAATAAGGGTTGAAATTAGCCGAGCAACTCAGCTCGTCAAACAAGAATTTCGGGTCATGTGATCGAAATGTAATGGAAATTGGAACCCGAAAGGATCTAATAAGTCACAGAATCAGGCTGGAAAATGCGTGGGTGGTTTTGAATAAGGGACACCGATAAACCGATAATCACAGCGACCGTGAAATTCCTTCGATTTGCCTGTGATTCAGTAAAATCCTCCCTTAAGTTACTGGGAGTTATATGCGCTCGGCCTCCGGGACATTTCGTCTTTTCTCTCCCGAAGAAACGCAGCTGCATTTCAATGTTGCCAGATTTTTCCGCGCCAATTGCATTTTTACCGGGCGACTTTTGAGAATTTCTGACTAAAAATTTCACTGATGTTTCTTCTGATCTCATGCAAAAACCAAACAAGTTTTGGAGGAAAATTGCGCAGGTTGATTCTCGCAACAAATTGAACTATTTGAGTAAATTTTTCAACCTTGGAATGAAGTTACGTTCCTTCGTGCAGGAAACGACGATTTCATCCCTGAATGAACACAACGACCGAAGAGTGAGGCAAGCGGCAAGTAAGGGCGCATACAGGGACCGACTCCGGGATGTCGTGTTAAGGCAGAGCGTAGCGGGAGCCTTGAACTTTTTAGCCCAGTAACAGGTTAGTTAGCGCGATTACCGTTAGTTGATTCAAGTTTAATTTGCGCCGAAACTAATGGGGACGCTTAATTTATGTCTCCGCGCCCGACTTGTCGCATCGGTGAGCTCGGAGCGCGCGCGCACGCGAATGTGTGCGTGGGCGGGCGAGGGTGAGGCGCGGGCAAAGACACAAACACTAGGAAAACAAAGGCGGGAACTTCGCAGGGCGGAGGAATGCAGCTACGGAAGTAGTTGGCCCCCAGATATGCATGTTCTGTAGGTTCTAACTTCGCAGTAATTAAACAAGCACAGCTCTTAGCGCGCATTTTTCGACAGCCCGCGCACTCCATTTGTCTTCTCTTCGACTAGACGGTGTACCATTAGAGTAAAAAGAGGGGTAGACTGCTGTATACTTTCATCCAAATGACTTTTTGGGTTTTAGAAAATTTGGAAGTTTCAAAGGACTAATTTTGTGTTTTTTTTTTTGGGGGGGGGGGTCTTCGAGAAACGATTCTCAAATATCATTTTAGCCCTATCTAATTAGAAATTCCCATTTCACTCAATAAATTGGGTTGGACTCCAAAAATCACGTTACAACGCCGCCTAGCTACAACTTGATATTTCTGTGACAAGAAGACCTGATAGGGGTTATTTTTTTCTAAAGGGTTGAGGAGGCATTTTTTTCTGTCGTGGGAAAAAGCTCAAGCTACGGTGGACTTGGTGAATAATGCTTGGGTGACAATCAATATGGCCGATTGCGATTATTTATTTCATGCGGGCGGGTTGCAGCTAGGCTCGACGCCGCACAATAGTGTAACGCAATGGAATGTTTCAACCATAATGTGGAAACTTGAAAGGCTCATATCTTTTTTCATACAAAACTTAGGTTTCATCGGTTATCTCACCTCTTTGAGTTTATAATGTGAGTGGTGATAGTGAATAAACATCAAAATATGCAGTTTTACTGATAAATGTCTGTTTTTACCACTTTGAGAGGAAAATGGCCTTTCAAAAAAAAATGTTGTCACTAATTTTGACAAACTTCCTTGACTTTTTCCTGACTTTAAAGAACAAAAATTGCTTGAATACTTCAGAAAAGGTGAACCTTGCGCTGATCCATTCATACAAGGCTAGAGACGTACCTATTGTTTCGGTGAATCTTGGAGATTTTATAATATCCACCAATTGGCAAATTATTTGCTTTGAGTGAACCTGAGTACGGTCTCCTCTTAAAGTGGAGAAAAGTCCCTATTTCTGGCAAAATTCCCTGACTGTTTCCTAACTTTCCAGGTTGGTTTCTTTCTATTCCCTGATTTACGAGTATTTTAGCGAATCTTGGCAATTTTAACAATCACATATTTGGTAATTATTTGTCCGGATAACGAGTAATAACCTAAGTGCGGTAGCTTCTACAGATCACTGGAAAAAAACACATTGGATTTTGAGTCCAGACTCTTGAAAACATTGACAAGAAAAAATACTCTTGATTCAATCAGATTTTTGACTAAATCGAAAGGGAATCCACTCATTAGGAGGCTTGGTTCTTGATATCAGCAAAAATCCGATTGAATCAAGAGTATTTCTTCTTGTCGATGTTTTTAAGAGTTTGAACTCTAGATCCAATGTGTTTTTTTTCCAGTGATGGAAAAAAATCCAAGTCTCTGTCGAAAATCCCTGACTTTTCCAGGATTCCCCTGACATTTGCCACCCTGTAACTGACTCTCTCCAATGTGCGCCGGGGTCGGGCAGATAACGCTCGTTATCGACTCCCGAACGTTGCCGGTTGACGTCACGTAGGCGTTGCGCAGCGTAGCCGGGATTTTATTGAGATAGGCAGTCCAGATCCAGCTGCACGCTATAAATTAACGATGCCTCCGGCGGGACGGGCGCCGCGATTGTGGAATTGTGGATACCACCGGATTGATTTGACTAATGGCACCGCTCCCTTTCCAACCTCCCACAGTGGATCCAGTCAATCAGAGAGGTAGGACATAAAATTTTCGACTAAAATTGTAAATTTTGATGATTATTTTGTCACATTCTAAATGTTAAGGGGTGCTTCTAAAAGAAAATTTCACGAAAAAACCAATGGGACCATTTTCAAAACCTCAAAATTTTGTATAAACGGAGTTATAAGCTCTTAAAGTTTCCAAATGTTGTCCGACCTCTCCCACTGACTCGATCCACTGTGCGTCCGTTCCGTTTCGGCATTCACCCGGGCCAGCTTCCGGTTTCTGTCGATCCGACCGGATAACACTGCCTCTCTGTAGATATTGTTCCCCGGATGAAATAGGATTTGAAAGTTCGCAGGGAAGGGTTTATTAGCACTCTCGCAGGGACCGTTGTACGATATCTATTGCACGCGATTTCACCTCTCGATTGGTCAGGTGTGCTAGTCATAGAATCGCATTTTTATGGCTTAAGCATACATTAGCAAAAAATAATAAGATCCGTTCAAACGCCTGGATTATTTGAGCGATAGTGACGAAAGTACACTGGAAAAAAAAACACATTGGATCTAGAGTTTAGACTCTTAAAAACATCGACAAGAAAAAGTACTCTTGATTCAATCAAAATCTAGCTAAAATCAAGAACCAAGCCTCTTCATTTAAGCGGATTTCGCTTTGATTCAAGCAAAAATCCGATTGAATCGAGAGTATTTTTTCTCGTCATTGTTTTCAAGAGTCTGGACTCTAGATCCAATGTGGTTTTTTTCCAGTGTACCGCTTTTCAAATATATGACATCATACACCGTGGTAGTACACAACACGGTTTTTTCTACCTTGGATTCATTCGTGTACATATTTGCACTGGTTGTTTCATTTAAAACACGGATAAAATCAAAATTGATACATCCATGGTACGCATCACCGTAGTGGATGACGTCATACAGCGTGTTTTTCGAAGAGCGATACTTCCGTTAAAATTGGACATGGAAACTAGCTGTTAGGGATCTTATTATTTCTTGCCGATCTACAATACACGATTCTAGGAGTAGCGTAACTGACCTATTAAAAACATGAAAAGTGAGAACTTCAGTGTCGTGAATCAAAGGTGTCATTTCACTCGGGAAATTAGGGAAGGGGAGGTGCAAAGTTTTTTCGCTGCTGAAAATTTCGGGGCGATTTCTCCTTTCAATTAAAAACATCAATTGTGAAAATATACACGTTGCGGTCCAGAGGTGCCCTTTTACTCTGAAACTAAAAATGAAATCTCAGAGGGGATGGTGGTCGCTAGAGGGGAAAAATGTCAAAGTTGCCTACGTTTAGTCGATGACATTCATATATTCATGAATGTTCTGCCGATGCCATCGACAATACACACTAAAAAAGGCGGTGCGGAGGGTGATAACGCTCTTCCAGAATGAGGCATTTTGCTCGAAAAAGTGAGATACAAAATCTGGAATGGGTTCATGGTATTCGGGCCTCAAACGACACATATGAGTAGGTCTGTGCAAAGGCTCATCAAAGCATCGTGAAAAAAAATTAATAACATGTAAATTTGTGAAAGTATTCCGTTTGGAGCTAAATGTTGCTCTCCATCTCGCTTTTTGTACATCGGCGTTGTTGACAGCATTGCAGAATTGATCCATTTAAAAATATAGCAACGATCAACTGAACGAACCGTAAGTAAACATACACATCGCTAACAATAAATGATAATTCTGACATCACGAGCAGATTTTGAGTAATTGTATTCATGCAAAAATACTTACGGTCACTGAAAAAAGAGAGCAAATAATTTTCAATGTAGTTAATGGACGGACTTAGCATTTCATGCAAAATTCATGCACATTTACGATTGATCAACGAAACAAATTTGTTGCAAATGCACATTAGTGAACGAAAACCAGTTGGCAGTCGTTAATAACTACACAAGCTAAAATTACAGATACCATTCCAAAGTTACACATGGCTCACAAAAACAGTATGAAATAGAAACTTTAAAACGGGAGCCGACACAAGACAGTACAGAAGATTAAATGGCTAGGAAGTGCATGACATCTTAAAAATTGTTGTAAAAACATACAAGAGTTACTATTCAGTCGAGATAGCCTTAATAAAACATTTTAGAAGAGCATGCCCACAAAAATGAGATAATTAATCTGAGAACATGAGTGATAGAAATCAGAGAAAAAATTTATAAAATGTAAAAAAATAAAACACTGGTACGTTTTTTGGGAATGTGTGTGTGTGTATTGTGTGTCGTGTATGTTATGTGTCATGTGTTATTTGATACGATTAAGTGGTATTCTTCCTCAAGAGATTCTACGTCTCTAATAGTGTTTACACCTCAAATAGGTTGACCAATTGTCCATCGAGACTTTAAAGTAGGATAATCGTAATAAAAAATATGTTCCATTTATTACCGCTGGCTGAGGAAGTTTTGGAAAATTTCATTTCTAACATAAATTACTTGTTAAGGAACATATCAATTTTCTTAATTTAGAACTTTTCCAAAAAAAATTCTGGTTAGATCTATTTTTTTTTCAGGATGCCGCATAGAGGAAGGTAGGACTTATAAATAATCTCTCTCAATGATAATAACGTATTCCGTTCTTCTGTGATATTTCAACAGCGGTTACGCCACAAATTCCTGAATGTTTCGGATTCTGAAGTCCATGGGGTATTTTTAAAATATGAACGTTCTCGGAGCAAAATAGGCTTACTTCTGCCCAAATCCAAAATAAGGTTGTTGAATCCAAAGCAGAGCAAAGTGTTTCAGGAACGAGTGTGTTCTTTCTGGTGGTTTCCCCACTTTTAAAGACACAACGTTATGTTAAATAATAAGATTTAGATTTGTCGATCCGGCTAAAAGACAAGCTTAACTTACGACAACTTTTTCGGATTTATAGGATTATTCTGCTATTTTCCTCCACTTCAGCTTTTCCGTTTCCTATTTTCCCCCCTGACATTTCTTGGTCTTCCCAGAAAGTGATCAATATAGTACTTGCACTTTATGCAACCTGCACCGATATTTTAGAAATTTTCTTTGTCTATATTTTTGGGGAGTTATTGAAGGCAATCTTGTTGTAAAAATAATTTTTAAAATTTTTGTTCAACATTTTCATGACAGCAGCACTGCAAACATATTTTAAAAATACTCGCACAGACTTTCCGACAATACTTCTGACAGTATTATATACAAAGGATTCAATTTGGATACCTTGGGGGAGGGGGGTACTTATAAGACTTGATAAGAATTTGTGAACATTTTGAATAATGTATAAAATATTTGTAACAAAAAATTTGAAATTGCAACACAATTTTTTCATCAGTTTTACATTATTCGAGAAACATCTTCCAAATTGCCGGATAGGGATGATATACCGATCATATTTTCCGTAAAAATCTCAGGATCCAATTTACCAACACAACCGGACAGAAACCACTCCAACGAAAATATTTGCCGCCTGGACCGGAGTCCCTTTTCCCGTCGACGGTGACATACAACGTAAAAAATAGCCGTGACGCTAAACGAGGAGAGTCCGCGGCACATATTTTGATAATCAGAGCGTAAACGGGGTGACCGTACCCCGGCGCCCCCGCGCGGCCTCGGGGGGAGGAGGCGAGGGGGGGAGGTTGCGTTGGAGGTTGCCGCTGAAAAAGCACGCCCGAACACCTGAGCACCCCACTCGAGTTTCACACGCCCAAGTTTTCCCCGGCCGGAAAACGGGAACGCGGGGCGCGGATTTAAAAATAGAAGTACGGTCGGTTTGTTTGCGGATCCGAGGGAGGACTGAGGTGTTCCCGGAATTTTTCGACTCACCCCCCCTGGCTTGGCCACCGCCATCGCGTCGACGACTCTAGAGTGCACTCCAAAACTAGGATTCGTCAAATCCTTCGCCGAGCCGGTGAAAATCTGAGGGGCGCCTGGTATAGATTCCGGCCTGAGAGGAGCGTTCCCCGGAGGAACGGAAAATATTGACGGCTAAAGTCGAGAATTGTGCTTCTTAATGTGCCGATTGCATTTTATGTTTTTACTTTTGATAAAGAAAAGAAAATATTTCTTTGGGATTGCCTGTAAATGCTCTTGAATGAGTGTAAGGAATTAAGAGAATTTAAAGATATATTGTTAGCTTCCCATCAAAAAGACAAATTACCGGCGACTTAAAACGACTTACTTAAAACGACAAATTTAAATACGTTTCATTCAATTTTGGGTATCTTTCTAAAAACGTTGCAGACGTGCCCCTCTAGGCCTCCTGAACTAAAACAAAATGACTTCTTTTCAGTTTGGAACCGATTCAAGAATGCCTACGTTATTGAGCCGGTGGGATCCAGCCTCAGAATCACACACGGATTGCCGGGGAGCGGAGAATAAGACACATTAAACATAAAAAATAATGGAGCCGGGAACATTGGGCGAATACATAAAACCCGATGCGAAGGGGGCGCCTTCGGTGTTGGGGAACGCAACACGCCCGGCAAGTTGGAAGTCCACGCATCCGGCTGCGACCGATTGGATTTCTCGGGAGTCCCTCGATAGGTTCGTAAGGGGATCGCGGAGCAAATCGGAAATGCACTGGAAACACGAGATGACTCAATTGACGTCGGAAAACGTTCTGGGATTCGCAGACTTCTCGATAGCTTATCGAGGAGACTTCATTTCTGTTCCGCTCGGCAGTTAGTCTGCATTTCCGCAGATTCACAGGTACGATTTATTGCTCGCTGCTCGGTGCTCGCTCAACTTATGAGCGGCTTAAACACAACATGGCTCTGAAATTTCTCCACGGTTAGTTCGAACGATCGCTCCGTGCGCGATAATCTTTTCTCTCGGCACTTAGAGGACCTCCGTTGATCTGATAAAAGCGGATTCCCGTCGATTTCAGCCAAGTTCAGCGTCGCGCGGGAGCGCCTGAATAATCTCAATTCTTTCATTATTAATTTCACCGGAGAAGGCTTGGCGCCCAAACGGGGAAGGTGCGTGGCAATGTTGTCTGATTTCCATAAAACTCACTCAGGTATACGCAGAAAAGGAGCTCAGGCGGTGATTTTTGACGGATTTTTAGGGCTGAATTCGAAAATTATATCCGTTTCCCTCTTTCTGAGATATCAAAGTTTTCGGGGGGAAAATGAATTTTCCGGATAACTGATGCATGCTAAGATAAATAAAGGTATAACTTTTTATTTAGCAGGCAAAGTATACGCACTACGCAAGGATGTAAATTACATCCCGCTCTGTTTAATAAGAAAGTCACCTCTTTTTTGAATCCAGCGTCGAAAATCCACTGAGAATCACCTCATTCGTGCCTCATTTTTGCTGTAAAGTTTGTAATTGCCCTCGCGTCATAGATTTAGAGTTATCTTACTGCTTCCATCGACAATATTCTCAAAAAATCTTATGATCTAATTTCGACTCTTCGTTTTCCTTACGAAAAATGGTGACTGCATTTCAATGTTGCCAAATTTCCCTTCGCTTTCCTCAATTCCATTTGTCCTCAACTTTTATCTGTATGAAATCGCATTCGATAAAATTAAAATTTTACCTTAATTCAGCACGATTTTCTGTTCGATTATACTGCGACGAAATTTCAATTTATCGCAATTTTTCATTCGATACTATTGCAATAAGTCGACGTCGATAAAATTGCGATACACTCTCCGATCAAATCGCAACTTATCGCGATAACTGCTACTTGGGCTCTGGACTGTGAGGCTTGCTGCAGGATTCGAAAGGGAGCAAGTCCGGGCCCGGAAACTTCCCAAAATAAGAAAGTGGCTGAGAGCGGGTCAGCCGGGGATAATCCGACAACCCCGCCACTGACTCCCTCAGCAGTCGGATGTTCTCCTTTTTTCGATGCTTTCTTTCAATTTAAAATCGCGCCTCCGTGCGGCCCCTCCCCTCCCCTCCCCTCCCTGCCCGGAGAGCACTCCTCTCCGGAGTTTTCGATGAAAAGAGATAAATTTAGTTTATCTGTTTTTCATTTTTCATCCGCGGTTTCCCCGGCCCGACTATCCGCGGGAGCCCCCCCCCCCCCCNTAATCCCCGCCGTCCGGGCGTCCCCTGTTTGCTTTGCCTCATTCATCCTGCTCCCGGCTTTGCTGCGAGATTTTATTTTATTTACTTACCTCCTTACCGTCTTCGGAGGTCGCCGCGCGCCCCGTAAATGAACCCCCGGGATGACGGACAAAAGCTTTGACTTCGGGACTCCGCGCTCGCCGCGATTTGAAAGCTTCCTCGATATCGCGGCCCGAGATGGACGCGTTTGTAAGGAAAATTTGACCCCATTCAAGTCCCGGCGCACAGTGGAACTGGAGTACCTTTATAGGGAGAGAATGGACAACTCAAACATTTGGAGGTTAGGTTTAATTAGGTCATGTACAGAGACAAGAGACCATCCACTAGTATCTTGGCCATGGTGGAAGCTTTTACTTTCGGGACTTCAGCATTCTACTGTTGACTTACCATGATTGATGTTGAACAACGTGTTGGCAGTTTCGTTTCGCGAACAAGCCGAAAATGGCCGAAGTTTAGGAAACTTGTTGGGCTCATGACGTCACCCGAAGCTCATCATCGACCATGTAGGTAGGTCAACAGCCGAAATTAGGGTGATGACTGTTGCTCCCTTATAATTGTCCATAAGGAACTGTTGAATCCCCGAAAGTAAAAGCTTCCACCTGTCGCCAAGAGGCCAGTGGAGGGTCTCTTGTCTCTGGTCATGTAGCTCTTGGGGCCCATGTAGCAACCAACCTATGAACTCGAATTATCCAGTCGTACTAATTTTCACAACAGTAAACTACGAGGGTAGGTACACTGATCAAAAATAATAAAAGCACGTATGAAACTTTGATCTTACATACATTTCCACGGTTTCAAAGTCTTAATCCTTAAAGACGCTTGGTTACAATGCGCTGGCGGTCATATTGATTAATCTTTCAAGTGCATAGGTTGGCAGCGGTACTTTTCTTGTGATGCTCGTTTTACACGTTGTCGCCCTTTTGGGCCCTAAGAGCTACATAAATCGAGTCGTCCATACTCTCCCTATAAAGGTACTCTAATTGGAAGGCCCTAATAGAGGAGTTCGAACATGAATTTGTGGCTAACATTTCATATGCTGATGTTTATTTACTCACAAATTCAATTTCAATGGGTGCTTCTGAAAGGAATTTTCACGAAAATCCCGCTGGAATCACATCCAAACTTTTTTGTTCCATATTTTCAAAAATGTAAGCTTTTTAAGTTTCCAGATTTTGTCCGACTTGGTTTGTCGTGACTTGGTCCACTGTACGGCGCAAGAGAAGGACCTCACTTCGAGTTTCGGTGGGGAACTCCGAGTTCCGAGGTTTCAGAACGCGGACTTTTTCTCAAAGTAGTTGAAAACGAATGGGCTAGTTGCCCGTATCACAGAATTGCATTTTGGTGGTTAGATTTCTTGTGTCGAGACAGGAAAGGACTCAGAAGGATATAATTGCTGGGCTGCCATCCAAAATGTATCTACTAGATACCTACTTGAAAATTTCACAAAAACGGGCAATTTCTCTTTTATGTGTGTTTTCACCTATGCCCTCCCGAGATGGAAACTTTCATGAAAAATGAAAATTTGAAATTTTGCGCGCGATTTCATGAAATTTGCCAGTGAAATTTCAGTGAAAAGTTGAGATTTAAGGTCATTTTTCGTGAAATTGATGCAATTTGCCATAAAATTCAACGCGGAGTTTCCAGAGCGATCTCAAGCTATCCCTACAATTAGTAGAGAAGATGAACTACAGGAGAGGGTATGATTTGATCTGTGCTTTCAGTAAAAATTCAATGAATTCAATTTACTTGACCACAAATCTAACAACGAACCCAAGCTCCAATTTCAATATCCTTGATAAAGAGGAGAGAACCTCAAAACTCTCTTTGTGAGATGGGCTTTCAACTAGAGTTATGACGTCATAACAGACCCCATCTTGAGCCGGCCCGCTACATCTCAATTACACTAGACCTCAGTAACGGCTACTTAAATTAATATTAGCTGCCCGGGATGCAAATAAACGAGGGCAGGGAGCTTAGCGGACGGGAAGATCGGGAAAAGCATCCGAGGCGTTGTTTAGAAATTACTTCGGGGGAGTTGGGACGTGATTTCTGGTGCTAATCCGATCAATGGCGGACAGTAATTGCTAATTCGGAATTTCTGAGGCGATCGATGGACCGATAAGACGCTCGAGACACGGTTCGGTTCAACCGGAAGGCGCGAGTCGGGCCGAGAAAGGAGAGGCCTCCTGCATAGGAACCGTCCCTGATTTTCTCCCTTCAGACTTCGTCGGAGGATTTGCTTAAATTATTGCGGAATTACAGATTAGTGAAGGTTGATGACGGCTTAAGTCAATTCAAATCCGGAACTAAGTTGTTCTGCTACCTTGCGGAAAAGTACAGAAGATCTGTAATTTTCTTTGACTTTATGAGCGCGGCATCAGTCAGAACTCCGACTCATTCCTTGATCTGTTATATTTAGTGTAGTTAAGTTAATTGGACTACATTTTGCAATTTGGAACTATAAATTCTAGCCCGGTTTAAAAACAACGTATGTGCCATTGGTTTCCCTATGCACGGAACAGTTTTTCCAGAAGAGCCGGAATTTATAGTTCCAAATTGCAAAATGCAGTCCAATTAGGGTTAATACTTGTAAATTTTGTAGACCCCTATTTCTTAATAAATGAATAAAAGAAGTATGAGAAAAATTAATTTTAAAATTGCGAGTTTTATTTTGAGAACATAATTTCTCATTCCATAAAGGGGCTAAAATAAGTTAATTTCTAATTTCCCAGCTGTGGTGGATTTTAAATGTAGGCATTTGAAATGAATAAGTTAACCTAGAATTTTGATAATCATCTACCTGGTGAGTATATAAATATTCAACGAGCTCAGCTTTCAAAATTTGTCATTTGCAATTATGAGGAAACTGCGAAGTTTTGTTGCATGATACAGTAGTTTTACAAAAGTGATTTTTTCGAAGACTTGGAGCCATTGGCGGATCCAGCAAATTGGCAACATTGTTTCTCTCCATTTAAACCTACGGAAATGTATCGATTCTTGGTGCTTCCAAGTGCTCCGACAAAAATCGATTATTTAACATAGTTTTAAATGGTAGGGATCCGGTGTTGCCATATTGCTGGAGCCGCCTCTGCTGGGAGTCAACTGATCTGACAGGCATTGATCTGTATTTCGAAAATTACGTCAAGACGAAGGAAAATATTTTCCCTTCTAAATGAGCACCTCGAAAGTAAAGTCTAAACACCCCTCCTCGAGGTAATACTGAACGTAAACGATTGGGGAGGGGGTGATGTCTGGATCAAAGCCTTCAATTAACAAAAGCCGCCCGCCAAACACAAGATCATCGAGAAGCCAACGCAACGAGCGCGCACCTTTCCGCCGACCCGAACACAATAACGCGAGGGTTAGAGGCGAGTGCGAGTGGTTGGGGCCGGGGGGTGGGAGGCGGCGGAAAAAACAAAGTTTTCCCATTGCTCTTTATTAATGAATAATTGATTAACTGTTGCTCGGGAGGACTTTAATTAGCTGTCAAAATTCATCGGCGGCATTGGAAGTTGCGCGGCCCGTGACGGGTGTGGCGGCGGCGGCGGCGGCGGGCGGTTCGCCGATCCCGATGCGCGTGGCAATTTCATTACGACCGTCGCTCTGTTGCACCGTCGAAACTGCAACATTCGAATTTATTATGCGTGTGTGAAAAATGCAGCATTGAAACTGCGATCTGACGCCTATTTGTTTGAATTCGCCAACTTTGAGCGCTCAGCCGATAGAAAACGTTTTTTGATTCAACCTGCCTCTATTGCGTTCAAATTGCGCACCAGCTCAACAACAAGATGGCGGAGAGGGGCCTGATACATGAATGCAACCTTGCGCAAGTTGAGGAAACTGGTTTGGACGGTTGCAAGAAACGTCAGATCCATCAAAGAACTAAGGTTTAGGGTGCAAAATTTAGACAATATCTGATTTAACCCTAAAATTATTGCACCGCTCACGCGACCAAAGCCTGCCACTGTAGCACTTAGGCGTATTTTAATAGATAAACAGAAGAAATTTATTTAATAAACAATAGTAAGAAGAGAGTTAAAGGAATATATTTAATAATATTTAAGTGCTGTTCTAATGAATTAAATATATTTAAATAAGTGCTGCGTTGCACACTGCAACGTGAAAATTTGTTGCAAAATGCGTTAGTTAAAACTGTGATACTACGACGGCGATCTGATGCTGCCGTTAAGAACTTGACCTCTTTGTTTTTAAAAGTTTGTCCTCTACAGTGACCGTGAGATAGGCTGTAGTCCGTCAGTTGCGCTAACCACTACACTGACTGAGGTCGGCTCGAATTCGATTTATCGGTTTAATTTGAAGTGACAACGTAAAATTGTGTCCAAGGCACAATGGTATCATGAACGAGGACTAAAAATTACCCTCTTGAAACTTGAAGTCACCATCTAGGGTGGAAACGCAGCAGAGGTTTTTGAACCATATCTCTGCAAAGTTGCAGGGTGCCGAAATAAACTCGCAGCTTTCGCAGTCAGCGCGTGGTACATGCCTTCTCGCGACGAGAGAGAAGGAGAGAGGAATGAGGAGTAAGTCAGAGTGAAAGCGCTACTTGAAGAAATAAAAAACGCCTTCAATTGAAAATGATACTCCGCAACACACAGAAGTTTGAATAGTTGTATCATTCCATTGTTCACGATATTCTGATTGTTGAAGTCAGAATCCTCGAAGGGAGAGATCAATCGGGGTAAAGAAAATTCGAAAATGCGTCCTTCTTTTTTTAAAAGATCCCTTAGGAATTCGAAGGAATTGTATTCGGCTTCCCTGCTGGAAAAAAGTCTCCTCATTCGAGTATATCTCTTATAGGCAACGCATTCCTTCCAACGACCTTATTGGGCTGTTTTTTTTTTGGCAAGAATGTCAACGGTACTTGGGATGATCTCGAGAACATCGATACGTTCGATTAAAATGGGTAATTTCCTGGCTGGAGCACACGGCGTTGCGGAGGTCTCGCCGAGGGGACTCCGGAACTGGATTCCACCAGGCGGAGGCGGTGTCCCTCCTCCACCCGGCGCCCCTTTATGACCCCCTTTGAACTTTGATTGAGCCGAGAGACGTCTTGCCAACCGCCGACTAACTTCCCAAGTTTATCGATTACTGATCTCGTTGCCAACTCGGGCTCGAAATTACACGTGTGCAACTAAGACACGCGGAAATACGAACTTTGGGCTCTGAAAGCTTGATAAAAATGTCTAATCAAAGTTTTTGGGTGATGACATAACTTTGGTGGGATCTGAGAGGATAAACAGCAAACATCCTCCACCTAGACTCCACGGATCCAGTTTCATTAAACTCGTCACATATCGTTCAGTATTCAGAGGACATTTCGCCTTCATCTTGGCGAGTAGGCAAAACGAGCTCCGAGGAGTTAAAATAGTGGTATTGCTCATTTTACTGTATTAAACCATCATCGTGGATCAGAATCTATAAAGTTGATTAGGGGTGGTTGCGATGGATAAGGGAGGTAGGTAATAGACTAGGTATACTAACACGGAGAAAAATCTATGGCTTTCAAAACCAATTGGGGGCTCATATGGAACACCCCTTATATGCGTAAATGAACTATAATGATTCTCGGTCTGTGAATATACAATCTAGTGCGATACTGAGGTATCTCGTACCGTCACTTAAGTATATGTGCTATTATTATATGTTGCCTTTACTACTATTAGTGGTGTTCCATATGAACCACTAACCGGTTCATAATCCATAGCTTTTTCTCAGTGAATGGCAACTCACGAGAGACCCTAAAGTTAGTCCACCATTTTCTCACTAGGAGCCACCCACTTATCAACCAATAGGATCCACACTCCCTATGTGTTCTTTGTCTATCAATTTCAATAATCAGCCCGCAGAGAGAGAATCAATTTGAGAGAAATTCTTGCCGGTATCGATCGGTCGGCATTCCTGGCGTTGAATTTACGGAGAATCAATTCCCTCGGTAAATTATTTTTTGGACTCGGCTAGGCATCCGCGACGATGTATCATCCCTCGGCGCTGGGTGTCTCGGTGGCCCGCTGGAATCGGACTCAGCTCGCGCACGAAAACGAGGGATGAGGGGAGGAGGGTTGCGGGGAGCGGAGTCAGCAAAAGGACTGATCCACTTACTCACTAATTCGACAAAGACGTGAGATTATTGCTCCTTTCGCTAAACAACAAAAGCCGCGCGCAGACCTCGCAGGCCCAAAGGGCGGACACCGGGGGAGGGAGTGGGGGTAGATGCGAGAACGAGGAGATTAACGAGACGCAAGAATTATGGGTTGAAAACGAGTCGAAATGAGAAAACAGGACTCCCGGCGTAAGCGTCAGACCTATGCCGAAAAGACCCATTTTCGGCCGAGGCATTACTGAGCAGATTTTTTTATTTTTATTTGTGTTATTGGTGCACTTTAAAACTCAACGAATTGCATCGTCATAGATTAATCTTTTAAATTGTCAAAGAATGAGGAAATCAAAGCAAACGGCAAATGTTTGCATCCGATAGTGGAATACTGAGAGAGGGTAAATGCGAACCAATCCAGCGAAAGTTTCTACTCTCTTCGTTCCAAAAGCGTCAGGAAAGAACTTGAGGGCAAGATTCACCGAGACGCCTTCAAGTTTCTGGATATGCAATACGGACTCCCTGGGACACGAATAGTTGCATTCAGGTCTTGACATTAAACAACTGAGGCGATTTCAACTTTTTGCATCCGTAACATGGACATCTAGCGAACACGAATACTTGAATGAGGCGTTGACCTTAAGGAAGCCGAGGCGCCTTCAGATTTTTGCATATGCAGTACGGACAAGCAGTGAACTCGAATACTTGAATCAGGCGTTGGCCTTAAGGAAGCCGCAGCGCCTTCAAATTTTTGCGTGGGCATTACGGACAACCAGTGAACACGAACAGGTATATTAGGCTTTGGCATTAGGGAAACCGAAGTGCTTTCAACTTTTTGCGTATGCAATAAAGACACCCAACAACACGAATAGTCACATAGAGGCATCTGCATTAAAAAAGCCGAAGCGCCTTCAAATTTTTGAATATGCAACACGGACGACCAGCAAACACGAATACTTGCATCCAAGGAGATACATTTCGACGGAGCGGTGAGCAACAACGTGACGCCGCCGCGGCGCCACCCGACGCACCGGCGGGATGGGGGCGCGGGCTGTTATTTCACGCATTCGTAAATACTAGTTAACATATTCATCCGAACAACTGCTCCGATCGAGACAACACTCATCGCGCTGTAATTCCACCCTCCAGGTTGACCCAAATCGGCGGGGCCCGAGACCAAGACGGCAGCGCACTTAATTCGCTTCAAAGGGTTGTTTTGCCAGAGCGGCTCCCGATCCTCCTCTGACGTAAGGGCGTATCTCGATTTCCACATGAGCCCCGGAAAGCATAAAGTTATATGGAGAACAGGGCTCACGTTCGATTGGAGATACGCCCTTACGTCAACGGAGCGACGAATTACGTTGGCTCCAAGTCGGGGCTCGGCAAGAAACTGCTTATCGGCATAATCATGAAAGCAAGTCAAAAGACTCCCATTGTTGAACCGTACAATCGTATTACACCCGGCGAATTTTATTCACCGACCGGGCCCAGATTTCGCCCCCGATAAGGCGGGTCACCGCCGAAGACAGTATACAGGGTGTTCCGAAATTTTCGAGGGTGAACCATGTCGAGTATAATACTACTGCCTTGAGTCCCTTCATACTGAGAGTAAAGACAATACGAATCCATTTCTGATTGGTTCCCTTCTTTTAGGTCTCTATAGTGTCACAAACGGGAATGAAGATTACATTTTCACCGATAGCAAAGATTATAAACTGGAATGGATTATGACTGGAAATAGGGGCACGGCATGGGACAAACGGCATGAGAGAAGGGTTGGATTGGAGAATTCGGGAATGAGTTGATAGAAGATTCCGAAAAATGTTCAATTTGTGTAATCTTTATTCCCGTTTGTGACATCCATGAGCTGCGTTGTCTTAACTCTCTTTATAAAGGGACCCTACTACTGCCGTGTTATGCAAATACGCCGTAAGGGCTTTCAGGCGTTGCCAAATTTCCTTAGATAAATCACAAATTTTCGGGATTTATAAACGTGTTTCTTCCGATTTTTCACAGACTTCCATTTGTAATTTGATCTACAAAGTCTGAAAATTTCGAGAGAAAGTGTCTATAACTTCCTCTAAAAATATATATTTTCGGAGAGGAAGAAATTTGGCAACGTGCGAATTCTCATACGGCGTTTTTCCTTAGCATAGCAGAATACTAGGACTCTCTAGTTGGTCTATACTGCGCTGATTCCATGACGACAATTTTAGCTCTAACTCTGCGAGAGATATTCGTAATTGTCATCGCTGATACGAGTATAAAGTTAAAGAAATAAAAAAAACAAAAGCTATAAGACGCACCCGATAACCGGCACAAGTTGGTGTTTAGCCAAAGTGATGTCATAAATCTGCATTACGCAACACAATTATAACATGGGGGACAGACTCATGTACTTACATTTTCCCTCAGCGGGCTAATATTGGTTGTAACTAGTGTTCCTCCAAACAGTGAATTATACCTCTGAGAGGGAAAATTTTACTCTGTTGGTATTTCTCTCTTAGTAGAGGAGTATGTTGCGTAATGCAGATTAATGACGTCACTTTGGCTAACCACCAACTCGTGTCAATTTCCCGTGAACTTGCCAGATGACGTCAGTTCAATGGGTTTGCTTCAACCCCCAGCGAGCGAATAAATAAGAGTAGTTTTTAACAGTGTATATGCATAGTGTTTTCGTATAGCATATGGTTCCTTTTAACACATACGCCCAATGGGGGTTCATTCATTGCTATATTAGACCTTATAATATCCCTGATCGGGCTCCCTAAAAAAATGGCTCTATTGGGGTCCGGTTGCGAACAGATCCCAGTATTTTTTAAAAACCTTATCAGACGTACTTGACTGAAATTGTAAGTATTCGTGCGTCAAAAACAAAAAAAAAGGGTAAATTTCTTTGAGAAAACATTAAATTTTCATGAGATCCTAGGAAAATCCCATTTTTCCTACCAGAAATCCCAGGATTGCAGCATCAATTAAAATTTTGGAACCATGCAACATAACTGTCAGTAGTCTAACTCCTGGTTTTATTTATTGACACTACACTGATAAAAAGTAAAGTTGATGTAAAAATTTGTAAAAAAAAGTGTGTGAGAACTCACAAAATGCTAAATTACCCGCTACGGCAGATACTTTTACATATTCACATTGCTAAAGCAACAGCTGTAGCAGTTACAATTCAGCATTTCGTAAGTTCTCGCACACTTTTTTTACATCCAGGATGTTGAATCAATTTCAATTTTCTTCAGTATAAGCAAATTAGCATCAATATTTCGTTACTCCCTGGACCTGGGCGACACAGAATTTCACCCTATTTTTTCAAAGTGTACACAGAAAAAAAGGTGAAGTTGATGTAAAAAGTTGTAAAAAAAAGAATGCGAGAACTCACAAAATGCTAAATTACCCGCTACGGCAGTTTCTTTTACATCTTGGCATTGCTACAATTACTGCTGCAAGGGTTAATTCAGCATTTTGTAAGTTCTCGCACACTTTTTTTACATCCAGAATGTTAAACCAACTTCACATTTTTTCAGTGTGCAGGCCAAAAATTTTAAAAAAAGTGCATGACATTCTTCTGCAACATTCCGCTTCTAATGAGACTAAAACGTGGATGAAGATTTACAATGTGGGAAACCGAGGCCAGAATTTTTCTCCTCTCAACGTGGATCCCTCGTCGAACGCGAGTCAATGCGGTGGAAGGATTTTTCGTGGAGTTGCTAAATTCCTGGCGGGCTCGGTGCGGGCGCGGAGCCCCGGCCGGGCCGTGCGTCGGGTGAAAACAAGGGAAGTTGCGATGACGGGGAAACTTCGGCGAAAGAGGAGGTTTCGACGCTTCCACTCGGCTGGAGATTGAATGGGGATCCTGCCAGGTATCGAACTTATTACACATGCACCGTTCGGGAACTTCTCATTCAAGCCGTGTTCGCCGCCCGCGCAGACGGAGCGTAACTCCTGTTTCGCCATTCCAACTTCGGATTCTTATCGCCCCGGAGAAAAGAGAGACGGGAGCTCGCGCCCCCGAGCGGGTCTCATATTGTTCGTGTAGGTGATTTCGCGAAAAATATGAACTCGATGGTCGTACACGTGTTAACAGAACGGGAACCATCCGAGGTTATCGGAGCGATATTGTTGGAAGAATCGAGATTTGGCGCGCGACTTGAAAGAGAGGGACACATCCGAACTACTTTAACGCAAGAAACTCTCAAAAACAATCGGGAAAAATCTAACACTGTCATTTAGACTTCATTTTGCAATTAGGAACTATAATTTCTGGCGCATCCGAAAAAAACACTTACGTGCATAAGGAAACTAATGGTTCATACGTTGTTTTGATACTGAGCCAGAATTTATAGTTCCTAATTGCAAAATTTAGTCCATTTCTACATGCGTATCGGACTACATTTTGCAATTGAGAACGACACTATCTGGCTTAGTTTAGAAACAGCGCATGCTTCGTATTTTTACCAAGATAATTTTGGGCATTTCTAATGGAAAATTATTGGCGGGTCCAGCAAAATGGCTAGATTGTCTTTCCTTCATTTAAACCTGTGGAAATGTATCGAGGGGCTAGGTGCTCCGGCAAGAATCGACTATTTAGCATAGATTTACATGGAGAGAATCCGCTGCTTGCTGGATCCGCCCCGATGGAAAATTTTACTGACTTTTCTCCTGCTCTTATGCAAAGATCAGACAAATTTTGAGCAAAAATTTCACAAGCATATTCTTGTAAAAAATTGATTTGTTTGAGCCTATTTGCAACTTCGGAGTGGAGTTACGTTCCTTTGTCCGGAAAACGACGATGTAAAGTTTTTATTTTCAACTGTCATCCCCTTTATCATCCCTTCTCTCCTTCCTGCTTCCACAACTTCTCAGGGATTTTGGGGGGAGAAAGCTCAAAATCTGATCCCTTATCTCTTTATAGCGGCTACGCTCACGGTTCAAAATCTCACGGGCACGTTCCAAACCTGAAAGCACTGGCGAGGCGTAATAATCGATCATCGATATCATCCCATTTGAGGCTATGGTAAAAAATCGATTATTATAGTGTTTGTTGCGAAAGCCCTGAAAATCGATCGTTATTTATAGGTTTGAATGGCACATCAATCGATATATCGCAAAGCACTTTTCGCCACTGCCTGAAAGCCTGATTCTTCTTAAAGCACCGGGTTGGAGGGTACTTAGAAGGTTGCCTAAGCCATCGAACCTTCACAGCGCAAAACCTGGAGGTGTCTCGATGAGAACTCAGCCGCCAAGGCGCCTTACAGCAGCTTTGCCGCCTGTGTTGTCAAATCTACTCGGATGGCGTCTGGTTTATACCGATTATCGAGAGGATCCCGAGGAAATCTGGCGACGCTTTTCGCGTCGGACCCGCGGCAAAAATATGCTCCTCAGCGAAGTCAACCAGGCGGAAGTTTCGGGAAGTCGGAACAAAAGGCTGGATGAAGGCGCGCGACGCTGTTGTTCTGGCGGGGGGCGAGGGCCGGGCCGATAGTTTAGGGGAGCAGAAACAATGATAGTGTTGATGATTTAAACCCAGATGACATTACGAGCTGACGCCTTTTCACAGCCCCCCTCGCTCCCCTTTCAGGCCCCGACAACGCCGCCGCCGCCGTGGAAAAACTCGAGAGGGAAACTTGAGATTATCTAACTTTTCCGCCTTCATCCATCTTATTCGCTTGTTGAGACTGGCTTATGCAGCCGATAGTGTCTGCCTTGCCTCTCCTGTTGGGTGCAATTTTATTGACGCGCTCCGGAGCCCCCGTCCTCTTTCGGATGATGAAAAATAGTCCGTGGGACTCAATTCTGAACCCTGAACCCTGAAGCGCGGGCCCAGGGGCTCTGAAGCGTGTGCCTTGGTTCTTTTGTCAATCCGGGCGGAACTGCTTCGCTTGCTCCTGAAAATGAGTTTGTTGTCCCATGATCATCTACTGTTAGCTAATTTTAATACGGGATTTGGAGAGGGTCTGTCGTTTCGTACGCGAAAGACGAGGTATGAAAATATTTTGACACATTGGTTTAGTTGTTCTTGCCTAATATATGGACGCATTTCTGCCGAACGAAACAATGTGCATAAAGGCATGAGCCCTGAGACCCATAAGAAAGTATGCACAACAAGGCTCACATCATAATGCACATAGTTCCGTTCGGCAGAAATACGTCCATACATCGTCGTGTAACGGACGAAAGAACAAAACTCCATTCAATGGTCGCCAAATTTACGTAAACAGTTCAATTTTTTGCAAGAATGCACTAGCGCAATTTTTGTCGAATTTTTGTCTAATTTTTGCATAAGATCTGGAGAAAAAACAGTAAAATTCAGTCAGAATAGAACTTCAAAGCTCAAAAAAAGCTCTCAGAGTTGAGAATGTAATGGAGGGGATATCTCACGCTATCCTGAGAGTCCATCTGTATACCTATTCAAACTCTTTATGTAAAGATGGGGAGCAAATACATTATCGGGGTTGCCGGACATGGAGAGTTTCACTCGATATAGAGGGGGATTCTCATAATAGCGGGGGATATTCCCTAAATTATATCCTCAACTTTAAAGAGCTTTTATTGAGTTTTGGGGTTTGTTCCAGAGAAAGCCAGGGACATTGTGTTTCTCGCGAAATTTTGCGTAGAAATTAGTACGTTAATCGCAAATTCCGAACACACGCAAGAGCTCCGTAAAGGATTGCTTATAAACCTCAAACTGAGAACAAAGATTCCCAAGTCGTTCCGATCCGAAAAAGACGTAACTTTATTATCCACCCGGGACAGGATCCGCTGACGGGGGCCGGCGGCCTCGTCGAAAAGTTGAGTGCAAAGCATTAAAAGCGGGGGAAAACGCAAACGCATCGAAAGCAGGTGAGGCCCCACCTCCGAAAAAGTCCGTCCGTCCATCACGTAGCGTAATCAGCTCATCCGGATTAGATAGGCGCTCTCGAAACGGAAGTTGTGCGAGGGGGTTGTGTGCCCTTGGAGGGTTCGGGAAAAATAACGTGATTACAACGGGACCCGCTGGACAATGGATCCATTATGCGTACTCGGCGGACACCCCCCCCCTCCACCCCGAACAGGTGATTCGAATGGAAGAGGGGTTGTCCTTCTGGCTTTGCAGCGGATCCGTGTACTGCCGTGCTGAGGAAAAACGCCGTATGAGCCATCAGATGTTGCCAAATTTTCTTTGTTAAAATACAAATTTTTGGGAACATTTCTGAACACCTTTCCTCCACTTCCTCACAGTATTCGATTTGAAATTCGATTTAAATTATCTGAAAATTTTAAGGGAAAGTAATTGAAATTCTCCTTAAAAATACAAATTTTATTGGACGAAATTTGCCGACTGTCGAATGTACATACGGCGTTTGCTCTTAACACGGAGGTATGTATACGTGTCGAGCGGAAGGAATGAATTCGCTTGATAGTGCCACTTTGGTGCCGCTGGAATGCGTGGAATCATTATGCATTGTTAAATTGACGCTTTTCCATTTTTATGTTGAAAGTTTCACAAAAATACAGATTTGTTGTTGATGATGACTTCCCCATAATGAAAAATTTTAGAACGCACATACTGCCGTGCTTTAAAAAGCGCAGTATGAACATTCGAATTTTGCACAATTTCTGCGGATAAAATGTATATTTGGATCATTTGGATCGCATTTAGCAAAAAAAGAACCGGCGCAACTACAGAGTTTTCAAAATCGAGCATTTTCTTCTTCCCTTTTGAAAATACTTAATATATATGTACAGTGTGGAAATTTACACATTTATTTTCCTTTAAAATTAACACTTTTACGACGGGAAGCAAAACATAATATGTGCTATTCTGAGAGAGTTTTAGACAATTATGAAGATCAACATTTTCACAACACTGTAATCGCGCTGGTTCCTCTTCGCCAAATGCGATCCATTTATTCTTCAGCACGATAGTATCTCCTTCACCTCGCGAACGGGAAGAAAGAAAGAGTTGTAAGCAACGGATAAAAGCACGCGTTTCAGCGAGGACGCGAAAGCTCGCGGGATGGAATTCGGCGAGCATCCGAACCCAGCGCGAGTTGGCGAGGATTTAGCGGCGGCGGCGGCGGCGGGTTCGCATTTCCGCTCGATTTACGGCAACAAGGAAAGGGAGGAAGCGAATTAGAGGGGGAAAAAATAAGATCGATGACAAAAAAGGAAGAGCCTAGCCCGGCGTGACAACGGAAACGAAGCTCGAGAGGTTCCCGATCCCGAAATTCCCGGCCAGAAGTGACATGTTAAACTCGCGGGGGCTTTGAACTCGCACTCGCAACTCGCCCGCGCTCCGCATTCTATTTCCAAATGCCGCTTTTCCAAAGGTCCGTCCGCCTCTCGAACTTAATTCCCCCCCCTCCCACCCGGGAAAGCGCGTTTCTCGGCAAGAATTACGGCCCCGGGGTCCTCCTCCACCGCGCTAAGGCAAAACGCCGTATGAACCCTCACGCGTTGCCAAATTTCCTTTCGTAAGACACGAAATTCCCGGTGAACTTATGAACATTTTTTTTCCAAGTTTTCAAATTATTTGTTTGCAATTTCACCTTGAGTTCTTGAATATTTCAAGGAAAAATATTCATAACTTTACTTAAAAATGAACGTTTTCGCGAAGGAAATTTGGCATTTCTCGAATGTTCATACGGTGTTCTTCTTTAGCATGGCAGCTTTGCCCGCTTCTCTCGTAACAACCTTTGTTATAAAATGGAGAATATCATGCGAACGTCGGTGGTGAGGCGTGAACGATCGATCATCGGTATTTCCCCACTTGAAGCTATGGTAAAGAATCGATTGTTGAGGTGGTCGTTGCGAACACCCTGTTCATCGGTCCTTCCCCATAGGTTTGGATAGGTTTTCTTGCTTGAGTCTACTTGATTTTGTATAAGATAAGACTATTTGTGAGAGAGATGAGCGCTTTGATGTTATTTACCAAACCCTGGTTTGAATACTGAAGACAGTATCGTGAAGGCTACCAGAAATCTGGTTAACTTCGCCTGAAGTTTCACAGAGTTAAAAATCAAGTAAATTTTCGTGTAACTTTACGTACTTTTTTGCGTAAATTCAAATGAACGTAAACTCTCTGCTCGCAACTAACGATCGATAACAGAGCTCTCAACTTTTACTCCAAAGCTGTGATACACTGGAAAAAAAACCACATTGGATCTAGGGTCAAGACTCTTGAAAACATTGACAAGAAAAAATACTCTTGATTCAATCAGATTTAAGCTTAAATCAAAAGGAAATCCACTCAAATTAAGAGGCTTTGTTCTTGATGTAAGCAAAAATCCGATTGAATCAAGAGTATTTTTTCTTGTCTATGTTTTTGAGAGTCTGGGCTCTAGATCCAATGTGTTTTTTTTTCCAGTGTACATTTTTCCTCCACGCGATTTACATCGTGCCCATGATACGGTCGGAGGGCTACAAAAAAGCGAGCTTTCAGCGGCAACGTCGACAGTCGTCGCGTTTGAGCTTTTAAAGTTCAACTTCTCTCGTCGCTTCCGCTTTGTCATGGGTTTATCTTCATGTGTCGTTAATTATGATCCATTTTTTCTCCGTCAACTTAGTTTGATGAGTTCGAGTTCGGTCTTACCTTCCGCTCTTTTGATTCTCCCCACTCCTCCACCCCTCCACCCCTGCGCACGCCGCGCTTCGCATCCTTCATCTCGAACTATTGTTTTCGCAGATTAATCATCCTCCACCCCTCCTCCTTGCGATTCCTCTCGCACGATCGTCATTTTCTCGCGGAACGCATTTTTTTCTCTTTTTTATATATATATATTTATTATTAAAGTGTCTCCATCTCACTGGTTATGCTCTGTGATAAATTGATGAGCGAAAGTTGTTGGCTCCGGAACTTATAATATGGTTACGCGTTTGAAAGCAGAGAAGGAAATGTTATAAAACTACGCGAAAGTACATATGGACCACATTTTCCAATAAGGAACTACTGTTTCTGGCTCATTGTAGAAACAACATTTATGCTATTGGTTTCTCTCGGTAGAAAGGTGCTTTTATGGAAGAGCCAGAGATAGTAGTTCCTTATTGCAAAATGTCATGCAAATGTCATATATGTGTTGCGGTTAAGAATAGGGGCCTTACGTAGACAAGCATTTTTAGAGTCAAGCTCCTGGCCGGTAATCCAATATTGCGCGAAAGGTCTAATAATTATATGAGGATTGCGCGAAAAAGGCACAAGGATTGCGCAAATAGAAACCTTAACATCTGCTACAGGAATGTGCAAATTTAAAATGAAGTTAATTTAAGGTAGAAGTTTGGCAAAACAGGAAACAGTTAGAAAATAAACGCATTTGTATGTTAACGCTAGTTTAGGTTAGTTTGTTGACAAGTCATCGATGTCTTACCTTCTGATGATGAATGAAGAGAAAAGATTGAGTAATAATGGTGGGTATAAAGAGATTACCTAACTTCTCTCGGAAAAAATATTTAATCGGAAGAAACGAGGCAACGTTGGAATGCTCATACGGCGTCGAAACACAACGTGGGCCTTCAAAGCCCTATATTATTCGATGCCGCGATTATTCTGACGGGAGTTCGTGCCTGCAAGACTGTAGGAATACTTCACGCCTTGTGCCAAACAGTGCGGTCGGCGCGGAGCGCATATAAAGCGCCTTCGAGACTGCAGGAATACTTCTCGCATTGCGCCCAACGCAGTGCTGTCGGTCAGTTGGCGTGGTGCATGCACTAAAGTGGTGCAGAACGTTGCAATCAGAGATAAATATACGCTTTCTTTCGAGTGCACCCGTCGGATTTTGAATTCGTTCAACTCTAAAAAAAAACTTGAACATGGTTGTTCTCCGATTTGCGATGAAAGTCTCGATCTAGAACGGCGTCTGATGAAGGACGGAAGGAATCTTTTTTGGTGATTAAGGGAAATTCAGACCTAAATTGTGGCGTCTCTACCGACTTATACGGTTCATAGAGGGGTAGTAAAGCCAAAATTGTATTCTAGAATCACATTTCCGTTCCCCCGAACGTCAAAAGCAAACTATTCATGGTCTCTCCCAAATGGCAGCACACATATTCAAGTTTAGGACTCGGAGCATCGGTGCAGAACATTTTTTCAGAGAAAGAAATGTTCAAGACGTATTTTAAGATTTTAAAACGAACCACTCCGGCGGTCGGGACAAATTCAGATTTAAACGTGAAGAACAGAGCGATGAAAAAAAGTTCAAGCTGAAGGTTCGAACTTTGAAGCAAGACGAAAGATTTCTATTGATGGCTACTCGTCTCAAAAAAAGAAGGAAAAAGAAGGGTCGAAAGTTAGAAACAGGCGAAAACACAAAAACAAGCTCGGTTGCCGACTTTTGAAAAGAACCACCCATCTCTCAAGCTCAGTCTATGCGAATTCGTCAATTTTCAGATAGAGCGCGAGAACAAGTAATAATGCCAATAAAAATCGCGGAGCCGAGAGGAAGCGATCAGATGGATTTCCACGAATTTCCGCTTCAATTGGAGCGCTGCGCAAAATAAAGCTGTTAATTTTCTTTATGGACGGGTGAGGAGTCAATCAATAGAAAACTTTGCTTCGAAGACCGAATCTATTGCTATTTTCGGAGCGACTCGCGATATTTCTCGCGTATTTACAAAAACCGATGAAGGGTTGTAAAAACGAATTGGAGCGTGCATCAGCATCGGCGAAATCCCAAGCATGGCACTTCTTCACGTAGACGTATAGAATTTTGATCATGATACGAGACGCGAAGGATTGAATTTCATACTTTGAACTTTTCCGGTTTAGCTGTTTAATCGAGGCCTAGTTATAGGAGAGGGTAGAAAAGATGAAATAAAGTCTATTTAATCACAGTTTTTTGCGCTCTACGCATTGTCAGGATTGTGTACAATTAACATAAATTAACTGGGAAGATAGTAAGAAACATAAAATAATTGCAATTTGTAAGTGAACCAAAACCGGAAATGAAGGAGTGGATTCAGTGCGCGTTTGACCGAAACTTTTTTTAGCCAAAACATGACGCGCGCTAACGAGCAGTAACGTGCGTTAGCTTTTGCAATGCGTCACCGTTTTCCTTCTTTTCTTCCGTTTTTGTTTGTTTTCTAGTTATGTACATACTTCAATTATTCTATGCCAAGTAACTGACATTTTTTAGTTTCATTGTGCTTATTGCATTTGCTTTGATAATGCACGAAACAATATTTCCTACACTGAAAAAAAAAATGTCTTGAGATACTATTTTGACCTAAAGAGTCGTTTCTTGTCGACAAGATTTGGTTTTCTTGAGTTAAATCCGAGCGAATTTAACTCAACGTCAGTATTTTCGTGTTTAAAAGAGTCGTTTTGGTATTATTGACTTTAAGTTAAACAAACGATGACAAAAAGACGTGTTTTCATCTCAAAAAAACTTGACTTTAAATTAAATCCGCAAAGATTTAACAACAACAAAAAAAAAAAAAAAAAAACTTTTGTCGACAAAAAACGACGCTCTAAGTCAAAATAATACCTCAAGACATTTTTTTTTCAGTGTATGATGCAATACAATGTATGTTGAAAATTGAGGTGGTACTCGTTTGTTTCATAAGAGGAAGGGTGTGTGCTGTTCATCTTAGATTTGCTGGTGATCTTTGTAAGCTTTTAGCATTAAGACTTCTCGAAGTTCAGGAACATAAATGTTTGTCGCTAATACAATTCAAGGAATTAAAGAAATTGAAAAATGAGAAGTAAATGAGTAAAACTTCCGGCTGTTCTCGAAATGAAATTTCTGAGAAAAACAAGTAACGAATTGACGAAAGACTTTGCATCTGAACCAAGTTCCAAGTTGGCGTTGCTCAGAGTTCCAATAACAGGCAACATTATGAACATAGATAACTCAAATATAAAAGTTGCAGACAGTAATAGAGAGACGGATTGGTATATAGGTTAGTTATATAGTTTCCAATCGTGACGTCAGCATTTCAAACTACTCCAGGTATGCAATATGCGATTACAACTTGTATACATATTACGTATGCGCGCCAAACAATGCGGGGCTCGGGACGAACAAATAAGAGAGCATTTTCGCGGTTGGAAACAATATGCGGCTCCCGGCATTGTTTCGCAAGAGCGTAAACGAAAAAAAATTGAAATTGCTTGAAAACAGTGTGGAATCTAGAGGATTAGATTACCCTTCTCTTCAACCCTTCACAAAACACTCGCCCTTGCTGAGGCCACGGAGGCTAAAATTTTGTTCCAGCAGCTCTTTTTTTCTGGGGTCTGACACAACATTTAGACTGGTGAAAAAATGAGGTTGCATCTCACTCCGAGCAAATGAGCTTGGTACAGGGTGATCTAAAAGTCCCACACCCCAAGCACTAGGAAACTACCCCCAAACCTCCCGACAGCACTTGTAACTTTTGTACAAATCGAGATAAGGCTTGAAATTTTGTGCGTGCTCCTCGGTCACGAAACAGACTTCTGGGAACCCCCAAACATTTTATGGGGACCACCCTAAAAATATACAAGAGCTCTAGTGGATAAAAGGGGTGGCACGGAACTTTGAGATCACCCACCCGGGGTAAAAAGAAAAATAGACTGCCTCTGAGCATTGATGTCACTTCGAGTTTACCTGTTGACCTTCCATCTGAAGTGGTATAGACGCACATGGAAGTTCAGCACTCAGACCCATTGTCTTTAGAACAATATGGCAAACTTGAAGAGGAGTCTATTCCACTTTTCACTCCGGATATATGATGTATTGCCTGTTTATTTGGAGAGGAATACACTGTTCTCCATTTTTTTTTTTACAGTGTGAGTGAATCAATTCAAACCTGCTCATGCTAGTCAGCATTTGCCAAATTTTGATAATCAGTGAGACAGCAGTTGACTGAAAACATACGGAACCTAAGATAATGTTGAAAATCATATTAATCAGCTAAAATAAGAAAATAATTTGTAGAAAGAGACCATTCCTAGAAACTTTAACCAAACTGCTATGTATGCATATTAGTGTTTTGGTTAAAGCTTCAGAATGTTAACAATTTTAATAGCTTTCTTAACACTTTGCCGATTAATTTGATTTTCAATCGTAGAAATTATAGTTACAACTAATTCAATTTCCTTTATCGTATGATTAAAGTCTACATAATATTTTAAAGGAATGAAGAGAAGGATAACATACATCAAATTACGCTCAGAGCCAAAACAGTAGAAGTGGTTTGCGATGGAGCTAATGTTCGACTCAAAGTATTAGGGGAGAACAGTTTTAAAAATGTTAGAAATTTTCTTCATACTTCTCAAGGACGTAGTGTTTGTACAGTCTGTGAAGAGAGAAATAATTTCTAACATTCCGAGAATGACTGCTCTTTCGAGAGAAGGTACTCTTGGAAAAATTAGGCAACCTCGCAAAACATTTCTGCTGTTCAGGTTCTAACCACGTTCGTAGATCCACCACTGTTATATAAAAACACGAAAACCGAGTTTTTTAAGATTCTCGCACAAGTAATATGTACACATAACGCACAAAATCAGACGGTCGAAAAAGTGTGTTTGAAATTGATTCTTCGCGGGGGAAAAAGTGATAGGGGTCTCCCCTAAAATCACGGTATAGTACCCCAATTTATTGGATGATATGGACATTTCCAATTAAATTTGGTGGTACCGCAAATCAAGTTGGGAGAGTACCGCAACATGTGGGTTAGTAACTTTATTTATTGTGGTACTATCACAATTAATTGAAAATGCCCAAGTTGGGACTGAACCACTACATATTTTCACCGTGTTTTAAAGTGTTTAACGAGACATTTCAGCTACGATGACTGTAAAACTGTACTTTTTCAGCTATAACTTTGTGAACTTGGCGTCTTCAACGGCCCGATTCCGTGCGTGAGATTTGACATTTAAATGAATGATTCAAATGCGGATGACGTATAATGCTGTTGTAATACCACAAATCAGGTTGTCTTGTTACCATTGTGGCCTAAGGATGAAGTGGAAGGTTGAGGAAAGGATATGAGAGAAGAAATAGAGCAATGTAGGTTTAAGCAAACTGGGGAACAATATCCACTTTCCAAGGGAGTAAAAATAACAAAAGGCTATTTATATTTCCTAAACGTATGCCAGTGTACTGTAGCAGTAGGGCTCTTTTTTCGATAATACCTACTGTGACGACTGAAGTTTTCCTTGAAGTCACTGCAAACATCCATTTTCAAAAATAAATTTAGGTTGTAAAACTCGAGAATACTTTACCAGAGTAATAAATATTTCCTGCACCCGGAGTTGCCACAGAATTTAGAAAATAAAATTTCCTGACATTTTTCTGATTTCCCTGGCACATTTTGGTGAAATTTCTTGACAATTGAACATATGGCAGGTGGTTGAGAAGACGTACTTAAAAATAGTTTTCAGGAAAAATTGAATGTTCAAAATCTCGAACTCATTTTAGAAAGCAAATACGGGGGATTTAACAAATTTTCCATGATATTTCCATCATTTTCCTTGGCTTTTTCCAGATTTCCCTGACATTTCCCGGTTCTCCCGGTATTCTCTGACTGTGGCAACGCTGTGTACCCACAATATCAAAGAGAACTGCTGTTATTCATTTAAAAAGACACTTTGTCTCGGCGGATGAAATTGCTTTAACGGGTCGTTCGTGAAACTGCACCACTTATGATAAGCCCCAGTCCACTTAAGCCTGCATTGACAGCGCTCCACCAGACTTAGGATTCCTCTCTGCGGACAGGAAACCGGGAAACCCCCCTCGCCGATCGGAGCGGGAAAGTGCGAGGGTCCCGCCTGATTTTTCGGGTGGAGTCCCCCTCCCCTCCCGGCCGATGCGACGATGGGGCGATGATTTCGGGACGGGCCTGAGAAATGGGGGCGATATTTCAGGGGAGGCTCCCAGGAGGGGGGCGAGAGAGGAGAGGGGTGGCGGCGTTTGATTAACTACTAGCGATTGTCTACGCTTGGCCATGACAAAAGCGGAAAAGCCACTGAATGAGAAATGAAAAGGAACGGAAACTTAACTTATATTTCATTTTTTCCTCCGGCGGCGGTGGCGCACGCTTCGTGACGAGTGGCCGCTGGGACCGGATCCCCCCTCGAAACGAGGGGGGTTGGTTTTGGGGAGATTTGACAACGTGGGCCGGAATTCGGTCTCTCGCACACTTTTCACTAAAGCTCCGCCTTCGTGCTTCTGTTCGGGTTTTGATTCCGGAGTCACTTGACGACGACACACTTACTAATAGGGCTGAGAATCACTGGCGAGGAGTGAATGATCGATTATCGATTCTTCTCCATTTCAAGCTATGGTAAAGAATCGATTATTAAGGTGTTCGTTGCGAACACCCTGTTTTATCGATCCTTTTCCATGGGTTTAAATGGCAGATAAATCGATGTATCGCAAAGCACGCCATGCCACTGCTGAGAATTGGACGGCGTTTAGGATGGATCTTCAGCTATTGCGCAAAAAATTCGGAGGATGATCGATATATTGATGGCTGAGGTGCGAAACCACGTATCATCATTGGAGGGTTTCAAAATCTTTGCTCTTGTTTCATTTTGGTGAATAGAAACAGGCTTACTTTAGAGCTTGAAATTTCTACTGACTATTCTGATAATAGAGAGGAAAAGGATTTTCGTTGACTATTTTGCCGAAGAAAAAATAAAATGTGACTGAAAGTTTGCAACGTCGCAAAGGGAGGTGTGTGGTTTCGGAATTTGTCCATTGATATTTCAATTTCTAACAATTTTTGTAGAGAATTTTGAGAAAATTGATATTTCAGTCGGTAGACCAATACAGTCTGTCCTCTGTCCACGGACCCAACAGAGGAGAGTTTATTCAAAAAATGGCGCAAGCATTTTCAACATTTTTCAAATCAGACGTACATGTGAGTGTCATGACATTCTAAAGCATGGTCGGAAAATTTTCGAGCAAAATATATTCATGACTTTCATCAAAGTAAGCCTTTAGCCTGTTAAGCCTCCTTTCATACATTTGACAATATCCAAAAGGTTACACTGCGTAGTTCCTTACCACGGCAGAACTCGCTCATTCTTCATACCGCCGGATTTGATGCAATTTTCGTCAATCAAATTGTAACGCTCTATTCTTGAGCTCATAGTCAATATTAATGAAGTAAAAGAGAGGAAAAAGGTAAAAAGAAATGAATAAAAAATCTAATTGGCGTGACACAGGATTTGAAGCCAAGGATAGAGCTCGGCGTCAGAAATTGGCGATACCGAGAGGGGAATTACGGAGATATTCCCGGGGATAAAATGGCTCTTGGGTTCTCAGGTAACATTTGAAGGACCGGGGGTAAAAATCCATTGAGGAATCAGACTCAAGTGCTTGAAATTCGATATATAAAGCCTTATTGGCTGGCACGCTCCTATTTAAATTCTATTAGAGCGGCAGGTGGGTCGCGGGTGAGAGGTCCCGTTTCCGAGCGAGCTGACGACGCGTCGAGCGCCGAGCTCGTCCAGGATTCAAAGCTGATACGTCGACGATAAGTGGGTCTAATCACTTGCATTTTGAATGCGCGCCAGTGCACTCTCGCTCCCAGCAGAAGCGCAGCCATTTCCCCGGATGACGACGATATTTTTCCCCCCTTACAACACCGACTTTTCACCCGGCTCGAGCTCCTTTTGCCCGGCGACACGCCCACGCCCCGTGGCGCCGGATGTCGCCCGAAAGGACACTGAAAAAAAACTTCGGCCGCGGGAGCCGTACTGGCGAGCTATAGACGTACCATCCGCGTTCCGAGCTTAGGGCTCAGAATTTCCCAGCGTAGCACCTGGAGCAATCCAAGCTACGCTTCCAGCGTTCGAAACTTTCGGCCTCTGAGCCCGGAACGGACGGTATGTCTAGATAGCCTGTAACTTTTTTTAAGTGGAGGATCCATCCTCGCGGATTTGCGATTTCGAAAATTTCCAGTCTTAAGTTTTCATAATACCTAGTCAAAATGAACCGGACTATATTATGCTACAGAGAACTATGTGCCCAAGGTTTGCGTAACACATGTAGAGCAAATTCCTAAATCTACACGGAGAAACAATCCTCGTGCGTGGAACCCGAAGTTCAGGTTTTATGGATCTCTGAAGTTTTCGGATTGAGCATCTGAACATTTTAGGTCTAGCTGTCGAGGTTCGGATCACACATCTGAAACTTCAGTTCTTACATATGATGTACTTCAGATGTGAGAACCGAAGTTGTTCGGATGGGAAAACCGAAGTACTTCAGATGTAAGAACTGAAGTTTCAGATGTGTGATCCAAACCTCAGCAGCTGGACCTAAAGTGTTCAGATGCTCAATCCGAAAACTTCAGAGATCCATATGACCTAAACTTCGGGTCCCACGCACGAAATTGTTTTCTCCGTGTGAGCCCGGAACGGACGGTATGTCTAGATAGCCCGTAACTTTTTTTTAAGTGGAGAATCCATCCTCGCGGATTTGCGATTTCGAAAATTTCCAGTCTTAAGTTTTCATAATACCTAGTCAAAATGAATCGGACTATATAATGCTATAGAGAACTATGTGCCAAAGGTTTGCGTAACTCACAAGCAAATACATAGCTTGAAACAACCCAAAACTCCTAGCCTCCAAATCACGCGGAAATCAAAGTTTCCTCGGCAACACAGCGCAACCCTTTCATCGGAGTACACGAAGCGTTTACCGGGCGCGAATGTGAGGTCGTAAGGTTTCACGATAAAAAGAGGGATTTTACACGGGTTTGAATGGAGAAAAGTGCTGATTTTTCATCACGATCCGGCAAGGATGACTCGAATGTGAGGCTGAGACGAGTGCAGACGGATTCCGCTTTGAAACAGATGGAACACTTTCCAACTCTCCGGCTCCCGGTTCGAGGTGATGAATAATTGGCGATTACTCCGCTGAGCAATGATCGAGTGCATCGAAGTCTACACAACGGAGCTTACCAACATCAAATCCGTCTTAAGATTTCTCCAGCGGAGCTACAAGCTTCCTGTTCGTCTGCTGGGCCCCGAAAAGTCTAACTTTTGCTTCTGGTTAATTGGATGCTCTCGAAATCGACGGCTAAAGTGCGGAACCGCGTATCTTCATAGCGGTGTTCCAACACTGGAAACAAAATCTCGGTGTATTTACTAAGAAAAGGGTAAAATTACCAAGAATTCAGGGTCCTATTTGATCCCACTTTTTTCTTGGTAAAATTCTCATTTATGGAATCGGTAATTTTACCGAGAAATCTCGGTAAAATTATTGAACTTTCTCGGTAATTTTACTGGACCTTGGTAAAAACGCCAATATTTTTTATCGACTGTGGTAGAATTACTGAGGTAAAATGGCAAAGTTACCGGGAATTGATTACCAATAAAAGTGGTATTCTTACCTGAAAAGAACAGTAAAAATACCGGTTTTTAGGTAAGCTTACCAGTCTGTCTTGGTAAAATTACCAATAATTGGTAAAAAAAAGTGAGATGGTAAAGGTACCAACGAACCGTGGTAAAAACGCCGAGAATTTTTTCTCAGTGAAGATCTCTCCTCCTGTTTTATTTTTTCGAAGAGAAAGAAGTCAACTGTACAGTGCGAAATTTCTACAGGATATTCTGCTAATAGAGAAGAAAAATCTAGGAAGTTTTCAAGAGATTAAGTTCACAGGTTTTCCAAAGAATAAATAAAGCATGACCATGAAGTGTGCAACACTGCGAACGTGGATACGTGATTTTGCACGTTTAAAAAAAAAACATCGGAAATAAGGGTAGAAAACCGAAATCGACCCCGGCCGGCATTAAGGGATATTATTTTTTTAAGGATCGACTCAGAGCCAGGTTGATGGTTTACATTAGCACGTCTTCCATTCATTCGCCGGTATTGACAATGCTTCCACTAAAATTCTATACGGGCGCTTCCACGGAAGTCAAGACTCTTGAAAGTTAAAACCCATTGAACGGTCGCTCGTTAAAAAGTTATTTTTCATCGAAAATGCCGGGGAAACCCGCGTCGGGCCGGCGTTTGTTAACGGCAAATTGGTTCCATTCGCATTGTTATTCATTCAAAATCGCCGCGGAGCGATTCCGAGTGTAACTAGATCACGGAGGCTACCGGAACCGGATCTATTTTGCGGATCAAATTACGAAATTCAATTAAAATCGGAAAAATAAAATGAACGAACGAAACTTATCCGGGGCATCGCAGCGGGGAAGCGCACCAAGTATAAAAATGGGAATAAACGCAATCGATACGCGCAAGAAAGGGAATCGAAATAAATTAGATAAAATAAATAAATAAAAAATATTCAGGGTGAAAAAAGTTTCGCTCCCGTGATTTGTGCGAGAAAGTTGGGCTGAGGCGCTGTTGCTAAATTCGCAATAAAACTAACCTAAATTACATTGAATCATCGGGAAAATCAGTAATGCTCCCGAAATCGTCCGCCATCTTTGGACTGGGAGCGTTCATTCCTGTGCTGAAGGATCGTGATTGGAAAATGATATTCGTAAATTGACGCTGATGCGAGGCTACCAGATTTCATGATAAATTGCGCGATTTTAATCCAATAGGGTTTAATTTAGAGGTAGATCTGACAGATAACACGCTGCGTTCCGCCAAAGTGCAGCCAAGAGTGCGTATAACTTTTTGGGCTAAAAGAAAGGGAAAAACGCAAAATGAATATTTATCTTGTTAGCGAACGCACATTCCTGGAGTTCTCTGAATTTTCATTTCGACACCACACCGACAACGCTATCTCTTGCGAAGAGGCTGATTGTGAGAGAAAAATACTTTTGACACGGATTGAACACACCGGAAAGAATTCTTCAAAAAATCGCTGGGAATCGATAAAAAATCCCCTGCTGTTGAATGTATAGTAAATGATAAAAGAATTTCTTTCATTTGTTCCTACAATATTTTTTTCGTTCTTATGCGGAGGAAAAACTCCTATAAACATTCGGATGTTTTCAAATGTCCCTTAAAAAACACGAATTTTCCAGGGGACGTATGTACTATTTTTTGACAAATTTTTAGGGCATTATCTTCGCGGCTCAATCCATCATGACTTTAAATTCCAATAAAAATTGACAATAACTATCTTCCAAATCTTCATCCTGGGAAATTTGGCAGATGAACCAGGCTGTTTATAACGCGCAATTCTTTAAGACGGTGGTGTGTTCGTGCCGTCGAACAGACAAATCAGTGCACTATCGAACCCGAGATCTCGACAAGCACGAAAATCCAAAGGCGGATCCAACAATTTGGCAACATCAGATTTCCTCCATTTAAACCTATGTTAAATAATCGATTCTAGTCAGAGCACCTAGCCCCTACAATAGTCGATACATTTCCATGGGTTTAAATGGCGGGAGAAAAACAATGTTGACAATTTGCTGGATCCGCAAATGCGAACATCTCGGCAACCGAAGAGGGTGGTATTTTGAATCCCGTGCTTTGGTTGATGCTATATTTTCGGTTGAACTTTTTACGATCAGTTGAACAATTTGGCAACATCAGATTTCCTCCATTTAAACCTATGTTAAATAATCGATTCTTATCAGAGCACCTAGCCCCTACAATAGTCGATACCTTTCCATAGGTTTAAATGGGGGAAAAACAATGTTGACGAGTTGCTGAATCCGCTAATGCGAACATCTCGGCAACCAAAGAGGATGGTATTTCGAATCCCGTGCTTTGGGTGATGCTATATTTTCTCGGTCTCGCAATAACAACGTAGCGACGGCTCGTTTTTATTTTTAATTTTTCTTTTCCGGTTGAAAATGAAATTGTAACTATTTTGAAACGCGCCGGGTTTTGTTTATCCTTTGTTGTTTTTTTGCAGCCTTTTCCCCAAATTAAGTTGTTCTTTTGCTATATTTTCGGTTGAACGATTTACCTTCTCAAGAAAAGGAAACTCGTTGGGACTAAGACGACGGCAACGCTAGGATGAAATAAATCGACGGAACGAAGGCACGAGGCTCCTTCAGCTTCATGAAACAATTGGGCCGAGTTCCGGATCCCCTGGCTGCGGGTTCCTTAACGAACGTCTCCGCGATTTCTCTCACCTACTTCACTTTGTCAAAAAAACGAGGAGTTTAATGAAAAATTTCACGCCTTAACCCCTCCCCAGCTCCTCGTTGGAGGCTTTCGAATGAAGCCTTTGGTAGTGATGACTCACGGAAGACATGCTCTATCGCAAAGTCCATTGATGGATACCCCACATTGTTTGTTTATTTAGATAATATGTTGCAAATGAGTCATTTAGAGGGTAAAGTGGATTTTGAATCTATCTTTTGAGCTTAAAAGAAAATTATAAATAAATAAATTAAATTAATTTATTTCATACTTAGGAACAAAGACTAGCAACAGGACAAACTCTAGTACTTTACCGTGAGTGCTTTATGTTCCTTTCTTTGTTGATTCTTTGCAATCCACAAAATGTGATATTTGATGCATAACTGAAACATCTAGTTTATTCCTGATGCATTCAATAAGAAACAACATTGTCAGCTTGTGTTACAAGCAACGTGTCTATCATTTATAATTCAATAAAATTACTTAGTTAGTTAGTTAATATATTTTAAAACACTCAGCGTCACAGGCTATCAACGTCTTTACAGAGAATTTTGAAAATGGGAGTACATACGAAAATTTAGATTTTTAAATTAAGAGAGGTGAAGAGTTTCAGAATTTTGGTAGTAACATTGGGTTCATCGCATGTTTATACAAAAGAGTCTATAGGCTGGATATCTCTCTACTTAACTGGATCCATTAATAATATCATATTTTAATTTTAAATTTTTCCAGGGGAGGGATACGGTCTTGAGAACACAGAATATCCGTCTAGTGTGTTAAAACACGAAAAAGACCTGAAGCCGCGCCTTCCAAAAAAGGAGGCTCGCTTTTGAACACGAACAAAGTCTCGAACACTCGAAGACTTTGCAACTATTAAACCTGCCTTAATTCCGATTTATTCAAAGCTTCGGCGGAAGCTTTCGCCCATTCATTCGGCAGGAAACTGTCAGAATGGTTCCTTCAAAGACTTCAGTCTGTTTCGCGAGGAGTTGAGCGCTATCTAAAGCTCTTGAGTATATTCATTTGATGGACTAAGACGTCGAATCTTTTGGCCTTTGGAGGCGGATCAGAACTTGAGTCTACCGCAAGGAAGTTCTTCACTGAAATGGGTGCAGAGCTCCGTATTGTGGTGAAAGGCAGGGAGGAGGGGGAGGGGGGTTGGGCCCGGGCGAGTTGAGCTTTACTGGGCGGAAGACCGCAAACGCACAAAAAACCGGGGTTGTGACCGCGGTACCTCACAAATAAAAACTTGGCACGCGTTTGCCGAATCTAACCAAAATATATCTGACTTTAGAGGAAGTTGACTAGAGCTATTTAGGGAGATTACGGACTTGTCGGTAATTTTGAGGTTAGATCATGGAGCTCATACAAAAATTAGACGTTAGTCAATTTCTAAGTTACCTTATTTGTAAAGAAAAGTTAATTTACACCTAGTAGGTGGTTGTAACATGTATTTGAAGAATAAAAAAAAAAAAAAAAGATCATGGAGCTTTTAGGGCCCAAAATGGCAGCCAACCTATGAATTCAAATTATTTAAAGTGATATATTATTATAATGGAGATATTGCATAAGTGAGGAATTTGCCTTATGACTCTTCATTCTTATGTAAAATTTCGCGAGAAACACGATGGTGCCACTGGTTTTCGCTGAAATCAACTCCCAAGCTCAAAAAAAGCTCTCAAGTTGAGGCCAAAATGGAGGGGATATCCATATCCCACGCTATCCTGAGAGTCCACCTCCACATCAAGACAAACACTCCATGAAAAGATAGGGAGCAAATACATTGACAGGGCTGCCACATCATTTAGGGACTCCAAAACTGAAAAGACGGCATCACTTCTAATGTATTTGCTCTCTATCTTTGCATGGAGAGTTCGTCTTGAAGTAGATGTGGACTCTCAGGGTAGCGTGGGATATCCCCTCCATTTTGGCCTCAACTTGAGAGCTTTTTTTTGAGCTTGGGAGTTGATTTCAGAGAAAACCAGTGGCACCATCGTGTTTCTCGCGAACTTTTGCGTAATAATCAACAGTCAAATCGCAAATTCCTCACACATGCAACATCTCCATTTAGCAACCCTCGAATTTTCAAACGCAGTTTTTCCTCGGCACGAGGGCATTGGCAACGTGCAGAAATTATCCGGTGCCGGTGCTACGCCGCAAATAAACATATTTCACACAGTCCTCAATTTCGCCTCTCGCTTGGGGGAATCCGGACGAAAAGAATTCATTAGAAAGTTTCCGAGAGGGCGAAAAACTTTCACTTCAACTATTAAAACCGGTCGTCGACGACGGTAATGCGCTTTGCCAAAGCTCCACCCCTCCTGACCTCCCCCTCTACATGCCCTCGAGGCGAGTGTTACGATAAATGCGCCCCCTCCGCCCCCCTCCGCCGGTGGTAATTTGAACGAATTAAAAAGCTCCTCGACGAGGCGCGGCGCGGCTCGGCGTTTTTGAAAGTATAATTGACCGACTATACTTTCATCTCGAGGCCTTTGTTTTTCGGGCCGGGGCTCGTTCCGTTCCATGCGTCACAGTAACGAATTCGCGTAGATGTACGCGCGGTTGCCGCCTCGGGTCCTGCAGGGGTTTTTTCCAATAATAACGAGTCGTCGAATTATTTTTGACCGGTATGATCGGCAATGGCGTTCGGCGGTATATGGACAACCCATTAGTGCGTTTAAGCGTCACCGAAATTGTAATTACAGGAGAGGCGATCATTTTCGGTCATTTGGGGGTTTACAACGAGCCCTACGTAGGTGACATACTACATGACTCAATCCCCAGTTTTACCTGCGATATAGTCCGTATGCTTCAATAGATATACTTTTTTGTTGGGTCTCACTTCAAAACCCTCCTAACTATTTTCTTTTCATAAGAGAGGGGTAAAGTTAAAAAACGTGCAAACGGTTAGTGTAACAATTTATGACCATGTATTAGATGTCTTTTTACTTCACTCCTGTTTTTTCCTACATTGCATTCATCTTAGAAAATAGCCATCCACAGCCACGGATTTCCTTTTGATTTAAGCTTAAATCTGATTGAATCAAGAGTATTTTTTCTTGTCGATGTTTCTAAGAGTCTGAATTCTAGATCCAATGTGTTTTTTTCCAGTGGATAGTGAACATGGACAGGACACTGGTCATTCAGAATCGCGTAGCTCAATTGGACTATATTTTGCAATTCGGGACTAAAATTTCCGGCTCGTTTAAAAACAACGTGCGTACAATCTATTTCTCTATGGACATGCGTTTCTTCACGGATGAGCCAGAGATTTTGATTCCGAACTGCAAAACGAAGTCCAATTCTCCATCCCTTTTTCCACCGGTAGTCGCCGGTCCTGTTCGGATTCTTTTCCCCGCGCACGAGGGCACATTATCTCTATCATATTTCCCACTTCTTTTATATTAAATTTCGTCCCTGGAGCATATTATCAAATGGTCTCTCCTCCGCGGTTGCCCGATCTCGACTCGGGGAAGCGGAACGCGATGAAAAGGGCGTGGGGCCTTCGGGAAAAGGGGTGGAAGCGACAACGCGGGCGCCGGTTAACGAGAGGGATTTTCATGGGTGCTTCGGTCTCGGCCTGGGCGGCCTCCGCCTTTGACGGCGAAACTGGGTCGAGGGGGACGTCGTAGTCGTCACCGTCGCCGTCGGCCGGGCCGCTCGTTTTAGAGATTTCGCCTCCGAAAAAGCAAAAGCGCCGCCGCGAAAAGCCAGCTACACGACTCCGATGCCAATGCACTCGACGCCGGCATTGCCGCTCCCTCGGAAAAAATGCGATTTGGAGAGCGGAAAAATTGAATTCTCATGCCGCCCATCGATGAATCGGTTGCAATGGTCACAGAATCGCAAGTTAATGGTTAAAACTTATTTTTTTATTGTTTGGAGGGAGTAGCGAAAGGAGAAACGATTTTTTTACGATTTGGAGAGCGGAAAAATTGAATTCCCCATGCCGTCCTTTGATGAAACGGTTGCGCTGCTCACAGAATCGCAATTTAACGGTTAAAACTTATTTTTTTTATTTTTTGGAGCGAGTAGTGAAAGGAAAAATTAAAGGCTAGAGTTGCCACAGAATTTAGTTAATGAAATTCCATAATATTTTCCTGATTTCTCAGACACGTTTGAGTTAATTTTCCTGACAATTGAAGATATGCCAGATGGTTATGAAGGGATAATTTGAAATAGCTTTCAGACGAAATTTGTAGTTCAAAACGTCATATCCATTCTAAAAAGCAAATAAAGGTGAATTAACAATTTTTCCCTCATACTTTCATAATTTTCCCTGATATCCCCAGGTTTTCCCTGACTTTTCAAAATTCCCTGACATTTTCCTGATTTCCCTGACACACTCGAGTAAAAATCTCTGACAATTGAAAATATGCCAGAGTGCGAAAAACTTACTTGCCAGGTTGAAAAGGCATTATTTATAGTTTTCAGGTGAAATTTGTTGTTCACAACGTGAAACCCATTCTAAAAAGCAAATGAAGGTGAATTGAAAATTTTTCCCTGACGCTCTCATCATTTTCCGGGACAATTCCAGATTTTCCCAGATTTTTTAAAATTCCTTGTCATTTCCCGCTTTTGTTAAAAAATTTAAAATTCTTTAAAAATATATCCACTCATGTGCATTAAAATTGGACTGCATTTTGCAATTAATTATAGGAACAATAATTTCTGGCTCATATCAGAAACAGCATGACATCTAGGACAAGGAGAGGGCCTCGAGCTGCTTGTTGGGCTGAAAAATACTCACAACTCATTTTTCTTGAAAATGTAACTTGAGTCCTTTCCGTTTTCTATCCATTCCTTATCGACTACATTTGAGCTGCACTGAACTCGAGAATAAAAGTACATGCATGTACTTAAGGTTTAATGATCTAAAGATCTACGTTTTGAACTTAATTTTCTGGGAAAGAGGACGGTTTTTCCACCCCGTTTCAAGAGGAAATCCACCACAAGCGAAGCTTCAAAAAATAGTCCCTATCAAGACATTCTCTAAAAACCGCGAACACCCGCGAGAAAAAGAGTATTTCAAAGCTCAGGTTCTCGACGAAATTTAAAATGCTAACTCTCTGTGCAATAGTAATGTAATTTCCCGTTCTGAGGCGCGCGTGGTTTTTGCGGTCAAGTTTTCCGCCTGGGCGCCTTTCAGTTGATTAAAAACGAGGTTCCACGTCTTTGAGCTGCTTGCAATTTCAACAAAGAAAAATATGCACTTGTTAAACAGCCACAGAAATTCCGAGATGATTGTGAAAAGAGCCAATCCCTCGTAAGGCGTAAATTGCAGCCATACACACGTATTTTGCAAGGTTTCTTTTCGTTTTCAAGTCGTCTGGTGAAGCACCGATATTCCATTATACAGATTACTTAGTGTCTTTCATCCGATGTTGTAAGTGTGCAATAATCGAATCAACCACTTCCTTTGTTGCAATGAGCTTCTATACTCCTCTGGTTCCTGGCTGTACGGCTAAGCGCCTTCATTTAATCGGGTATCCTACAAATATGCTCAGGAGTTAAAATAGCCGCATCAGTCTCCTTTACCCATTTCTACAATGCATCTTCTCTCCCGACTCTTGATATATCAGTGGCGTGGCATGCTTTGCAATGTGTTAATTGATTGATCAGCCATTTAAACTTATGGAAAAGGATCGATAAACACGCAAGTTCGCAACGAACACCTTTTTAAGCGATTCTTCACCACAGCTTCAAATGGAGAAATATCGATAATCGATCATTCACGCCTTGCCACTGTAAAATATTTAAACAATGTAGGTACATTTCTCTACCATCAATTTAACAATCATAAAAGCTATTCAGGAGTTACTAAATTTTCTGAGGTTTAACAAAAATGCAAATTCTGGACGAACAAGTCAAAATAATTGACTCCGTAAAATGTGCGTGTTTCACGGAGTTCTTCGTTCATATGTGACACTTAAATTCGACGTATCAGCTTTGAAAACTTCGGAAAAATCGGAATTTTCGACCATGATCCCTAGCTATACTTCAAAGGCAACGTGGCAAATCAGTAAATGAATTCTTATAATTCACGAAGAATAGCTTCATTGATCCTTTAAAGCTAAAACACAACAGGCGTAAATACTTGATCACTGATTTTTCGTCGAACTCACAAATTCTCAGGCATTGCTGAAAATTTGTGGTGAGAGATATTGAACAGAGCACGAAGGCGGAATATCAGAAAAGTGTGGTTCCAGTCGTATTGTGCGAAAGTTGTTGTTTTTCAAAGGAGAAAGGAAGAATCACACTCTCGGCCGAAAACAGGGTTTTGGTGTGAACTTTTTGAGTCCCATCAATTGAGTCTTGCCGTTCCCAGACACTGAGATAAGAAGTGTTTTGGTTTTGAGCCTCGTGTAGAATTTCATGGGTCAACTACATGCAAAATTTGAATTGTAGGTTGTTGAAACCCTCTGTGGTCTTAATTGTCTATGAATATTTTTGAGACCAGCAGTCTTAACGCTAATTGAATAAACTGCGTTGTCCCGAAAATTCCTTTGTTTGATTTCAAACGGGGTAAAAAAGCAGGATTGACTTAAAATTTAGATGAGATTCAGAAATTTTAGATGGAGAGAACCTAGTTTGAATACTACCAAAGACGCATAAGGGCAGTTCTGGGTGTGCAAGAGACGATACTTGTCGCTAGATATTTTTTTGATGAAAAAATCCCATTCGAAGTAAAAGATTTGGGATCAGCAAAATAAATTAAAGCATTGTTGGCAAAAAATACAGAAAAAAGCTTCAAAATTTTACCAGGGTTCAGCATACCTCTGGTTTTTACAGAAAAGTACTTTATTTGTTGATCTTGCTGCCATTGGAGAGTATACAGAACTGTCGCTACTTGAACATAAGTCTACTGAAATTTACTAACTTAAAATGGTCCAAAAATGAAAAAGATGCAATAGAATATTTTTTGAAATTAAAAAGTCCCATGACATTAAAATAAACCCACATAATACGTTTTAATTTTATAATTCACAAGTCGTTTAGTACATTTTCAAAAGACGCATTCCTCTCTTAAGCACCAACTAGTTGCCCAGGAGGGAAGACATTCCTCTCCTCTGCATTGAGTAGTTGTGTTCGAGAGAAATGCTCTCTCTTCCGAGCAAGTAATTGGTGCTTAAGAGAGGAATGTATCCGTTCCTAGGCATTAACTAGTTGCTCAGCAGGAGAGAAAACATTTCTCTCCTTTGCAGCGACTAGTTGCTCAGGAGAGAAAGTATTTCTCTGCTTCGCATTGAGTAGGTGTTTAGGGGAGGTATCATTTCTCTCCTCATCATGGACTGGTAATTCGAAATAAATTTGATTCGTCTGCATTTGATCGTTGACTTATTATGTGAGGAAAAAGTCTGCATCCTAAGAGAATTACAGTGCCTTACTCTCCAATGGCATCCAAGAGTGCTCTTTTTCTTCCTAAAATTATATCCAAAAAGAGTGCTAGAAGCAACTGAAAGGTGCAATTATATTATACTTCAAGAGCAGCCTGAGAAGCATCTGATCAGATGCGTTTTACGAACAATGTTGTTCTAGGAGAAAACAAAGGATAATGGTGAAATAGTGGTAGTAATAATAAAATAAATGAATAAAAAAAGAGATATGCTTGCATTTATCCGAATAGTGTTTGCAAAAAGTATCCTTTGCTGTACGGAACCAGCTAAAGCGGGAATAATAAATATCCCCCTCTCCGATAATTAAACTCTTCTCTTTGTATAACACATAAGTCATGTGCAAAAAGAGCTAGCGAATTGACAGGACCCCCACTCCCGATTTTCGGAATGATCCTAACGCATTAGTGAATTCGTTGAGTGGGTTGTGCCACTGACAATACAAATATTAACGACAGAGCTGAGTCCCAGTGACACGGGATTAAAATCACGGGAGCGCTTGCGGTATCCCAAAATTTACGGTTGACCAACTTCAACTCGGACGCCACGCGGGATAACTTTTCGACTGCACATCATCGACTATGTGGATTGACGTTCCTCCTGGGTTTATGTTGGGGCAAGTACGGATGACTTTATTGTTAGGAATTTTCACTAGAAAATGACTTAAGCATAGGATTTATCTCCCAATACGTACGGAAAATAAAACTGATCCCACAAACCTTTGCGTCTTTTGATAACGTCAATCGGCTCAAGCTATTTCAAGGGGATTTTCGCAACTCATAATAGGAGAAAAATGTATTTTAAATTTCGCTTCTTACTCTCATTCCCTGTTTGGCAAGCTCATTTGATGAGAACAACTACAACAAAGGGGAGGACTCTTGATTGCATGATTCTGCAATCCCGAAGCAACGGCTGCCAATTTAAAGAGTTTCCCCCAAAAATGTGTCAGATATAGGTTGAGGACACTATTTTTAGTGGCATTTTCTTAAACATTTCTCATTTGAAATCTACTCTTGCTGAAAATTTTTCAAGAAGCAATCTGCTATAATCAAGCAAACTCTTCTTAGTTATTATCTTTGGTTGAAATTAGAGTGAGGAGAAGAGACAGGGTTTCAGAGGATGGATGAGGAGAGGAGAACAGGTGTGTGAAATGAAGGATGAGATCTAAACAAGACAAGCCATGAAACGAATACTGCACTAATAAAGAGAGAGATCTGTTCTGACACGGGCAAGGGCAAGGGCGTTAAACTCACACATGAAAATATAGGTGTTAATCAGTATCAACCAAAAATCCCGGTGTTAATTAACTCACGCCAGTCATTTCTAATTTAATTCTTGACCAAAGTTAAGTTAACCTCAGTCAAGATTGAATTATTCTCAGGCTGGCATTAGGTTGAACCCTGGACAAAGTTGATTTAACTACAGTCGGAATAGGCTGGAGTTAAATCACCGTTCGGTTAACACCCATCTGAGTAAATTAACCCCAGAACCGCGGCTTGATACGGAGAGCGAAACGCCAATATTTCCATGGGCGGTGAACTGATCGCGGACTAGAGCAAGAACGCGTTTACTGGATACTGATAATTGATAATTAAAAGGGGTTACGGTTGCTGATACTGAGACTGAGGCGGTACATGACATGTAACATGTTGGTAGTGTGTGTTGGTGTGGTGGGGGTTCGTACCGTGTCGACGCTCACCTTCTTCTCCCACTGGAGGACGTACGGGACGGGGTGGTCAGCGGGGAAATCCACCCCGCAGTTGAACACCACCGACTCGCCCAGGATGGCAGTAATGTGCACTGCGTCCTGGAACGGCCCATTGCTTTTCCCTGCAACACATCAAAAATAACAAAACTTAGTAAAAAATTCCGAGAGATTTAAACAGACAAGGCAACAACAGACAAATAACTTATTCCTTAACCAGTTTCTAAACATTTTTATACATATATTTAATGTATAATTACTGTCCTCCTATTGTGGGGAGAGAGGACAGTGCTTATACTATATTAAAATACCCTTCCTAGGGGTTGCCCTATATAATAAGAATATCAAAAACTTACACCTTTTTTTAAAACAAAGTAAAAGATTAAATTTAAAGCTAAATCAGGTAAGCCAAAAATGACCAATAAAATGAAGCCTAAATTGACCAATAAAGGAAAAATGGAATAATAAAAAAAAAACTTAAAAATAAGGCCTATTATAGTCTAAAAGAATTTTTCTAAGAACCTGTATAATTCATTTTGTTTAAATTTTTGCAAAGATTGTATAAGTTGTAAATTTGACTTGTGCCAGAGCTGTGCAAATAGGCTGTATGCATCAATAAATTCTATCCATCTATTCTATCTACATAAAACTAATGACACTGGTTGACAAGGGTCGGTTTGCCAAATATTTGTGAAGCAACCGATAGAGCTAAAGTATTTCGTTGATTTTTAGTGCTGATTCCAAAAATGATCAACTCATTTCGAAATTAGTTCGATTTTCCTCGGAAAAATTGGAATGTTTCCTAAAATTCGACTTCTTCGACAGAAACGTCAATTTTCCGGGAGATATGTACACAATGGAGAAAAACTAGGGTCATTCCGATGACAAGATTTGTTAAGACTTTATCTTCCGTGATGCAATGCGATACTTAAAAAAACGAGAATGCCTATTTTCAGTTCTAAAAAATACGGGCGAACAATCTCTTCAAAGCTCATTTGAAAATGAATATGAATTTTTTGAACGGATTCGGAATCAAATCGTAAAATTCAAGCGCTCTCACGCTTCACGATAAAAACAGAGTCCGAGTGTCGGGTAAACGGATGAAAAAGCTACCAGAGCGAAGAACCCGTCGCGGAAAGTCTCGCTGCGACAGGGCGCATTAAGTATATTTGCGTGATACAAATATTTTAACTCTGCGGATGTGCGTGAAGTATCTCCTCTTTTGAAGGCGTTTTTTGGCGCTGGTAGTGCTCGTCACTTTAAATCACTTTTGGAACGTATCGATGATGGTTGATCAGTGATCACACACTATCAGTGTGTATCATGGTAAAATTAATATTAAACTAGGGGGTACGTCCCCTGCCTCCTCCACAGTCCAACCCCTCGAAGCACTGCGCACGAGCGCTACGCGCTCTGAGTACGATCTGATTTTCTTGAGGTAACACCTAGGGATATTCATACAAAGTAGCGACGCTACATTGGTTATTTTCCCCATTTCTTTTTCTTTTTTTTCTTGGCCATTCCAAGAATATCTTCAAAAATATTACGCCAAAATGTGTATGTTTTGATTACGAAGAAAAGTGATGTAAATTTAGAAACGCTACGATACTGACTACTACACGGCACCTGGCTTGTGATAACCGGCGATGGAGGGTATTCAACGGTAGCACAGAAAGGACACAACACTTCATAAATAATTGCGAGGAACACAAGGGGCTCTCGTCTGAATTGGCGGAGATGGGACAAAAGGAAGGGACATAATATCCGACACGATATTTGTTTCTAGTCTCCTCAAAATAAGCGAGGCGGGGACGCGCGAAGGACGAAATTTAGGACTCCGACGGGACAGGGCGGAGGGGTTGAGGTGGGGGACGAGGGGGGCGTCTATCCATTATCGCGTCAAATCACTTATCAGTCGAACTGGAGAGGAAGAGATACGGAATAAATGAAATTTCACGGTTCCTGGAGATGCGAGTACAAGAGCCGATGTAAGATACAGTAGTCCCTTGCAGGGATAGACTGGACGTCTTTTCAACCTCGTATCATCAAAGCAGTTTCGGTTGTGTCGGAGGGACCACTTCAATGGGTCAGTTGCGCTGGTCACGGAATCGTGTTTTGATTCCTGATTCTTATGGATTGGCTAAAAATAATAAGATCTGTCTAAAAAGCAACTTTCTACGTTCAATAATGAGATATGGCGCTTTGAAAAATTCGGTTTTATTATTTGACGTTGCTTTTTTTTCATTCTCTCTAATTTAATTTAGACATATTATTCTATAGACAGAGAAAAAAATCAGGGAAGTCTTCAAAAAATTACGTCGACTAGTTTTCCAAAGAAAAAATAATGTATGACAGGAAGTGTGCAACGTCGCAAACGGCCGCGGTATCGATCGAGATAACGATAACACTCGCAAGTGACCCATACTGCCATGCTAAGGAAAAACGCAGTATGAGCCTTTACACGTTGCCAAATTTCCTCAGTTAAAATACGAATTTTCAAAGAAATCTGTGAATATATTTTCTCCAATTTTTCAGAGAATTTTAATCACAATCGGATCTAAATTATCTTAATATTTCAAGAGAAAAACTTCATAACTCTCCTTAAAAATATGCATTTTATTGGAGGAAATTTGACAACGCTCAACGGCCATGTCCATACGGCTTTTTCCTTAGCACGGCAACATCGTCAACAAGGAAAACCGTTTCTGGATAGCCACTACTCCGGGCCCAGCGAGCGGCGAGAAGGGTATCGGCAAACGAATCGACAAGTGAGTAACAACAGCGCGCAACTGGAGTAATATTCGTCTAGTTATAGTTTCATTTGCCAGGCAGCGCTCGCTCTCTCGCCGTCCAATCTCCCGCTCCTCCGACGTCATTCGCCTGACGAAGGCGAACGGACGCGCTTTCCGAGCACGTCGACGGCCGGAATAGCCCCTTCCTGCACCCCCCGCGCCCTGTCCGCCCCGAATTCGCATGCACCGGAACTCCTCCTCGCTAAGGCAGTCCTTGCACATGTACGAATATTATTTCTGTCAGGGAGCACGAATACATGTAAGCAACTCCAAATCTGACTTTTCCGATATGGACGTGCTCGAGCAACGTGGATGAAGGGGAGGGCTGGGACCCCACGTTTCTTAACGGTCCAAATATAGAAGCAACGCGTAAAGTTAACGCCTGTGGCGCGAAGCGCTTGAAGGAAATGAACCACGAAGCGATCAGGGGGCGCACTCTCTAGTTCAATAGTAATTTTACAGTGTTGAATATCTAAACTGATTGTTCCGAAAGTAAGTTAAAGTGACGAGCACCAAAAGCACCAAAAACGCCTTCAAAAGATGAGCTACTTCACGCACATCCGCAGAGTTGATATATGTATTTGTATCCCACAATTAGAATAAATGATTGACACAATGTTGAAGTATTGATGTCAAATTAAAATTGAGTTCATTGTATGTTAATTGATCTGAAATGCAAAACAGTTTTTTTTCCTTCACTCTAACTTCCATACTGCAATTCATTACTGATTAAATTTGGCTTTAATAAACTTGAATTCTATACAGCTTGACGTAGTTTTTCCCGGGCAAAAATTACCTTTTGTTTTTTAATGCTACTATGACCGTCCGAGAGGAAAGATATCTCACTGCTAAACTGCTAAGATAAGAATGTATAGACCAGAATAAGGCGATAACGATTCAATAATCAGTTCGTTGGGGGCTTAAAGTCAGGGCTAAAATCGGTGACAAACCCAAGAAGGATGAAGACTGCCATCACCCCTCCCCTTTCGTTTGCCAGCAACGTGGAAAATTGAGGAAGGGGGCGAAAGGGCGTGAGAAATCTTGAAAACCTGCATGATTTTCGTTTACGAAAACCTGAAGGTGCGCCCTTTCCGTCCAAGGCTACCGGGGAGCTGTAGCGATCATTTGGCAACGCTGCGACGAATCCCGATTAATCATCATAATTCGATGAAAGGGCGCTCAAGTGCGGTGGCTCGAGGGGGTGGGCCGGGGGGGAGGAGGGGTGGCTGAGGTAGAGGGGGGCCATTTCCACCGTTTGTACGGATTTAACGAAGCCGGGCCGTCGCCGAAATTGAAATTCAAAAGTATAATAGGAATCTCAGCGGGACTAACGTCAAGATGAATAGGGTTTCTATTTCAGCGTTCCAGGTGAATGTAGGCGTAAATAGTGGACAAACAGCCCTGGTAACAACAACAACAATGACAACGACGCCCGGAAAACTCGAGTGGAAAGCGTTGCCGCTTTTCCTCCGCTTTTCCCGCACCTCCGCCTCGCCCCTTCTGGCGTGGCGTCCTTTGCGATATATATCGATTGATCTGCCATTTAAACCTATGGAAAAGGATCGATAAACATCATGTTCCTCAATATTCGATACTTTAACACGGCTTCAAATGGGGAAATATCTATAATCGCTCGTTCACGCTAAGCTGCTGTCGATACTGTCGGTGAGGTGGGGTTGTTAACCCTTTGTCGATCGAAGGGTCGCTTGTTGAATCTTAATTGATTGTCTATGTTTAATGATCGTCATCGATCAGTGGTAACGCGGCTTCGGGGGCGCAGTTAGCCCCCCGTCCCTTTTCGGAGGGTGGAAGGGTCGAAAAGGGTGGCTCGGAACAGCTGTAAACAAGCGGATTTCATCGATCGCAAATTTGTGCGCGCGATAAGAGAAAGATCAGTTTCAGTATTTTATACGGCTTGAGAATAAAAGGTGCATTCGTTGGACGAAAATCAGGGGAAATTTGTAGGAATAAGGTGGAAAGTTTTATCATGGAGCAATAAAATTTGAGTAAAAATATATTCAAGTCCCATGAAAGCTTTACTGGATTATTGAGCTGAAACCATAAATGCAATGTCGATTTAATCAGCTGCTACATACACATAATCTCTGACTACAGTATGCTGTGTTGCTATTGGCTCGATTTGACCAAAATAAAACAAAGGTAGCTTGACTACATAATTTACCTCATTTCCTCTCATTATTAAATTTTTAACAGAAAACAGACACTATACAAAGTTTAAATTTCTTTACAGAATGTTAATGTTGCTCAACTTCTAGCTAGAGAAAATGAATACATTTTGAGTGCGAAGATTAGGTAACCCTAAGGAACACTGGAAAAAAGAACATATTGGATCTAGAGTTCAGACTCTTGAAAACACTGACAAGAAAAAATACTCTTGATTCAATCAGATTTAAGCTTAAATCAAAAGGAAATCCGCTCAAATTAAGAGGCTGGGTTCTTGGTTTAAGCTTAAATCTGATTGAATCAAGAGTATTTTTTCTTGTCGATGTTTTTAAGAGTCTGGACTCCAGATCCAATGTGGTTTTTTTCCAGTGTAGCTGGACCGAGCTTGGTTGAATCTGCAAGGCAATTGCTCATTCCAAAAGCTCTGCTGCTAAAAATCAAACTTTTCAGCGATCTGAAAACAAGCTTAACCGGGCAAAGAAAGCCTGAAAAAATCAGCTCACACTTCGGCGTGAAACGGCTCACAAAAACGGCAAAAGAGCGCTGAGAGGCGTTCACCCATCGGTGTCTAAAACTAAAGCGTCTCCTCGCAGCAGGCTCTCCTTTCGCGGGCCGACAAAAAGCGCTTTGAGTCTCCTATAGGCCGGAGGGGAGGAGGGGAGGGTTATGTGGCTGAGGTTTCTCCGGGTAGTCGGAAAAACGAGACGGGCTGTGAGGGGGGGGAGGCGGTCGTAAAGAAGCCAGCGCCCGAATCCGGGACCCGTTTTTCCCGCGAAAGCGCAGCCGAGCAAAAACGTGAATCTGCGCGGGATTTTCGTTGCAGTTGGGAGGTTTTTGGGAGTTGGTGCCCGAGCCGAGTCCCCGATCGATGTCAATATTGTCACCTTGCGCCTAAATAAGCACATGATTCAATACCGACCGCAACCCGCAACACACGGTGTTGCTCTCACGCATCGTTGCACCGTCCCCCGATCCGTGTCCGTCTGTACTTTCGGATCTTCGGAATAAACTGCCGGGAGACTTCGGCTCCATCTTCGGCCGAGTTTCGTTTCCATGCATGGGTGCACGAATCGACGATATGTCCACGCCTTGTCCGCTTTTCTCTTGCTTCTTTTCTTTTTCATGCGGCGGAAAAACTCACTGGAGAAAAAAACACATTGGATCTAGAGTCCAGACTCTTAAAAACATCGACAAGAAAAAATACTCTTGATTCAATCAGATTTAAGCTTAAGTCAAGAACAAGTCTCTTAAGTTAAGCGGATTTCGTTTTGATTCAAGCAAAAATCCGATTGATCAAGAGTATTTTTTCTTGTCAATGTTTTCAAGAGTCTGGACTCTAGATCCAATAAGTTTTTTTTTTTCCAGTGTGTCAGTACGACCGAAACTCGCAAAAACTCTTTCAGCGTCCTGATTATTGGAATCAATGGACAAAGCGATAGATAAGGAAACAAAGAGAAAACAGAGCGACCCTATTCTGCCATGATAAGGAAGAACGCCGTTTGAGCCATCAGGCGTTGCCAAATTTCCTCCGAAAAAGAACTAATTTTCAGGAAAATTTGCGAATATTTCATTTCCGATTTTTCGGAGGCTTTTGCTCGAAATTATATCTAAAAAGTCTGAGAATTTCAAGGAAAAATATTCATATCTTTCTTCGAAAATAGACATTTTCTGAGAGGAAATTTGGCAATATTCGAATGCTCATACGGCGTTTTTCCTTAGCACGGCAGGTTTGGTGGAAGCGGGAGGTCGCGATGGACGGAGGGTACGACTGTCTTCCTGTGCATTGAATACTGGTGAATTTCTTCGGACAGTGCAATAGTGACCCTCTCTTTTCTAAGAAGGGAATAGAAATTCCCGAAGCGGTGGCTTTTTAATTAACCAATCACAACGAAGCGTCAGGTTTGGGGAACTTGGTGAAGTAAGTAGACAACATGAGCTCCCCCCCGGAGTTCCTGGCGAAGTTCCCTCAAACCGACACGATGGTGCGTTCACTCGTCCCTCACACTCCCAAAACTTAGGATTGAATTAGGGCGGTCAATCACATTTTTATTGCACCTGCCTTGTACTTGCTTGTGCTTTTCCACGAGCGAAAAGGAGTTAAACAACCATTTCGTTTTCACTTGCGGATCAATAGCTTCCCTAGTTTTAATTAATTTCAACGCCATGACAATTTAAAAGGAATGAGTTAGATTATGTAAGAAAAGAGAACAAAAAATGAAATCCGGCTTATCGGAAAAAGGATGGGAATTTTCAAATAGCTTCTTGACCCGACGAAATCGGCTACGACGTAACGCTATTAGCACCAGAATGCAAATATTCCACTTCAATGGACGTGTGTGTTTTGTTACAGCACGCGTTAACCAGAAATGAACCAAGCCAAATCTGCTATTGCCTTAAATTAGGCAATTTAAGTTTTTACGTGAAAACTGCACGAAAAAAAAAGTGTGAGGGGTTATCTCCTAAAATGGTGCCACTACCCCAATTAGTTGGATGATATGGACATTTCTAATTAATTTTGGTAGTATCGCAACTCAAGTTGGGGTAGTACCGCAAATTTGGGTTAGTAGCCTAATTTATCGAGATACTACCACAATCAATCGGGGTATTACCACAATTAATTGGGAATGTCCATATCATCCAACAGTTGGGACTTAACCCCTACCTCTTTTTTTCCGTGTAATGTACGGATTTGTGTGCAAATTGCAGTAAAATTTCTGCTCAGTTTGAAGCAAATTCCTCAGCATTTTCAAAATAATCCGCACAAACGTTCTCTTGTAAAAACTTGAGTTGCCCAGTTAATCTTGGCAATAGCTGATGTGGCTTCGATCCTTTCTAGTAAACGCGGTCCAAATAAACGTAATGACCAACCAACGATACATGGATTGCATTTTGCAAAACTGAACCAGGAGCATTGCAATGTTGCTCAAATTGTGCATCTTTTTTTGTCTTGGAAGAAAAACCTGATTATTTATTAACAGTTCCGAATTTACTCGCTAAAAACTATAAATTTAAGACACAAATTATTATGCAAATATAATATTTTTTCATGGTTTAAGTAATTTTATTGCAAAGGATGAAGTTGCACAATCTTAGCATCATATTGCAATGCTTCTGGTTCCTTTTTGCAAAATGTAATCCACAAGAATATTGATCTCTATTCTCTAAGGCGTTAATGACCAATGTATAATAATTCAAGCACGTGTAAATATATATAACTTAATACCAACCAAAGTATTTTCTTTCTAACTAACTTTCTGTTCTTGGTATTATTATAGATATACATTGTTATCGAACGAGTTCAGTAGATTTCGAGAATGACCCGTGAAAAGGAACAAAAAATCGTTACAGAAGGCCTAGACTTCCCTCATGTTGAATGCGATGTTGTCCATTCGTGAACGTGAGCACCGTGGCGATCAACGTGAGGTCGACATCGAGTCGATGCAGAGTGACAATGGCGCACGTCTCCTGAAAGCTCGGAGCCTCCGGGGAGAAAGTTGGGGAAAAGTTGGGCGTTCTAAAAGCTCGGGTTCGGAACACGTCGTCGTCGGCTCTACGGGGTGCCCCTCGCCCCCGCCCCTCGGAGGTTCCCGTGGTTTTAATTACTTCATTGTGTTCCCGCACTTATTAATATTTCTCTGACGAGTTGATGGAACGAAACGAACCCACCCGACGCAACGGACTCCCCAACGCCACCGCCGCTCCGACCTGAATACAGAGAGATCTTTCGACGAGACTTCCGATAAGGCCGAAAGTATGGTCTCAGGTTCGATACGTTTGGTTTGAGGTTTGACTGGGAAAAGCGATTCACGTGTGAGTGTAACAAGAAAATTAGTTTTCGAAGCGTGATATGAGTTTATTTTAAAGCGGTACTTTAGGAACTAGAGTCATTTGCACCTTTGCAATGAAGATGATATTGAAGTTGTTACAAAGTGCACTGGAAAAAAAACACATTGGATCTAGAGTCCAGACTCTTAAAAACATCGACAAGAAAAAGTACTCTTGATTCAATCAAAATCTAGCTTAAATCAAGAACCAAGCCTCTTAATTTAAGCGGATTTCATGTTGATTCAAGCAAAAATCCGATTGAATCAAGAGTATTTTTTCTTGTCAATGTTTTCAAGAGTCTGGAATTTAGATCCAATGTGTTTTTTTTCCAGTGTGGCTGTAAACCTACGCTGATGATGTTGAAGGATAGGAATAATAACACTGGGATCAAATAAATGAGATTTAAAACTTACAGCTTGAAGGCCGGTTAAATTTAAGAATATCCTACGGAAAATTATCGAGCATATCGCTAAAACTTTTCGGTGTCGTATTGCCTCAGTTGTTTGCAATTTACGGAAAAGGGAAATCCGTCGAATTGAAAAAAAGAGAAAAATCGAGAGTCAACACAGCCGAAAATAGGAGAGACGCATTCAGGCCTCGTTTTTAACTTTTCTCCCAAATCTGAGTGAGATCTCGTTGGCAGCATACAGCGGAGCATCGCGAGTTCACGCCTCGCGCCATCGCCCCTTCAATTTTTCAGACGCAACACGGACATCCATCAAGCACGAATAGTTGTATCTCTGCGCCGTCGCTAACGCGCATCCTTTCATTTGCTCTAATTCCATGCTATGTTGGTTCATGCTATCTTGCGTGTTGAGGTGCTTCAGGGGCTACCTGAACGAATCTACAAATTGGTGCTTCGGCGGAAGTTGTCAGGGATTTTTTTTTTTTTTTTTTTTTTGGACTGCCTCTTGAAATCCCAAAGCCGGGTAAAATTGAGCTGATGGAGGAGTTATTGACGGAGGAGTTACACATATCCCAGATTAGGAGGGGGTCAGAAAGCACCGGATTTTTACCAAGGAGGTGAAATTTCAAAGAAAAATATATATTACCTTCAAAAATATAGAAATGGTATCGATAATACTTTAAAATCTATCAAAATCAATGCGTTTAAATATAGGTCAATTTGACCCGCTTTTAGGACTTGTCGTTAAAAAAGTCTTGGACATCTAAGGGTTAAATTTTCATTTTCATGTAAATTGATCATAATTTTTGGATGCAAATCACCGAATACTGTCCTTAAACATAAAAACGATGTCTTTCCAAAACTGGTCAGAAGATAATTGTTCGAACCGGTAACGGGAAGGGACACAATTGATTGAGTAAACAAAGTTACAGTTAAAATATTTTAAGTTGAGGAAATTTCCCGATTCAGATAGCTTGAACCGATTTGGTTTGAGCTAAAAGAGGACTTTGAAGATCACTTTGGAACTGCATTTAGTCAACGAAGTCCAAGGACATGAAAATAAACTTTTCCTCTTGCATAGGCGAAAGAAAAGAAAGATTGTGAGGTATGGTATTTATTTCGGACTATCAACATCAAACGGCGATAATTTTTCAAACTATACACCGTCGAAAAAGAGATGTGTTGTTCGATGAGCTTCTCGGAACACTCTTCCTCCTCCGACTATCCCGCAGTGTGATTCCGAGAACTACGCAAACTTTTCAAAGATACTTCCCCATCCGCGGGCAAAGAAAAAATCAATAGCACCATTTTTATCTACTCTGAAATGGTCGAATATATCAAATTACAACCCATGCACCCAACTTCTTCTGAATGCAATGTAAGCACTCATAACACTTTTACTGCCGAGAAGTTGAGTTTTCATTATTCTTGAGCTGCAAACCTTTTGAAATTACATTGTACTTACGAGCCTGGAGAAGCGTTTTCATCCACCTTCAAAGTACATTACGGAATTTCTCTCGCTTGTGACGTCATTTACGTAAGGGCTATTATACCCCGAGAAAAAAGTGATATTAATGTCTCTGCTTACGGCGCAAATCATAATGGAATATTGACTTTTCAAGCGCATCGCGCTCCTGAAATCATTTAATTTGTGACTGCATTTCAGAGTGAGAATTATCGTAAACGTGAGTTTCAATGTCGTGTTAAATAAAATCCCATAGAAGATGATAAATAATGGGAACTGAGTAACGAGTCCTGTAATTATTATCTCAACTTGTAAAAGAGGTAATGAAGAGTAAAACAATCAGCGTTTCTGTAACATAAATAATACGTCTCCCAACTCTACTCGAAGTTGCTGCTTGATTTTGCCGCTAAGGCGTTGCGTTTCGCTTTTTTATGGAAAATAAAATATTTATGCGGGACAAAAATGGCTTTAGAAAAAAATAAAACGACTTTTGGTATACAAAATGTTTAGGGACTACCTGAGAGAGAATGAGAAACAACTTCACAGTTTCAGAAAATAACAACGATTCTTTTTTTTATATATAAAAAGAAAAAAGAATAATATAAGAAAAGAAACGTGCGAAGAAACTAGGAACGTCGAAAATCTTTAAAAATGTTTCTCTAACTTCATCGAAGGTACACAAAAACACGCTTGGGATTTTTTCAATTATGCATCGATCCTCCTATTTAGAAAGAATTGTGGCAACAAGGCTAATCTTCTTGAGCAGCGCAGTGCTTAACGCCTCCTAGAGTGGGAGACTTACCAGGCCAAGGTGAGGGGGGCGAGGAGAGGGGGCACAAACGATGCGAAAAAAGGGGCTTATAGCCCCCAGCACCCTCGCAACACCCCCATTCGAGCAGGAAATACGTCTGTCATTGTTTTCTCTTCAAACACCACTTCACCCTGTTTATTCCGCATCTATTTGTTGCCTCCTTTCATTTTTTTCTAGTTCTCGCGGGGCACAAACAACTCGAGCAGGTTGACTCTAAGTCTATTCCCGGACGAGCCGCGAGTTGCCTAGGAAATCTATCCTTCCGCGACTCACCAGAGAATGACTTCATTCCAAAACTCGATTTTTCGTCGGAGATTCGGAGAGAATGCTGAATTTTCGGGAACAATGTGACGACCCGGGACTCTAATTCAGCTCGATTTCAGGTGAAATTATTCAAAACCGAGTTCCTTTCCATCCCTTTCCCTTGCTTGCTGCCTCTTTTGGCGGTGCTTTTGCCGCCTTCCAGCACTTCGAGCGTTACAAACACAACACGTGTCAAAGTGTGAAGCGTAATTGGCACTGCAGTTATAAACAATGTACCTTCTGGAGAACAAACGTTGCCGCGCGGATACTGAAAGAGTGAGAGGGGGTTTTGCCGTTTGAAAATCATTAAAGGAGCTCTGAGAAACGAGAAAGCTTCAGATCTAGTCAGGGGTACAGTTGAGCCGAGTTCAAAAGAGAGGGACCAGGATATATCGAGATCAAACCGAAAAAAAGATGTTAGAATTCGTATTCTTCGATAAGACTCGATGTAGGAAATGATTTATAGATCAAAATATTTCTTTCTTCTTCAACTCTAAATGTTTGATATGAAAATTTGGAGGAGACGCATGCTTCTTCAATTTCGAAAATTCTCCTTGATAATTTTTTTCTTAAATATGACCTGGAGCTTTCCGTTAAACTCCGTCCATCTGGAAACCTTGTACAAGACATTGTCCGAGTTATTTGCGGCCAACGGTAGACTTTTGTCTGCACAATCCCAAATTCCTTCTAAATTTCATTATTTTCGATGAAAATTTCAAGAACTTTAGAAGAAATTCCCAGAAAAGACTTGAAACTCCTTTTTTTGAGGAAAGGAAGAGGGGGAGGATTTCGATGAAACCAAGAGGTCGACCTTCTCTGCCTACTTAAAATCTCCTATGTTTGCCCTTTTGCCTAGATATATTTCCTTTATTACCAAGCAGGCCTAGTTATTCTTTCTAAAATATAAAAATAATCCAGGCCTCACACACTAAAATCTTCAAAGGTACACGGTGGGAACTTTATTTTTTCCGCACTGGAAAAAAAACGCATTGAATCTAGAGTCCAGACTCTTAAAAACATCGACAAGAAAAAATATTATTGATTCAATCAGATTTAAGCTTAAATCAAGAACCAAGCCTCGTAATTTGAGCGGATTTCCTTTGGATTTAAACTTAAATCTGATTGAATCAAGAGTACTTTTTCTTGTCAATGTTTTCGAGAGTCTGGACTCTAGATCCAATGTGTTTTTTTCCAGAGGATCAAAATACCGAAATTCTCTCAAAATTTTAGATTTTATTCAGCAAAATAAACCATATCGGAAACAGTCTAGGAGTTAGACCGCAGTGCGAACAAGAGGACATAACCCTCAAGTTACAAAAACACGAGCCATACATATTTCATAGGTTAACTTCACGGTCGAGTACCTCCGAAACGTATCGACGATCGCCCCACCAACTTCACACACACACCCACACACGCAAAAAAAGAAAAAATTATGAGCTGCACTTAATTTTCGACCCGCGTGTGTATGAAACGCGATTCAGCAAAAAGCGGAAACAGATTCACACAATTCGTCGCTCCTCTGACGTAAGGGCGCATCTCTATTTCGGCGTGAGACCCGGAAAGCTTGGCGCTATATGGAGCACAGGGTTCACGTGGAAATCGAGATACGCCCTTACGTCAGAGGAGCGACGACTTAATGGCGCGCCGCACCCGAAAGCAAAAACGCGACGAAAAAACTCATCAGTGCTCGAAACCCTGAGTTGTTTTCGCGGGCCCGCAGTTGATCAAACATAACTCGCCCGGTTTCGGCGGGGCCACAGCGATTTCAGATTAAAATTCATTCCGGTCCACGGCCCCGGAGGAGCTGCCGCCCGGACGGAAAACCCGCCCGTTTCTTCCGGGGCTCCGCGTAAAATCCGCACGATCTGGCAACCTCGGGTCACCGTCGCTCGTAACGAGAGTGGGAAACAATAAAAACACCGGCTAAGTAGCTCTGCATCCCGGCTGCACAGCCGTAAACACCCCCCCACCCCTTCCTCGCGGCCCGGGCGAAAAACGGATCGCTAAAATAATTTCAGTCTTCAAATAATCAGGGCTTTAAAAATATCAGCCGAATAATTACACGGTAGACTGCTCGAAAAAAATATGTACCCAGCGAGCTCGGAGCGGGTTTGGGTAGTTCCGCGCTTGCCAAGTCACTCGGAATAGTCAAAGCAACCCCTTGCCGAAATACTAGGGCTTTCCGAATTTTACAACCGGATGGATCGTGATCCAAGAGATGGAACCACCCGTGGTGATCGTCTACTTACGAAAGTATACATTTTCCGCAGTGGAGTGGCGTGAATTGCGATAAATCGATTGTTATGCCATTTAAACCCATGGAAAAGGATCGATAAACGGGGTGTTCGCGGCAAACACCTTAATAATCGATTCTTTACCATAGGTTTAAGTGGCGTAACAATCGATAAATCGCAATTCACGCCACGCCACTGATTTTCCGTGAAAAGATGCGGATGCACCGATTAAGATAGGCGATTTGGCATACACACAATTGCGCGTACCAAATTACGTACCATATACAGCTGCTACTTTTTCAAAGAAGGAAATACCATTTCTGGCTCATCCATGAAAGCACCCATCTGAATACTGACATAAAAGCAGCTTTCAAAGCGTTCTCTGGCGCCCTGCGATACCTAGCCGCCAAAGTCCCCTACTTTCCCAAAGCTTTTCACTAAGTTGGCACTCCCTCATTTCTTCTAAAACCCCGAGGCGCCACTCTTTCGCTGGACGTCCCTTTCGTCTCCTTCCAAGGGTAATCCCAATTCAACCAATCTGAATAAGAAAATCAAAAGCTCGTTTGTGTGTGTTTCATTTTCTTTCACTAAAAAGAGCCGGAAATAGTGGTTTCTTGGGCAGAGTGTAATCTAGAATTCCAGATAATCCTTCAAACTGATCCATCGGTAATAAACCACGAGAAAAGATTTGTTGCGGAAGTAGCTACAACGATCGCACCGATAGCTCCTGTTTGGCTCATTTTCTATCTAGCTGGTTCTGAAACCTCGCTTTCTGTCAAATTGAATCATCTGCATAAAACGTTGACCATTTTTCTTGTTATTCCTACGAGCTTTCTGCAGTTTAAGCTGGCTGAGCAAATCAGAAATGAATCCTCCAATAGTCATATACTCTCACTATGAAGGCACTATACACGTCCATACTCGTTGATGTGGATACATCGTTCCTCCTTCTCTAATCTCATGAAGATGTCCGTCAATGCTGCAACGATCCTACAGTATCAAAGTTCAAGTTGCTGGTTGTTTGAAAATTAACCTACTTCCTGACCTCTGATTGTTCGAAAAGTTGCTAACAATAATGACGTCACTAACGATGTTATCTTGAATGATCTCCAATCGTATACACTGAAATCTGAATGCTTGGGGTAAATTTGTGGGGAGTTCCGAGGGAGCGTTATAATAGGTCGACTCAAGTTTCAAAATTACGGCCAGCGTCGAGCGCTTGAAGTGCATCAGTATTCAAAAGCATGAACTTGGTTGCAGCGGGTCTGAAGACGGGGTGTAGAAAGAGGGAGGCAAAAGGGGAGATTGCCTACCCTCCTTGTCTACTTGATACGAAAGGAAAGAATGGCAGGGTACATGACGTCATTCGAATCGTGTCGTGTGAAAACAGCTCATGTCCGTTTTTCCAGCTTTAACCTCAAGGCTTGCTTTACCAACATTTTCACGATTGCATCTAATCTTGAAAAGTATTATCAACAGAGGAAGTTCAAGGCAGGAAAAATGGACAATGACGGTTTCTGCGCGACGCAATCCATTGGAAACCCAAGTCTAGCACATTAAAGAACTTTTACGGGATTTTTAAGCGTTGAAACTGAAGAATTTCAAGGATTTTTCAATAACTTTTTCATAAAAAGTCTCAAGACTTTCGAGGAGGCAAAATAGGCTTAAAACGGTAATAAAAGTGCCTGAACATGTAGTTTTCTACTTTTCATTCTGAGTTATATCAACGAAAATAAGTAAACGCATGATGTAAACGACGACGCTATTTTTGACATTTTGAAAAGACGTTGCAAGTGAAGAAAAAAACTACCTTCCAAAGGTCGTAGAAATGAAGTATATTAAGAATACCAAAGTAATTAAAAACGTACAAAATGCAGGTACTTTCAAGAACATTTGAGGAATTTCTTAAATTTTAAGGAGATTGAAGGACTCGCGAATTCAAAACATATTTACAGTAAATTTAACCACTTTTTCGATGTGTTACAAACCCTGAACATAAAGAAAACGACCGCGAGGAGGAAAAACGTCTAAACGTTGTTTTTTCCGGCTGCGAACTCCGGTTCGTTTCCTCCCAGGAGTTTCTGGATCAGACTCGACCTGTCAGTCATTTTCCGGTGTCGCTTCCCTAATTCTGAGAAGACGGAAAATCATCCAATACTCGGAACTCGTTTCTTCCCCAAAAAAATTCCGACTTTCCGCTACAGGTTCCACGCGAGGCTATGCAATAATAGGCACAAAGGGCTCTTCCCTTATCTGAAGGCGCTCACTCCCTTCCGCTCCCATTGTTCTCGGCGCGATCTTATTTTCTGATTTCGTCCTTCGACAACCCGCGCGACGACAGAGGTGGGCTCCTCAAAGTACGATTTTCCGGAGAAAGAGTTGTTGAGTTTGAATTAAAAGTTTCGTCGTTTTTCTAACGTTCCTCGAGACTTTATGTTCCACTTCTGAGATGAGTCTCATTTCCAGAGGCGTAGCGCGCTTTGCGATATATCGATTTATCTGCCATTTACACCTATGTAAAAGGATCGATAAACAGGGTGTTCGCGACGAACACCTTAATAATCGATTCTTCACAATGACTTCATGGGAAAATATCGAAAATCGATCATTCACGCCGATTTCACTCATTTCCAATGGCGTGGCGTGGCGTGCTTTGCGATATGTCGATTTATCTTCCATTTATACCCATATAAAAGGATCGATAGGCAGGTTGTTCGCGACGAACACCTTAATAATCGATTCTTCACAATGATGTCATGGGAAAATATCGAAAATCGATCATTCACGCCGATTCCACTCATTTCCAATGGCGTGGCGTGGCGAGCTTTGCAATAAGTCGATTTATCTTCCATTTAAACCCATGTAAAAGGATCGATAGACAGGGAGTTCGCGACGAACACCTTAATAATCGATTCTTTACCAAGACTTCAATGGGAAAATATCGAAAATCGATCGTTCACGCCTCTCGATCCGCGTCGTTCGTGGCCTCCTTGCTCCGTCTACCGCGGCTCCTGTATTGAGCATGCAATTAATCTCGTAAGTACTCTTTTCACCGAGATATCATATCTTCAAATTTGGGTTAAAAAGAGAGGAGAAATTCTATTATATTGAAACTTCCGCTGTGTTCGTATCGGTAGCACCCTGTCTGAAGCAATACTCCATGGATAGACCGTGCCTGCAGATTCAAACCAGATTGAGAGTAAGTTAGAGATCGTATTCAGCAATAAGAGGTTTGAACTTAATAACTGCTTTGGAATTCGTGGTTCAAAAAGAGTGCAATTGAGGGAGAGCTTTTAATTTAGGTTTGAATCCACAATTTCCGGGGCGTAAAACTGTCAGATCGCAAAACGAAAAATAAGACAAACGGAACTAACACGACATAAACATAGAGCGATGGAAAGCGCGCGTTGATGAAGGCGTAGAGATACAACTATTCGTGCCTGATGGATGTCCGTGTTGCATCTGCAAAATTGAAGGGGCGATGGCGCGAGGCGTGGACTCGTAATGTTCCGCTCTGTGCTGCCAACGAGGTCTTACTCAGATTTGGGAGAGAAGTTAAAGAACGAGACGTTTCTCCTATCTTTTTTGACTGTGTTGACACTTAATTTTTTCTTTTTTTCAATTTGAAGTCTGATTCTCTTTTCAGGATGTAGAAATTTGTAAACCTACATCTAAAGCTCGTATAAGTAACGGCCCTATAAAACCCGCGGGGCTCATCGTGTTTTTAGCAAGTCTCGGGTCGATTCGGCCCGGACTGAGCATCTAACCGGGTTAAGTAATAAACGCATACACCTGATTACGACAATGCAAATCTCTGGTTATGTTACTTTTGTATCAGAGAGAAGACGAACAGTCTTTTAAAATTTCTTTGAATTATCTTCACCATTTCAAAAATAAATTCCAGGAATTTTTCAGAGATATTTGGTTTGATTTCTTTTAAAAAAATGAAGAATAATGTGATATTTTGCAACGGCACAGCAGAAATACGCATTTTTAGATTCTAGCCATCGAAATGAATGGAGAAAACACACATTCAAGCAACCCTATTCCTGGGAAAAGCTCCTAAAAGTCAGAAGACCGGGAAAGCATTCCTGTTATGCACAAATTGCAGTTATGTTTTTATCTATTCGGCTCTCGGGGCGTTCCTGCGAGTTGTTAAGGAGCACTAGCTTGGCTGGGCGCGGGCCGCCATTGCTGTAAATAAAAAGCTACTAATGTTTGCGGACAGCGAGGATATTACGGTTTCGCTCGGGCATTTTTCTCCGGCTGGATATTGCTCGAGCGTTCGGAATGACAGCGACAAAGTGCCGTCTCGCCACGCAATGCATTTTTAAGGGATGCCGCGTCCTCGTTAATTTTATATGAAGTCTTTTCGGTTCCTGGGAATCCACCCCTGCTCCTTGCATCCACGAAATCGTTCCTAACGTTTAATTTGATGCTCGGACGGACGGGTATCACTGTTAAAAAAAACGGAGTGAGACTCAGCACAAGCGCGAGTAAGAACGGGCCCTCACTTCGCCGGACCGAGGAGTCACTCCGACGGAGAATCGGCTGGACGGATTTTGGGTGCCGTACGCATAGAAATCACTCCGATGCCGGACGGATTCGCGGGAGCCGCAAATTTAGGGGTTCGCAGCTAGGGGATGGTGGAAAGGGGTTAATTGTCGAAATAATTTTTGAAACCATGAAAAATAAAAATAATGAAACCTTTGGTACGTAATTTAACCGATGTTGTAGGTAAGAAATTTTCTACCTACCTTGGGAATTGAACCCGGGCCCTACCTAACACTAACCGACGACCCTACCGATTGAGCTATAGCGGACTGTGCATGACAATGACGCAAAACGGGTATTTAACGTCGATTTGAACGGGCCGCTAAGATATTTTTAATCTACCTGGATTTGTCCATGTATTTAGTTTACTTTACTATATTTTTAACTATATTTTATCGTTTTACTTTGTTTTATTTCCTTGTTGTCTCTATTTTTTCTTCACTCTATTTTATTTTTTCAAGCACTTCATTTTTTTTTCTTTAATTATTTACTTCTCATTCCTTTACTTTGTTTTATATTTACTGTGATTTCTTTTAATACTTCATCATAATTGTTGGACTTCACTTTACTCTTAAAATTCATTCTATTCTTTAACATCATTTAGTTGTTTCCCTTATTTTATTTTTTTCTTCATCTCCTTGCTCCCTCTAATTATTTACTTCAATTTAGTCTTTGACTTCATTTTATCATATATGTGATTTACTTTATTTTATTTCTTTTCTATTGTCTCTGTTATACCATAATTTCGACTATTCTATTATTTCCACTATTCTATTATTTTCTCTATTTTTTTCTCTTTAAATTTTTCATTTTCATTCTGAGAGTGGTAGGCTTAAAGGGGAGAAGAGACAGTATATAGCGCTAGTGCGAGGGAGAGAAGGTGCGCGTGACTCCGAGCCGTACTGCAGCTCCGGTGCGGAGTGCTTTGACAGGGACCAGTTCTATAGGACCCTGGACTCCCGTAAGAGTCAATGTAAAAATTCGTGAGCAGGTACTAGTGCTGCTATCGCGCGTAGGATCCTCGCAACTCACTGCTGTTATCAGTTGTTGGACTTCATTAAAATCCGTAGGATCGCGTATAACTGCGAAAAATCGAATTTTTCGTCGTACGCTTACATGCGGCGAGCCCTTCCTTGCCGAAAGGGGTCGAAAAACGCCAAAAATATACTTATTTTTCAAGAATTCAGCCGCCTTATGTGTTATTTTTCAATCTCCGGCTTAACCTCACTTTTGGAGCGGGCGATGGATGAGTCGAGGTTCGGGGGGAAGGATCCTCTGAGTTGACTAGGATCCTACGCGAGAATGCGCTGCAATCACCCGCTCACAACAGAACGGCGTCCTATAGAACTCGTCCCTGGCTTTGACTACACATGCAGCCCGTCTCAGCACCTACGCGCTGAACCGCACTCCCGTGTTCATTCTCACTCCGGATTTTCCGTCGGACGGAATCAACGATTTTTAACAGTAGCGTGTTCCGAGAGTCCTTTCTCGCTTGCACAGGAAATATGAAAGCCTCGTGTATCCACAGATTTTAGACCAGAGTTTCTCCACAGCCTCAATAGGCGATTCATCGAAGATAAGAATTGTATTCGGGATATGATCGTTGTATATTATTACTTGGGCATACATAACAATATTTGCAATGACAATTTTCGACAAGTATTTGCTCAATAGTAAAAGTGAGCCCATGCATGAGAAATGTGCGATTGCAGTAATGTATCTCTTGTCTAATTTTGCGAGGAACACGACGGTGTCACTGGTTTTCTTTGAAACAACCTCATCTCAAAAAAGCTAGCAAGGTCCAGGCCGTAATTTGGGGGGGGGGGGGGGGGTCCCACGCTACGTTGAAAGTCCATCTCGATATGTATTCAAACTCTCCATGCACAGACAAGGAGAAAATTACATTCGCAGGATTGCCAGTTTGTTTGGGGGCTCCGAAGTTAGAATCACTGGAACCCTGTATTAGCTCTACGTGTACTTGGGGAGTTTGACTAGATATATGTAGAGATGGACTCTCAACGTAGGGTGGGATATTCCCTCCATTACGGCCTGAACTCTGAGAGTTTTTTTGAGTTTGGGAGTTGATTTCAGAGAAAAACAGTGGTCGTGGTTTCGCCTTTCACAAAATTTTACAAATGAGAAAGTACCTATACTTAAATCGCAAATCCATGACACATAGAAGGAATCCATTCCTCATGCGAGGTTTTTCTTAATCATGGTTGAAGTGGACCGCGTTAAGCAGAAAGGAACCAAGTCAGCTTTTGCCAAATGTAACGAGAAAGTTTGTGCGGATCCGTTTGAAAATTTTAAGGAATTTGCTTCATACTATGCAGAAAATTCGCTGAAATTTGCACAAAACTCCACACAACCATTTTTATGCAAAAAATGAATTTGCTCAAATAAATTTGGCAATATATGATGTGGTTTGGTTCCTTCCTGCTTGACGCGGTCCATGATTAATACATAAATCCAGAATTTTTAAATGACGAGGCAACGCGCTGAGTTTTCGGATGTTGGTCGATCCATCTCGTCGCGCCACCGATCTTAATTATGACGTTTGCACGGTGGCGCAGCGGGCAGGAGAGGGCGGGGGTTGGTTCCCGGTCGTGGTGTTGCCGGGGCCGGCGATAGAGTAAGGTTAAGGGGCTCGTCGGGGGCATAAAGCAAAGCGCTAACGGTGGATTCAACCACTCATTATGTATGCCATGGAAACGGTGGAAACGAGCCGACCGTGATTTAGGGGACTGGAGTGGGTAGTTATATGCTTCCGCGGACACTCAGTCGAGTGGATACTGTACCTCCAGATATTCTCGTCTGTACACGGCGGTGTTCGCCCGCTGCACTTAGATGGACTGTCGTAATTTTGACGTCATATTCGAGGTAACACGGAGATTCGGTTGACGAGGGAAATGGATCAAAATGTAACACAAGCTTCCGGTTTGGAGACAATGATTCAGGGTTGACAAAGAATTTAGAAAATGAAATTCCCTGACAATGGAGATGTTGCATGTGTGAGGAATTTGCGATTTGACTGTTGATTCTTTTGTAAAAGTTTGCAAGAAACACGATGGTGCCACTGGTTTCCTCTAAAATCAACTCCCAAGCTCAAAAAAAAGCTCTCAAGTTGAGGCCAAAACGGAGGGCATATCCCACGTTATCCTGAGAGTCCACCTCTACATCAAGACAAACTCTCCATGCAAAGATAGGGAGCAAATACATTAGTAGTGTTGCCGTGTTTTCAATTTTTGAGTCCTCAAATAAAGTGGCAGCCCTGTCAATGTATTTGCTCCATATCTTTGCACGGAGAGTTCGTCTTGATGTAGAGGTGGACTCTCAGGATAGCGTGGGATATCCCCTCCATTTTGGCTTCAACTTGAGAGCTTTTTTTTTGAGCTTGGGAGTTGTTTTTAGAGAAAACCAGTGGCACCGTCGTGTTTCGCGTGAACTTATACATAAGAATCAAAAGTCAAACGCGAATTCCTCACACATGCAACATCTCCATTGAAGATATGTTAGATGATAAAAAGACACGATTATAAGTAGTTTTCAGGCAAAATATGTCTTTAGAAAAGTCAAACCCATTTAAAAAGCAAATAAAGGGGACTTGATCATTTTTCCTTGACATTTCCGTCATAGTCCCTGACATTTCCCAGTTTTTCCGGTATTCCCTGACTGACGACCCTGAATATGGCCAGCCCATTTGGAGGTCGATGCTGTGTTTTGCCTGATGATTGTTAATAAGCACGTTGTTCAGAAAACAAATTTAAATAAAATTTGCCGAATGATAACCGATGAATGTCGGGAAGCATGAAAGGATAGGATGCGTGTTGACGGCGCAGAGATACAAGCTCGATGGATGTCCGCGTTGCGTCTGCAAAATTGAAGGCGCGATGGCGTGAGCCATGAATTTGCGATGCTCTGCGTCGTTACTACGTCAATGTTTTTGAGAAACTGCACTAATCCTACTTGTCTTTCGAGCCCCTCAATTCATCGCTTCCCCCACGAAGGACGTCGAAAGAACGCAAGTACATTTCTGTTACCAAATTTCCCCTCGCAAATTGCACTTTTACCAGGAAAATTGTGTGCTTCTCTAACTGAAAATTGTACTGATTTTCCCTCTGCTCGTATGCGAAAATCAGACAAATTTTTGAGAAAAATTGAACAGACACACTGGAAAAAAAACACATTGGATCTACAGTTCAGACTCTTCAAAACATTGACAAGAAAAAATACTCTTGATTCAATCGGATTTTTGCTTGAATCAAAACGAAATCCGCTTAAATTAAGGGGCTTGGTTTTTGATTTAAACTAGATTCTGATTGAATCAAAGGTACTTTTTCTTGTCGATGTTTTTAAGAGTCTGGACTCTAGATCCAATGTGTTTTTTTTTTTCCAGTGCATAGCAGCATTCTCGTAGAAAATAATTGTTAGAACCAATTTTGCAACGTTGGAACGGAGTTATGTTCCTCCGTCTGGGGAACGACGAATTTCCCTCCACTCCATTACCGGGCTCTCAATGAAATCCCGCATCGAATTCGGTCATAAACTCCGGGGTACCCGATTATCCCGGCCATAAAAGGCGTACGTTTCGCATCTGCATCCCCCGGAGGGCGTCGGAGACATTTTAATTAGGGTCCGCGATCGCGAGACGATTCCGTCCGAACACCCCCATATCCTCACATTAACAAGTGATCGTGAGAAGGCGGCAGATGCCAGAGCGTGTTCGGCGGGAACCTCGTAACTAAATGGGATCGCCGTTTGAGCTGAGCGGTTTTTCCTAAGCGCGGTAAGCTGGCGACCTATCGCCGGATTAGAGTGGGGTGGCTTTGCAGGGGAGGTGTCCCGGTTTACATGATGGCCGAGCGGTGTTTCCGAGGTGGTCGTCTGCCGGCGGCCACGGATGTCCATATTTGCGGCCAAGAACTGTCCGCGTTGCCACTTACATTTGGGTATCAGCCCGACGTTGCCTTATTTTCTTCCAATTTTTTTTTTCTTTTTTAGAAGGAGCACTGAAAAAAAAACTCCGGCCGTGGGAGCCGTAATTGCGGGCTATATAGACATTTCGTCCGTTCCGGGCTCAAAGGCCGAAAATTCCAGCTGCTGGAGGCGTAGCTTCGATTGCTCCGGGTTCAGAGGCTAAAGCTACGGCTCCAGCAGCCGGAGTTTTCGGCCTTTGAGCCCGGAACGGACGGTATGTCTATATAGCCCGTAATTGCAGCTCCCACGGCCGGAGTTTTTTTTTTTCAGTGAGAAAACCAAACAACACCCTGACTTGAAATTGCGTGTAAATGCTTTAAATATCGTTAGGGGAGAATTAACGTGAACTTCGTTGTATAAATCTTTGTAAAAAAGAAAAGAAAACAGGAGAGGAAAGTATGCACTGAGATAGGAAGTATTTTTGCCAAACGGGACCCTGGGCATTGCGGCATGAGCCCTGAGACCTACAAGAATGTATGCATAACAGGGCTCACATTGTAATGCAGATAGTTCCATTTGGCAGAAATGCGTCCGAATGCAGTTAGACTGATAAGGACTGATTTCGGATTTAGACTGATGCTAGGAATCAACGAAAGCACGGAAAGTTACATCTTCTGCGCTTTGTGAGTTTTAACCACACAAGTGAAGGATCTCGAACCGCACAATGATTCCGACCGAATAGACGTGTTTGCAGCCCTAGGAATCGACGAAAGCACGTAAAGTTAAATCTTTTCTGCTTTGTGAGTTTTAACCACACAAGTGAAGGATCTCGAACCGCATAATGATTCCGACCGAATACCCGTGTTTGGAGCCCCAGGATTTTCCAAAAGCGCGTAAACGCACATCTGGCACGCTTCGTGTGTTTCAACCTACAAGTGAGAGATCTTGAACCGCATGCGTGGCGCAAAACGCCTGAGGCACGCAGCTGTCAGGACCCGCACCCCCAATAAATTGATAAGAAATCGGAAACTCATTTTGTATATAATTTTGAGACTTCAAAGGTTAGTGCTTTGTTAATTAGGTATAGAGGAAGTACTCAATTTATACTAATTTTTATTAACTGACACTTTGGTGTTTCCAAGATAACATCGATACGGGCTGATATTTAAAACACATCGATCAGACGTAGAGCATATATTTCTACAGCCAAGATCCTTATTTACCTTTTTCTAATATATTTCTATCCTTTCCCCGAAAAAAGCGCCTATGCGGGATTTTTTTTTCAATCTGGTAAACGGAACCAACCAATCTTCTTCGATGATAGCCACTACTACATCATTAGAAGTGTTTCAATAAATCGAGGCAAGACGTTCGGGCGGCCGGTTGCCGTTGGGTTCCCCGAAGCAATTTTCTTTGAGCAATTTAAATGCTAGCTCGGTTGGCTCGGCGAGTTTCGGCGTGACCCCATCATTCGTTGGGCGGATCCGGAAGATGCCGTCCCCCGGGACATCTCGTCAAGACGGAGGGGGGATGAGGGCGCCAAGGGGGAGGGGAAGGGTGGAAAGGGGGGGCGGCGGACAGGTAGACAGAATCATGAGACGGAAAACCGAAAACAGCTCCGCGACGCGCCCGAGCGGAGCGGGCGAATCGGGAAAGAAGCAAACAAGCTGTGAACTCAGCTTTGATAACCGCATTGCCAAATTCACGCCGGGTCCCTTCACACTGAAAAAAAATTCTCGGCGTTTTTATCAAGGTCCGTTTGGTACCTTCACAATCTCACTTTTTTACCAATTATTGGTAATTTTACCAAAACAGACTTGTAAGCTTACCTAAAAACCAGTATTTTGACTGTTTTTTTCAGGTAAGAATACCACTTTTATTGGTGACCGATTCCCGGTAACTTTGCCATTTCATCTCGGTAATTCTACCACAGTCGATAAAAAATATTGGCGTTTTTACCGGGGTCAAGTAAAATTACTGAGAAAGTCGATAATTTTACCGAGATTTCTCGGTAAAATCACCAATCCCATAAATGGTAATTTTACCAAGAAAAAACTGGGATCAAATAGAACCCTGAATTCTTGGTAATTTTACCCTTTTCTTGGTAAATACACAAATATTTTTTTTTTCAGTGCAGTTTGAATGTCTCGGCTAGCGGGACGCATGTTCAGGGATGCAAATTGTTCTGGGCCACCGTAATTTTTTGCAACGCGCTTGGATTTTGCAAAAAAGTCATCACGAGCTGATCGAAATTTTGATCAATTTTTGGACAGTTTTAGTATGTTTGCAAAAGTTGCAATATTCAATAAGAGTTAAAATTGATGATGAAGATGAATTATGTTGTTTTAGCTATATCTGTGACTTCATTTAAAAGAGATGAGAGTTTTGAAGGAAACTCAATTATGTAAATTTGGCGGTCACTGCTCTCTTCGCTATCACGGCAGTAAAGTCCTCGCCCATTCTCAGGTTGGGCTTTGACATAGGGCACTATACCTCAATTTGTTGAAAAGTCATGACAAGGGTGATTACTGGTGTTGATGGTGCGGGACTTTTGGATTAATCTGTAGAAATTTTTTTTTGTACCGATTTGGATCAAAACGACAGCAATGACATAACTTCTCCAAATGCTACTGATTAGAATGAATCGATATGCACAGCTTTCCTGTGACGTAACACTAAGTGTCAACACTGGAAAAAAAAATTCTCTTGGACTCAGAGTGCAGACTCCTAGGTATAAATGACAAGAAATAACACTCTTGATTCAATCGGATTTTTGCTTGAATCGAGAGCAAAACCTCTAAATTTAAGCGGATTTCCTATTGATTCGAGCAAAAATCCTATTGAATCAAGAGTATTTTTTTTTCTCATCAATTTTTTTAAGAGTCTCGACTCCGGATCCGAAAGACTTTTTTTTCCAGAGAACTGTTTCTAAGACGGTTCGATGGCTCGTAAATAGCAATTTTCCGCCCGACGTGGCATCACCCCGAGTGCGCAACGTCGATGTCGCCGGGATATTCCAATTTATATTGCAATTTTTCTAATGGTCCACTTTGCAGGAGGGAGCGGGGCGCGGGGCGGAGATAGAATCCCCGCCCCTCCTCCCGGCATTGTTTCCGCCACATTCAAACCGGGATTTCAATTTGTTTACACAAAAGGCTCCGTCGGGATGAAAATGTAATAAAAAAGAAATTTGAAGAGAAAATGAGCGAGATAAAGGGCAGAGAGCACGGACGGTGCGCAGCCACAGGGTCCTAGACCTCGCGACCCCCCCCCCCCCCCCCCAAACCCCCGATAGACAACTTCCTATCCGCGAATGGAAGGGACGTAACGCGTGGCGACAAAGACTTATTTTTCTTCGCGGGGAGTGCACTTTGAAAATTGTCTCTCGAAATTACGGAGAGCTCCATCATGTGTGGACTCACGAAAATTCGAACCCGGAGAGAAATTGCAATCTACGTGGACGCCCCGGAGAACGACGGAGATGGCGGATAAAACGCGCGGCTAGGAGAGTCGAACAAAGCCAAATACCGGGCGGAACAAAATATGATACATTAAATGAAGTGGGACTTGATGCGGTTAACAGTTCAAGTTCTTTCATGCACTCAATTCTGGCCAATAGAAAATTGCGAAAACAATTTATTCCAAGAACTCGGCGATACTATCTAGGAAATATAAACGTGTGTGGCTAGGTCATAATAGGAAAATTAGATAAATCTCATTCCGACTACTTGGAACTACAAATTCTGATATTTTGGTCTGGAATTTTCACCTGAATTTTCTGCATTTCCTGTTTTCCACAAACTGGTGTTATATACGCGGTCGATAGGGTGGATTTACTACAAAATATGTAAGCATTACAATAGCGGGTAACAAGGCTAGAAAACACAAATGAAACCAACATGTTTCGGCTGGAAACACCACAGCATTCTTCAGTCGGACGCAAAAGAACACTTATAAACGTAGTACTTGGTTGAATCTTTGCCAGAGGAGATGAATGTTGCATGTTTTTAAGAGCATTTTTTTGATAACAACATTCATGTCGTTTTGGAGAGGTGCAACCGAGTACTAAGTTTTTAAAATTTTAAATTGTTACTGATTTTTATCTAACTGAAGAAGACCGTGTTGTTTCCAGTCAAAGCTTCTTGGTTTCATTTGTGTTTACTAGCCTTTTCACCCGCTGTTGTAATTTTTAGACGTATACAGGGTGATCCACGGTTAAAAGGCCAGAATGCAGGAGCCGAAACACCTCCAACCCTCCTCTTTAGATTGAGATTTCGATGTTTTGAATCATTTATTAATTCAGGGCATAAAAGTACAGGAAAGTACAAATTTTCACGAGATTTGGTTCACAACCGTTACCAAAGTTCAAGAAAAATGATTTACTTTCCGAAATTTTGGGGAAGGAGGCCGTAACACTGACTGGGGGCACGAAGAAACTTTTTTCAAAAAAAGTCTTATTTTGACTCATAGAACACAATCCTAGGATCACTCTGTATCTTGACAAAAGCGCTGAGCAACTGACATATCTCATGCTACTGCAATAGTACAATATTGTCTCCGTGCGTGTTAAAATTTGTAAAAAACCGTTGTTTATCTTACCTGACGAAAAAATGAGGAAGAAGCAGAGGAGGAGGAAGTATGACTGCTGAGCGTTTAGCGGCAGAGAGGGGTCCAAGTCCGAACGCAGGCCCATCCCTCCAGACCCATACTCCTTGCTACATCTCCACCATCACCTGCACAGAAAAGACACGTGTTAGGGGTTCCAGAGTCAGCGTTGGGGGGCATTGCAACGGAGGTCACCCCACCGCATTATGACTGCAGCCACAGTGTTTCGCTCCGTAAATCACCGTGCACGCGAAACCAGACACGCTAGTTCGGTAAATTGCCATCAGAGTGCGTGGGCGTGGATGACAATGCAACTTCGGCATGCACTTGCGGGTTCTCCACGTACACCGGCGGCATATGAATCATACAGATTTATATCAAAGTTGCTTGGCTTCCTCGTGTAATATATTTCAGTAATTAATCGTTTAGGAAAGGACGTGATTAAGATGTTTTCCTTTTAATTTCCTACCATGTAAATATATGTTCCGGTGATTCAGACATTTACTTTGCATGACTGCAATATGACGAGCTCCTAAGCGGCTGTCAGATTCGAATTGTTATGTGGCTAGCTTAAAATTCAGATAGAAAGCGATTAAAATCTTAACGAGCACAATCGTGGATATAAAATTCTGGCACAATTCAATATCCGATTCTTAAAACTTCGTTGGCTAAAGATAGTCCGTACGGACTATCTGATTTGGGAATTAAAATTGCGAAAGTCATGCTAAAGGTTTAAGAAATAACAAGTTGGATTTTGCAATCGCTAGCGATAGCAATATTCGTCATGGGAACGTTAGCTTCTGGGATATGAAAATGTTAAGGTACAGTTCGTTTGTAGTATCTTCTGAATTGAAGGGGCTATGTAATTTTGTGTTGACATCTCTTTTTTAACATTTTTAATTATTTTCTTTGCATACAAGAAAGCTGTTATGTACCAATTATTTATTTTCGTTGGATTATATATGGTTTTCGGAAGTTAACGCATTTAAGTTTCAGGTTCGCTTTTTCGGCGTAAAGTATACATAAGGTGTCCCAAAAGCACCGGGACTTGTTCTGTAACTTCGAAAGTAAGATAGATACAGACATGATCTTGATTTCATTTTAAAGATCAACTCAATACCTATCGATTAAAACCAAGATCAGCTCAATCGGATAAAAATTGACCGAGTTATGGCAATTTGAAATCAGCGAGGAAAGTTTACGCCTACGGTTTTTAAGGAAGATTCTTCATCGCCGTAAATCGAAAAGTCGGCCGATAAAGTGATGCTTATTGTGTTTTTTTATTTTCGAGGTGTCATTTATCAACATTTTGTACCATCAAACACAACAGTTGACAGTGCGTATTATTGCAAAGTACTAAAGGAGTTGAGAATGCACATTTCCCGGAAACGGTCGGACTTGAAAGCTTCGTGGATACTCCATCAAGACAATGCGCGGCCTCACACATCGAGCTTAACACGTGAATTTATGAGTAAAAATGGAGTTGAAACAATCCCTCATCCCCCTTATAGCCCTGACTTGGCTCCATGTGATTTTTGGATGTTTCCTACGCTTAAAAAGGAGCTTCGCGGACGAAGATTCGTATCGAAGACCGAAATCCAGAATGCAATTCAAAACTTCTTCAACTCCATCCCAGAGGAAGAATTCAGGAAAACAATGTTGGATAAGTGGCAAGAGCGCATGAAAAAGTGCATCCGGTTTGATGGACGGTACTTTGAAAAGCAAAAGGAAGTTATGGAAGATTCGGAGGAAAGTGGATACGAATATTAACTTTTTGAATCCTGGTAAGCGAAAAATCTTCCTAAAAACCGTAGGGGTAAACTTTCCTCACTAATTTCAAATTGTCATAACTCGGTCAATTTTTATTCGATTGAGCTGATCTTGGTTTTAATCGATAGGTATTGAGTTGATCTTTAAAATGAGACCAAAATCATGTCTGTATCTATCTTACTTTTGAAGTTACAGAACCAGTCCCGGTACTTTTGGGACACCCTACGTATGATATTTTTACTCTACACATATGCCCGAATACGCATCATAAGGGACCTATGTGCTTCCTAAGTTGCCAAGTATTAATTATTGTTAGATTATTGGTCTAAAACATTCAATACAACCAGTAAAAATTAGCTGTCCCCTACGAGATTCGAACCCCCGCTCGCACAAAAAGTGACACTCTCCCAGAGTCAGAACAGTGGCTTAGCTAACTGAGCTATCTCGCCGGTCGGATGTTGGTGGAGAAAATGAGAACAGTTAAGTGATCTCGGACGCTGAGCGGGGCTTCACAAAAGACGTCCTTGAGATTTCAACGGTTCGGCCACTGGCGTGATAAGAGACAAATGGATCAAGCGCATTACTCTGTGAGACATTGTTTACCTATGCGGTCATGTGTCACAAGGTTCATCTCAGTATGCATATGCGATCGCGGCAGTAAGCTGAGGCAATATTTCTGTATTCATGGATTAAATCCATCAATCGAGTTCTGATTTTGGCTCATATATCCGTAACGGGTCCTCCAGAGCAATTTTCCACCTTGTACGATGGTTATTATTTCTTTACATCTATGTTTAAAATTTGAGGTGGGATAATGGCGGCTTCTCAAGAGCAACGAGGTAGGCGATCTTTTGCACCAACGAACAGAAAACTGATGGCGAAAAATAGCCAATGAAAACCTCCCAAAAAAAAGAATTTGCCTAAAAACGGAACTTCGTGGTTCTGCGCAGATTTACCAGTCAGACACGACATCTCAAGGTGGAAAAAAACTCGCTGAAAGCGAATTTTAGAAATCAACACAACTTGACGTAGAGACATGATTGGCTAAAAAATACAACGGTTTTTGATACATCGGAAAATCAACCAAAAATCGGAGACTGGGCGAAACGCTCAAGGTCGCAGAGGTATAGGGAATTCCATAGCGAAAGCAACGGAACGATTCTAATATCATGGGGAACTCCGTTCCCATGACAAAAACAAGTAAAACAAAAAGTATAAAATTAACGATTCTGAAAATACTTGGACAACTTTTTTTCTTCAGTAAAACAAAATATAGAGAGACTGTCAACAGAGTGGCATTCTCCGCTTTTTAAAGTTACATTTTTGAAAAAAATACCAAACAGAACCGTTAAAAAAACGAAGCTGTTTATAAACTACTCAACGCTAAAAATCGAAAATGAAACGAAATCGAGAGGAAAATCCAAGTATTCGCAAGACTTGTCCGAGACTGCAAAGCGGCTCTGCAATAGTTCGCAAACGGCGCGGCGCGGCATGCAACTATTCGAACGCCAAGGAGCGCGTGGAGTATAACCGCAAGAAGGAAGGCGCGACGACTACCGGTCGTCAAGTTATTCTCCAATTCAAGGCTGGTTTTCATTTAATGGCGCTGTGCACGAGGTGTAAAATTCTGTAAAGCAAACGTGAACTACAAATTCTGATTGAAGGACTCTCTTCCCGATAAATTTACTTCATAAAAATGTCATTGAGTTTCTTAGAAGGCAAATTGGAATTCACAAAGATTTCATTCAATTTTTGCATTGAATGAAATTTTAAGCCACAAATCTACGGTAATAATAATAAGTACACTAAAAATCTAATAGCTCATTTAATTCTAGATGTTAAATAAAAGAGAGTGAAGTATCAATTAGTCGAAGAGGCGATGGTATCAATTGGACATCGTCAGTTGTTCACCGATTTACTTGTCGTTTATCAGGATATTAAGAGTTATTACAAGAAAAATTACCGACATTTTACCTTTAAATTTTAGTATTTTCAAAAAATCAGTTGCATTTACTTACAGAGCGGTGATCAGAGGTAGAGTAAAGTAGAAATAAGGTGCGTTTTCAACATCTATAATCAAATATTGCTTGTAGCTATCTTATTTTGCATTAATGTAGAACTCATCTAAATTATAGAGGACTTTTAAACCAAACTCATGTTTGATATGAATGTTTTGAATTAACCAAATAGGATCCTGTTAACTATTGATCAAGATTTAGGTTCCACACCATTAATTCATAAATAGTCTCAGAAACAGGAGACTATACTCATTACTTCAAGACTTTAAACCTGTATTTTCCCTTTAATCATCCTGTTTAATCCAGATAAGAGTGTGAGAGGGCCTATGCATCAAACCTTTTGAAACTCCTGCATTTCCCGTTGTTTACTTGCTCTATCTTTTCCTTATTTTAATTTCGTGTAAACGCGGTAGGATTAGAAGCTCAAAGGCTTCTCGGATCCTCACGATGCCCACGGGAATGATTACGACTGAGACTAAGATATTTCCTCGTCTTTTTCGGCAAACTTTCCAAGCGGGAAACTTTCAAGAGGAACTCCTTTTCCGAAGAGGATACTTCAGACTCAGCTGAAAGTTTAAAACTGTCAAAAAAAGGGATATCGCGTCCAAGTGCTTAACCTTAAATCCCCGGAACATCTCTCCAAGCGTAAAGTGAAAGTTTGTCTTGCGAGAGCCGAATAGGGGTTTGTTCTCTGGTGGTGTATCAAAGAGTTTTTCCTAGTGCGGAGTGAAACCCTAAAAGCTTTTATTTTGCTTACGAGCTTAATGCTGTAACGTTTTTCAGCCTTTGTAAGACTCTACCTCATGCTGAGATTTTGCAAAACATTTCATTATCTTGATAATCCCAAGAAAATATATGAGAGGGGAAAAATATATGGTTAGTGTAAATACTTTTCTGCCTGATTTTGAGCCCCATTAGACCTTCAATTGAAGATGAATAAAGTCTTAACATTATTTTCCATACTTTGACGAATATAATGCCATTTTCAACCTGATGAATATACAATCACTGGTCTCTCTACCTTCTAGGACCATTTCCCCTTAACTTCGATTTCTTCCAGCTTCTCCTGAACAGCCAATTAGATGCAAATTGTTGATTTAATGGTAATTGAAGCCACAATGGAGGATGGAAAGTTTGGAAATAAAAAGGCGAAAACCCATCAAAATCAAAGTATCGAGATTTAGATTAAATTCTTGCAGTTTGAAAAGCCGGAGTGCCTTTCAAACCTCATCGAGGATGATGCGTTCGTGCGATAGAACTGTGGATCCATTTTAGCGTGATGAAATTACACTGCCTGTAAAAACGATTCCCCACTGCCTTTCTACGATCTCAATCGTCCAAAAAGTGAGTCGACCGGAAAGGTAGTCTTGACGAAAATTGACTCGTGAACTGACGCGTGAATGAAATCTGTGTTTCGAGCTGATTCTCAACGCGGGCGATGAATTGAGCTAAAACGTGTAAAAATCTTGATTATAAAAAAGCAACGGGAGGAATATGGTCTGTTGTTCTATTTAATGCGAATGACTGTTCCAGGTTTAGTCGGTTTGGACGGGAGTGGCTTAAGCCGCAAGGTCCAGAAATGCATTCCCCACTTTGTGCACGGTGTAATTTTTAAATCTTTAACTATTGTAATGTTTTATTGCTTTTTAACAAGAAACTAAGCAACAATGACATCGGAAACTTTGTGAGTACAGTCTTCGTGATTCAGTTCAAATCACGGACAGTTTAAAGGCGTTAAATAGTACAATTTTAAAAAGAGAAGCATGAGAGAAAACAGGACATTGTGAAATGCAGTTAGGTTGTTTCCGATTGTGTCGGTCCATTCTAAAAGGAACTACGTGAGAACGAAGTAAATCCAAAGGAACTATGTGCATTGGACCTGTGTGAATCATAATTCCTTTTGATTTTATTCATTGTCACACAGCTCATTTTAGTATAAATATGTCCAATGGAGCTCTTGCATGTGTCAGGAATTTACGATTTGAGTACTAATTCGTATGTAAAATCTCGGAAGAATCGCAATGGTGCCTCCGGTTTTCTCTGTAACGAACTCCAAAACTCACAAATTTGAGGCCATAATGGTGGGGACATCCCACGCTATCTTGAGAGTCCACTTATGTCGAGTCAAACTTTTCATGCAGGGAGCAAAGACGTTAACAGGGTTATCAATTTTGTTTGGGGACTTAAAAACTTAAAAATGGCAACCTTGCTACTGTACATGCTCTCTGTCTTTGTATGGAGAGTTTGAATAGATATAGAGGTGGACTCTCAGGATAGCGTGGGATATCTGCTCCACTACGGCTTCAACTTTGCGAGCTTTTTTGAGCTTTGGAGTTTGTTTCGAGAACTCCAGTGGCACCATTGTTTTTCACGCAGAATTTTACCCAAGGAAAAAGTACTTAAATCGCAAATTCCTGACACATGCAAGAGCTCCATTGGACGTATTTATGCTAAAATGAACTATGTGAAAATGAATAAAATCAAAAGGAATTATGATTCACAAAAATCCAACGTACAATGTTCCTTTGGGTAAACTTAATTTTCACGTAGTTTCTTATACCATAAAATACGTCTAATTGGACGGACACAATCGGAAACAACCTAGCATTTCACAATGTCCTTTTATCTATCCATTTTAACCTTCTTCCCTTGAGGAGGTTTTCTCCGTTCAGTTGGCAACACTCAATTGGACTGAGGAAAATCGAAGCCTAGCTCTACTCCATTTACACACGATCATCATCTATTTAGTTGAGCCGAAGCACCGACAGCGCGGCGGGGACTCGAGGAAGCGACAGCGACAGGAGCCACTGCCCGGCCCACGACCGTGTTGGCTGCTTTTACGACGCACCGAATTGAAAATTGTCCCTTCCTTCCTCTACCATCCGCCAAATCCACTCACCGTTGTCAAAACACGCCAAATACGCTCCTCACTTCTTGACCCGACGAATCGAGTATCGAATGGGACCACATTAAGCAGAAAGGAACCAAGCCACATCAGCCATTGCTAAATTTAACCTGACAATTTAATTTTTTACAAGACAAGGTTTGTGCAAATTCCTTTGGAAATTTTAAGGGATTTGCTTTGTATTATGCAGAAACTTTATTGAAATTTGAAAAAAAATCCGCACAACTGTTTCCATGTAAAAAATTAAATTTTCCAATTAAATTTGGCGACAGCTGATGTGGATTGGTTCCTTCTGCTTGACGCAGTTCAATGATGACTCCAAAACAAGAACCCGAACTGCACTAGAGCCCGCAGTGTGCTCCCATGTACACACCATCAGCCTGAGCTTCATTCTGGCGTAAACTTGATGAATCTAGTGCTCCCTGACACAGAACGCTGATAAAAAAGGTGAAAGATGAATATCTTTGCTCATAATAATATAAACTTCTGTTTTGATCGTGAATTTATTTCAATTTTTGGATAATTAAATTTTATGAGCGTTGATTATAGCGTCTAAATTTTGTGGGCTGCAAAATATTTATCACAAATCGACGACGTTCCGAATTAGATGAATTATAATTGCCTTCTCACCCTCTATCTATTTAAGCACAAAAGTCAGTTGTAAACAATCAAATTTGAGGAATTCAATTTTTCAGCAAATACCAAACTGACGCTAAACTTAAGCTCTGGCTGAACGTGAATTTTAGCCTTTTCAGTAGAACTGGAACTGGAATAGACTGATTTAGTGGCTACGTCATCAGATATCATTCATTACAGTCGCCATTATATTGCGCCACCCATAAAAAGCGCGGCAAAGCGATCGATGCCAGAACAGATCATTTTTTGAATTTCTGAATTTTTCACGGTAGATCCTTTCTGAATAATATGAGAAAAAGCCTGCAGCCCCCCCCCCCCAAATTGCAGGAAACTCACACCTTAAAAAATAGAGGGCAAAACACGTCCATTGTCCGCCGTCAGTGCAGCGTGAAAATGCTTAAAAAGTACGATAAATGAATAGATTTTAGAGGTAGAATTAATGATTCCAACGTTGCTAATTTTATCATTTTTTTAAGAATGAACGCACAGTTCAAATAACCAATCGAATGCTTCCGAGCCTGTCGATATTTCCTCCCTTCTCTGATACGTCCGGCAACCTCGCCCGGAAAGGTGTACGGCGAGTCCTCTTAAGCGACGGAGGGAAACATGACACCGGAAATGAGCTTTACGACTCCTTTTATGGCCCATTAAAACATTTTTTGATCAAAATTCTCCCGGTCAACCTGCTCGTCCCGCCCGCCGCTCTCTTGTTGGCCAACATTTTTGAGCCAATTAAATTGATGCCCCGACCCCCCCGTCCCCCTGAGCCAGGCGCCCGACGAGCGGCAGGTTTTACGCTCGCGAGATAAAGCATTTCATACAAGAGGGAAAATTCGTCGAAAAGTGTAAGTGGCTTATCGTTTATTAACCTCCTCCACTCGCCGTAACATGCCTAAACACAGCGTTGCCTTTCCGGTATTGGATAAAACTAATGCAAAAGTTTGTCCTCATTCACCTTGCCGTTACACGTAATCGAAAAGTTCGGGCCATGATACGAAAATTTTAGGACCTGGGCTTCATCTATAAGATTTGAACCCAATGATCGCATAAAATTATTGAAATCGGCCTAGTAAGTCTGTGTGCGCACATCAAAAACTGAAACTTCTCGGAGTCGAAAAGCTGACGTGGAATGATGAAGAAAAACGCTTGAAAATTACACTGATAAAAAAAAAAGTGTGTTCTTGTGTTACTTTTGGTTAATATAGGCAGTGAAACACAAATATTTTGGGTTACAGGACATTTCGTCAACGATTTTCTGTCCGCGCACATTTTTTTTCTATTAGTTTACATCAACGCATTTTTTTGGCAATTTTGCGAGGAAAACTCTGCAGTTCTGTACTCTTAGAGGATGTCTTTCACTCTTAAGGTGTTGAAGTGCCTTCAATTTCGTATGATACTGTGCAACACCTCTGTTGTGAAATAGTTGCAGGAGGCGCCGTGTCACGCTGCGGGCGGCAGGCCAGCGCGGAACGCGCACAAACCCAACCGAGATACTTCACGCATTGCGTAGTGCGTGAAGTATCCCTGTTAGGTTTGTAGGCGCCAGTGCGCATGTCACGCTGCTAACACGGCGCTCCGCTCTGTGTCAGGCTCTAATATTTAAACTCGTGGAGTCAGCGTTTTTCAACTCATCATTCTGAAATGTTTGCACATTCTGCATGGATTATTCTCATTTAAATTGATGAAAAAAAATATGTATTAAAGGAAAATGTAAGATGTGTTTTGTAAATATTAAGGTGTTTCCGTGTCAAATTTAATAATTTCAAAAGCATTTTAACTTTTTTTTTTAAATATTTTGTGCATGTACTGTGCTGTAGTGTGGTGTACGCACAACTAAACGCTCAAAATTGGACGTATTTTACTCAAATAGATGGATGTACAAATGGGTCTAAACCAAAGATTGCTTGCTTTCGGGTTTTTTTTTTTCGCTTCTATTCATTTTTGTATAGTTTTTTTCGACAAAACTACAGCTCATTGAGATTAATATCGATGTCATAGCTTGGAAAAGGTTCTACGAACATTTGCCACGTTTTAAAAATTTAAATGTTTTTAAAATGAAGTAATATTTCCATTAAAAAAAAGCATATATAAGGCATATTTTATATCGAAAATTTTAAGGATCGAAATAAAACCAAATATTCACCAATGACATATTGAAAAGATTAATCAAAAGAAGAAAGTAACATCTCATTTAAAAAATGAATTACCCTAACAACACCTCCTTCTCTCTCAATTTTCTCATTTCAATATTGTCGATATAATTTTTCATACGGACTAAAGTATAACGCTTGGACCGAGTGTCTGTTGCCTATTTTACGCGTGGACGTAAACTACTGGACAAAACAAGTGCGCGGACAAAAAATCGCGTTGACGTAATGTCCTGAAATCATATTGTGTTGATTTTGGTACAGTTTCCTGTCAATTCAGCGCAGAAAACAATGGAAAGTCTGCGAAAATACTTCCTCCGATTGCGACGTTCGTATTCACAACTAGTTTTTCATTGAATGTCTTCAAGAAAACTAGCTGGCATATTCTCTTGAATCTGTCAACCGAAGGCAAGGTTTATTTTGTGTTTTACTTCCCGTATTGGCCAAACTTTTAGGTTAAAATTTCTCTCTAAGCACAATAAGGTGTGTATAACTTAGGTTGAATAATTTCAACAATTTTCAGAAGTGAGGCAGTCGCTGTGACTTGAAATTCTCGCAGAAAATTTGTCCCTTGAAGCAGATAAGTGTAGTTTTTTAATAAACAAGGAACTCCCTTACTTAGTTTTTAACCGAGGAATTACATCTCATGATGGCGTTTGAATGAACTCCGTAAAAAGTTTGAAGCCAAAGACACTATACTTGCAAGGAACTAGATACTAAGGATGGCAAAATTTCACTGCGAGACACTAATTGTCCTGATTTTCTGAGCAAAAAGTGACGCAAGAAATAAAGTCTTTTTGGTTGACCCGATCGAAAACACAACATCTCAAAGTAGCCATAAACACGGAGAAGTTTTACTATGCATGAGGCATGCAAATCCAATCTACATATAGTTCCGTTTGGCATAAATTAGTTCGGCACAGTTCCTTTCAGCAGCACTAATACGTCTGCATGAGACCTCCACTATTTGACCTGGGTAGAATTTTTCTGATTCAGACCTCGACACTATCCCAATTTACACGCCCTGACAATAGTCAACGATAATTCGGTGGAAGTTATCGCGTGGTATCACGGAATCGTGAAGGAGTTGCGTTGAGCGAAGCCGGAGCTAGACTCTCATTTGATCCACCTGTGATAAGGGCGGCGGATACTAAGCTGACTGGGGCTCTTGAGCCGATGACGGCTTTTATCTTGGCTCCTGGCGTTCAATTAATATTCGCCGCTCAGAAATGGAACAGGATCAGGAGATCGGCCCGGAAAACGCGAGCGAGACTCAACGCCGCTGCCGCCTCTCCGCCAGAATCACAAGAATTTTTCAGGCGAGCCTTCGCCAAGGCGGTATCGATAAGGGTTGTTTAGACAACCCCTTAGTTTAGAGCCGTATCGATAAGAAAAGTATCGGGTTTTTTGTTGTTGTATTTTAGCCTTGTTTCCCATTTCCCCCTTGTTTTTCTCCTGTTACCATCATTTCGGGCTGTTTTGTAATTTGTATCGATATGGGTCGTTTTTGGGGCACACCCTTAATTTTCGCAACTTTACGATTTTTAGCTTATTGTAGGTCTTTTTTTTCACAACGCGTCATGAAATGGTAATTCTTGGTCTTTTTTCGGGTCTAGACTAATGCTGGCCTTAAAATGGGCCTGAAGGTTGATGTTGGCGAAAAATGCAAGTCTTGCGGATTTGCGGGTGAGGGACGAAAAATCCTCATTTTTCGCCTTCAAACCCATTTTAGGCTAGTATTGGACCTGAAAAGAGGCCGAAAATGGCCAAATCGTAAAGCATTTCAAAAAATATAAACCATCAATGATCAAACAAAATAATAATACAATTAAGGAAATTCAGCTAAGGTGGGCACACAAACGAACCTTACGGATACTCTTTCCTTCATTAAAATTAGAATGCTCTGACTCAATGAGGTTGCGAAAAGGCGGGAGATATTCACGTCCACCGTTTCATCGTCAATTTCCCTCTCTTCCGCACTTCCTTATTTGCCTCCCACTCTTATCTTACATTGTTTACTGTTGAAGGTTGTCAAAAATACGAGAGGAAGAGGGGAATGAAGAGAGAGAAACGAGGACAAGCACGCTGCACTGTATTTTTAATAAATACAGTATCAAATATCAGCAATTTAAATTTAATCATCATTTATTAAAGAACGAAGACAAAATTAACTTTTCATCATTGCCTTTCAATTGCTCATACTCTAAAATTCAAGCAAGCATATTGAACTACCCACCGCCCATTGTTTACTCATGTTCTTGTGTCTAAAATTTACAATATTCCCGGTATATTCATTTTTTTTTCTATTGTATGTTTGGGAGAACTGGCAACACTGAGATAGAATTTGATTACGCGGATCACGTAAAGACTGCAAACGGCCGCGCCGAGGGGTGCAGGGAAAGGAGGCTGCAGTCCCGGGCTCAGAGGAGCGCTCCCAACGTCAGTCTTGCCAACTCTTGGCGGTGGAAAATGCGCATAGATAAGAGGTCGCCCTGCCAATACTTAAATTTTTAGAGTTTTCCATTGGATGGGTAATTGGGTAACCAATGCAAAGATCCTCATCTTTGCCGCAATGAATTTTGGTTTCGGAGCCGATAAATCGTCACATTCCGGCCGAAGTATCACAAGCGCCAGGCGATGTTTAAAAATTTCCGCCACCATTTTATTTGTTTACAGAGAAACAGTTCAACGAAGCTGTACGAAAATTTCAATGCATTTCCTTTGTGCTGCCGATAAAATTCAGTGAAATTTTCAAACAGATTCAACCGACAAATTTTCTGTAAAAAGATAAAATGGCAGCGGAAATTTTTCAGCGTCGCATGGCGCTTGTGATACTATGGTCAGAAGGTGACGAGATCGCGATTTGTTTTCATTCTCTGAGTCATTTTGGAAAAATCGAAATTTCAGTCTCTAGTTCAATCATTAACACATCTTCACGCCGAAATCGAAATCTTAAAATCTAGTCAGATATACTGTTCCCAGGCGATCATCGATAATACATTGAGCTCGTTTGCAAATCGGAGACAGTATTGACCTCATTTAAAAATTGAAGGAATACGATTTTTGGCACGAATACTACCTAATGATTGATCTGGAAACGGAAATTGTGATTTTTTCGGGAAAAAATCCGCCACAAAATTTGAAAAATATCGACCGTACCCCGAACGCATAACGCAAAAGCTGAGGATCCATCGACGAAAGTAAAGCTCTGAAGGAAGTATGTCTCCGGTATCCCTCGGTGCCCTTTCGTTCTGGTGGAACTCTCAGTTTTCATGTTTACAGGGTGATCAATAATAATAATAATTCTGGATGTTTCAAAAAGAAATCGGATGAGAAGACTACTGACGAGACGTCCTTCAAAAGAGTACTGGCAATTTTTCTGAGTGAAGGATAATCTTCAGAAAAAATTTTCAAGAGCTTATGGGCGATACAGAATCAATTTTGGACAGGAGCATAGCCCACCAGTTGGTATGGCTGGGTTGGTTGGTATGGTACACTGAAAAAAAACACATTGGATCCAGAGTCCAGACTCTTGAAAACATTGACAAGAAAAAGGACTCTTGATTCAATCAGATTTAAGCTTAAATCAAAAAGAAATCCGCTCAAATTAAGAGGCTTGGTTCTTGATTTAAGCTGAAATCTGATTGAATCAAGAGTATTTTTTCTTGTCGATGTTTTTAAGAGTCTGGACTCTAGATACAATGTGTTTTTTTCCAGTGAGGAGGAAAAATGCCAAACTTGGAAAATCTCTACCTTGGGGGATCCCAGTGGCGGTTAGGCGCCGCAGAGCGCCCTGGTGCGACTGATACATGCAGCAGAAAAAACTTTCAGTTACACTGAGTAAAAAGGACAATGAGACGAAGTCCAGTTGGAGTTTCCTTGACTTCCACAAGGAGTCCGCCGGCAAAAATAAGTTTGCGAAGCGCCGATCCATCCGATACATATAAGAGTAACAACCATAGGGTGGCATCCACCATTTTCCGGGCGATATCACGACGAGAATGGACCCGCGACCGCGCATCCGTGATTTTCACCTGCTCTCACGGTTCACCGATCCCGCTTCTTTTTCGCCCACTCCAGAATCGCGTCGTCGGGCGAGCGCGTATCAATAAAAATCCACGGCGCGCCGGCGCACAAGGAACGAGTCGATGAGGGAAGTCGGAAATGATGTTGAAACTTGAGCAGTCCAGGGTGTCTACTAAAGCAGGAGGGCCAAAAATCAGTACTTTTACAGTGCTTATTCAGTACATTCCCTAAAAAATCGGTACCTCCATTTGACGAAATTCGAAAAATTTTAAAAATTTGAATTTCTCGCTCAAATTGAGACAAAATGACCAAAAAATGAAAAAAATTCCGGACCTTTTACAGAATGTCTGCACTTTTTCAGTACTTCCGGATCCCCCTTAAAAAATCGGTACTGTTTTCGGCCTTTCCGGAAATTCCGGACTTGTAGACACCCTGGCTTTCCATAGTCCATACCTTCGTTAATGCAAGACGTTTAGGTTAAAAAAGGTCCAACTGATGGAAAATTGTGGGAAAATAGAAGATTAAAGAGTGACAAATAGTGCCGCCCATTAACCCCATTAAAACACGCCCATTTAAACACGTGTATTCCAGCGAATTAAGTTATTTTGTCATATTCCCTCAAATGCTTGTCAAATTTAGGACCAAGAATATCCTTTTGCTCCGTTCTCTTAGTAGTTTCATTTTAAACATGAAATAAAAAAAAGTTCAGACACTCGCGAATTCTCCATTGAGGCTTCTAGAGAGCGATTTTCGTTGAGAACTCTAAATCGTCGATTTTGACTTTTCCTCGAAAGGAGCTCGAAGCTCCTTGAGTCGAGCTCTCCTCGAAAATATTCTCCTCGGGAGATAAGTCCTTTCCTGACAGATCGCGTCACACGTCTACGCTAAAGTGCAAAAACGTGGAGCTTTAGAAAGTGGTACCTTAGGTTTTCGCGTAAAATTTTCCTCCAGTAGCATTCCTTGAAATGGGAAAAGTGCAAGGAAAAAACTGGATTACTGATTTTCCAATTAAATTGTTAAAAAATATGTCCGACATGTTTCAAACGTACATTTTACAATACAGGAAACCTAATTCAACCACAGAGCGGTAAAATTAGCATTTTTCTATTGTAAAATCAACATTGAAGCATGTCGGGCACTTTTTTTAAAAAAACAAAATTGAAAAATCAGCAATTTAATTTTTTCCGTTAAACGAAATAAACATCAAAATTTGGAGTTTCAGTCAAAGAATCTCATGTTCAACCTCTTCCAAAAACCCGTTCAACTGTGCGGTGGCGGCGGGCTCGGGGATCGCCCATGGCCTCGGTCACAATGTGTGACGCGGGCGGTATCGACGCAGATAGCAGGCGCCGACGAACAAAAAAGCTCCCTCGCCGGCTACGGCTCCGCGATCCCCCGTTCCCGTTCCAATAACAATCCACTTCCGGGCGGGGGAGGGGGGCGCGAGGGCGGAGGGGGGGGGCGCCGGAAAAAGCCCCCGAGCCGGGATCTGCGAGCTGCGTTTCTCGGAACCACCCGAGAGGGGACCGCGAATAATTCGCTCGGCTGAGTTGTTACATCGCCCGGTTTCGGTATCGACCTTCGCACCTCTACCTCGGATCGGATTAGGGACACCGTCCCGTCGAGTTCGGCGACTACGGTCCGCGATCCCCTTCCGTCCGGGAAACACCTCCGCCCTCGCTCTAGCCGCCGTGTTCCGTGGGATTTGGCGGTCGTAGTGCTGAGTGTGCACAAAGGTAAAGAAGAGGAAGAAAGAGGACGCTGGAGAGAAGGGAAGTACCTACATAGGAAGAGTACGAACAAGGAGCAGAACACTGGGGAAAAACGGGAAATAAGACTAAAAAACAACACAGAAAACCCAAGACGTTTCGACTCAGAACTGAGTTATTTTCAGTCGGAAAATAAATAAAAAATTAAAACATATCTAAAAAAAATAATGATATCTTCTGAATTGTGCTTATATGAGCTTTTTCCCTCCGTATTGAGATTTTCAGCTTTATGCTGAATTATAAAAACGCACGTTAGCTAAAGAAAAAAAACTCCGATATACTGTCTTACGACCCGTGCGTCCACCGCAATCAGTTTTCGTAAAAAAAATACCTGAGAAAAAACCTGGAGACCTCCATTTTGGTGGCAGAGATCCGAGGTAATTTTAAGGTTACATCATGGAGCTTTTAAGAGCAGCCAACCTGTGAAATCAAAAATCCAAAATTGTATTTTATCACTGTCCAGAGAAATCTGTCCATTACAATGGAAAAATCTTATTACGATGGAGAATTTGCACGAAATTGTTTTATTGCTGCATCTGATAATGCTTAAGAAGCTACGTTTACAGTATTTTTTTAGATTTTTTTCCGATACGGGAAACAATAGAAACAAAGATTTAAAAATGAGAAAATCAGCCATCTTGTGATGTTTTCAGGCGACATTTCCCATTTGAACACATGTAATTTAACAGATTAGGTCATTAGTTCATATTTCTAAAAATTGTTCATTTTAGAAACCGTGGATATTCTCATGCGCAATTTACTCAGTAGCTTCTGTCATACACTGGAAAGAAAAGTCGCTAGGATCTTGAGTCCAGACTCTTAAAAACATTGACAAGAACAAAAACTCTTGATTCAATCGGACTTTTTGCTATAAGATTAATCAAAAGGAAATCCGCCTAAATCAAGAGGCTCGGCTCTTCAATTCAAGGAAATATCGGATTGAATCAATAGTATTTTTTCTTGTCAATGTTATGTCAAGAATCTGGACTCTAGATCCAAGCAAATTTTTTTTCCAGTGTAGTATAGTAATTAAATGATGGTGAATAATGATTCGGCACTGGGCAAGGGATGTTGTAAGAGGCAGCAAATGCCAATACCTAGTGATGTGGAGGAAGCCAAGTCCAATAATTATACCCAGCTGTTGTGGCATACTGTACGTTAGGGGCTGAAACCCGGACGCCATTGTTTGCCGGGATTTTCTTGGCGTAACTTTGTCACTCGCCGCGCCGCGCCGGTCGCGGAGAGCGTCCACGTAGCATGAATTAAGGCCTGCTGTACGTAGCAGGGCAGAGTGCCAGACTTCCCATGGATATCAAAATAATTTCCACTGAGCGGGTCGAATTGGACTATACTTTTCGCGCTGAGAAGCCACTATTTCTGGTTGATTTTAGAGACAACACTGGATGACATTTTATGCAAAAAGGAGCCGGAATTTCTTGGGAGAGGTCGGTTCGCTTACCAGCGATTGCGCTATGAAAAACGACGTATAGGTATACTTTTAGAAACTTGTTGACTAATGCGGCATTTGTTGACTTGCATGACTTGTTGTTGTTGCGGTGATCCAGCAGGATCGAAAAACGTTAGGCGTTAACGTTCGACGTAACGTCCTCCGATAACGCGTGCTAAAAAAAAGGGAGCCACACAATCGCCTCTGCCGCACAATAAATCGATTCGAGCAGAGAGGTCGGACATGAAATTTTTGACTAAAACTGCAAATTTTTATGTTTAATTCGTCACATTTTAAATGTTAAGGGATGTTTCTGAAAGAACATTTTTCGAGGAAACTGATGGAACCACTTCGAAGATCTTAAAGTTTTGTATGAACGGAATTATAAGCTTTTGAAGTTTCCAAATTTTGTCCGACCTCACTCATTGACTCGATCCACTGTGCGCTGACGAGATTGTACCCACCGATTCCAAAAAAGCCGCTTCGAAACCGAAACCAGGCATTTGCTAACGTTTGAGACTGACCTCCGACACCCAAATTTCAAAAACTTCAGTAGCCCTTACCGAGTATGTCCACCCCACGAAGGACGTATCGAAATTCCCTCGAAATTTTGAACCACCGTGGCAACGGAGTCCATTGCCTGCAGCCTCTCTAATGTCAGTTGCGTCGACTTTTTCACCCCCCCCTCTCCATTCCTTCCAGCCATGTCCCCCTAATGACAACTCAACTTCCTTTATTGCCCCCTTCCCCCACCCCCCGCTCACAGGGTGGATTCTGCCTCCCTCGTCGTGAGCTACACCCGCTTGTCTCGACTTCAACTTTTCGCCCGTGGGAGGGGCGCGGGGAGAGGAGAGGGGGGTGACCGCAGTTTTAGAGTGTGAGAGAGGGAGATAAAGGTTGCGCCCCACCCCGAGGTTCGTCAAGTCGTAAAGATTGTTTTGCAGGTAATTCGTTGCCCCTCTAATATAAAGGCGTAGCTACGATTGAAATGAGCTATGTCGTCCCTTTAACTCCTTACTTTCTAGGGTTCATATAGAAATAGAGATACTCCTTTTCGTCAGAGGAGTGGTGGATCCAGTCGGGCCTCCGAGGGGAGGGGGAGGGGGTGGTGATTAGACGTGACACTACAAAGCCCGTGTTTTGAGGAACTTCTTCTTCAGTGAAGTTGAATGCTGTGGATAGAAGAGATCCAGACTGTGGCATTGTGACGTATTGTAGAATTGCTCCTCTATGACACCTCATGATCGAAGATGTATCAACTGCAGCTCTCAAGTTGAAAACAATGCTTTTGCAATCTTTTTATCTTAAGGTCTAGACAGACGTTCAAAGTGAAGCTTCAACCTGATGTCTGTTTAGTCAAATGTTGCGCAGCGATGCAAAAAGCCTCTCTCCGTTGGAAGTAATCGCTGGCAAGACTTGTCTAAACAGCCACCACTTTGGAGCTACTACTTTGAGCGTCTCTCCCCAGGCCTTTATGGACGCCCAGCGACTTCTCATCCCATTTTGGAGAAGGGACAACAAAGCCGGACTTTGGTATGTTTGCAAAGTAAACTACCCAACACGTTGTTCAACATCCACGTAGCCTAGCAGATATAATTCAACAGTTGCATGTTGGAGTCCAGAAGGTAAAAACTCTCACCATTGCAAAAATAGCAATCGATGGGTCTCTTTGTCTCTGCGGCTGAGATGCAGAAAAAAAAAAAAAAAAAAAAAAAAAAAAAAAAAAAAAAAAACTCTGTTTGACAAGATAATTCGTTCAAGAAATATTAAATATCGCACGTTTGGAGTCAAACATCACGTTTTTATTCTAATGTAAAGTTTACGCGAAGACGTCGTCCATCGAGGCGGCATATTTACAACCATGTCCACAAGATGCAGGAATGATGATACGCCTGTTGCGGTGCGACCATCACGGCATCAAGTGCAGTTTGATCTCGGGTTTGCCCGGGGGGGGGGGGGNCTTGGGGGTGTTGAACGACAGGTGAAGTCCCCGAAGGTGTCTTCGGTATCAGCTGTTACCACCCATCGCGGTGGCGGCACCTTCCCTTCCCCGGAGGAGATTAAATTCAGGGAGTCGTCGTCTGTTTCGCCGAGTTCGAAAAGTGCCAACTTGTGATACTAGCGAAACTGCACAACCAGTCCACTTTAACAGCCTCGTCACGTATAATTCGTCGCCTACCTGACATAAGGGCGTAACTACACTCTGCGTTGAACCCTGTCCTTTATATAATTCAATGCTATTCCGGGCTCATCTCAATGTGTAGTTACGCCCTTGTGCCAGCCAAGCGACGAATTTGTGCAAGACTGCCGAGATAGCGAAGGATGAACCCCGAGACACATAAAAGCATGTGCTAACCATGGCTCGTACAGTAGTGCACTTGCTGCTCTTTTCGCTATCACGGCGGAGGAGGGCGCACTGCATGCTCTCGAAGCCGAGGATACGTCGACGTCGGCCGTGGCGTGGACGTGCTGCTCCCCGAGTCGCCGTGAGTTATGATTCTGCTGTTTGCTTACAAATAAGGTGCTCTTCGATCTCGAAATCTATTTTAGATTTTTAATTTAATTCTTCGCTGTTATTCGAGAGGGAAAGGCTGGGGATCGGCTTGAATTTTGCTCCGGATGACGTCATGCACCGTTGCAAAGCTACGGAATACGCCACTTGCACTCAGGCATTCTTTGGAGGATGCAGAGAGAGGAGGGGGGGATTAGTGACAGCAAATAGTAGATCAAGGTGACACTCTAGAGCATAGAAAGCTCAATAAAAAAGTTTGAGGGAAAATCATCTATACAAATTGAAATTTTAAATTGATTGCTCTGTCACATTCAGAGACTGATCAAGAGGTGAAAATTATGAATTTTACCTTTCCAATGATAATTTTTGAAAATCATTCAGTTTGGAGAAGAACTGCGACGGGAGAACTGAAAAATCAATTAGGGCATTTGATGAATGTGATAACCGAACTTAATGACGTTAATATTCAGCAATTTGTAATTTGAGGATGATCCTTTCCCTCATCTGTCCTGCCTCTCTTTCTTTCCTATTCTTTTCCATCATTTCCTCCTCGAAAGTTTGTTATTCTCCTGTTTTTCCCCGCAGAACAAAAAATATTAGGGCATGTTACAAGACAAAAATATGATAAATATTTCTTCTTTTTTTTTCAAAAAAACTGGGCGAGAAATCATCTGCAGCGTCGTAGTGAAATTTGTGTTTTAGAACTTTCACCAGTGCTTTCTCGAAATCAGCGGAACAGATTGCCAGGGACGCTTCTTTCCTGTTTTCCCCATAGAACAGAAGAATTAAAGGGTAAATATGGGAAAAATTATAAAAGATGATGAATTTTCCAACTATTTATGCAACTAATTGGGCAATCATCTACAACTTCGTAAACAAGATTTGTATTTTAGTACTTGGACCAGCGCGTTGTTGTGTTGAGCATTGTCGAAATCAGCGATGCAGATCGCCAGGAACGGCGCACAGTGGATTGAGTCAATTCGAGAGGTCGGACATGAAATTTTTAACTAAAACTGCAAATTTTGGTGTTTATTTCGTCACATTTTACATTTTAAGGGGTGCTTTTCAATGAAAATTTCACGAGAAAACCAATGAAACCACTTTTAGAACCTCAAAATGTTGTATAAATGGAGTTATAGGCATTTAAAAGTTCCAAATTTTGTCCGACCTTTCCTATTGACTCGATCCGCTGTGCGGTGTTTCCTACGCTACGAGCGTCGCGGGGGCTGAAAAGGGTCGCAGAGAGTGGGGTCTGCACCGGCTGGGGAACAAGGCTCTCGCCAACCCTTGGCCCAAATCCTTGATTAAATATTTAAACAATCGTATGAATACACCTCAACGGCGGAACCCTTATTAGAGGTTCCATTGTGCTTGCGGTGCCGAACACTTAACGCTATACGCACACCATCAGCCACTCGAGTGGTCGGTACGACACTTCGAGGAAACTGCATCGTCATTGGAACTAGTTTCCGCCAAGATTTTCCGTTTCCACGGATAAAAACAGGTTTTTAATATGGATCATCAGTTTTTTGGTGCCGCGTGTAGCCATCATGTCGGTATATTCTGGATTTTAGCTTCTGGGAGTTAAATTTTGGAAAAACCGAGGCCGGGTCAGTCTTGGGATTTAATCACGGAGGAAAGAGGTAGGGGGTTAGGTCCCAACTTGAGCATTTCCAATTAATTGTGGTTTACCCCAATAAATTAGATTACTAACCCAAATGTTGCGGTACTACCACTATAAATTGAACATGTCCGTATCATTCAACAAATTGGGGTGAGGCCACATTTTGAGGGGATAACCCCTAATTCTTTTCTTCCCATGATTGTCAAGGAATTTTCATACAAAAATCATTCTTTGACTTCCTACAATAAGAGCGAGCTATTTTGATGCATCGATATTGATGGCCGGTTAGGAAAGAACTATTTTCACTTTATTTTAATATTCCAAAAGGTGAAAGAAGAGACGAAAGAATGTAATTCCATTTCAAGGTTTCAAAATAGATTGAATCAATGTAAGTACAAATCATGATTTGACTGTGGGATTTATTTCCATAATTTTACTAATTTTAGCGTGTGATCAGAAGAAAAACCAAGAAATACATCAGTTAGAAATGCTCAACAGTTTTTGGACAAGACCAAAATTTACGAATCGAAGACATTGAGATATAGTTACCTTCATAAAGTCCTGTATGACAATAGTTTGTAGGGCCATCGGAGTTTTATGTTGTTGAAAACTACCCTAACATAACATAACTCCACCCAACATAACCTAACCTAATATAACCTCACCCAACCCAACCCAACCCAACCTAACCTAACCTAACTTAACCTACTCACCTAACATATCCGAACGATGTTTTTGCCAAAATAGCCTAACTCCTTCCAACCTACTTTAACCTAACCTATCCAACTATTTTTTGGCCAATAAATGCCTTTTTGTGTCAAGATTTTGGCTGTGGGGTAGCAAAGAATAGCCCCAAAACCATTAGGAGACCCCACAACCTGGAGGAGAAGCGTGTGCAGAGTGCAGAGGCCCCACAACCATAGATCACACAATCCCTTTAGTCTGCGAAACGACCTAATGCATAAACACATTTAACTACACAATGCCTAACCACGATGCAGCCTGCATTTTCTGAGGGAGCAATCGAGCGACGCGGCTGCAACGAGAAACCAATAGATCGCGTCACATCGATATTGACACGAGGCGGCAGGGACCCCGGAAAAAAACAAGGGTATCTGCGAGTGACAGCATTGCCACATCCGGTCCCGGCAACGTCCATCAATAAGCTTGTGTGGCCGGAAGAATGCGATCGCTGCGGCCCGGCGCCGCTGTCGGCAGGTAATTACTATTTCGCGGAACCAAGCTGCAAAAGTTCATCCCCAGAGTTAATTAATTCGCGCGCAGCAAAATGAGCAGCTTCACGGCGGAGACAACAGAGAGCGCTGTTGCCGAGGATTCTCGTGGATCTCGATCCCGGTATCACATGCACCTGGACTTCATTTTGCAATCAGGAACAACAATTTCTGGCTCATGAGTAAAAACACGTTGGTGCATTGGGAAACTAATGGTAAATACGCTGTTTCGCTACTAAACCGGAAAATGTAGTTCCTAACTGCAAAATATAGCCCGTGGATCCCAATTCCGGTACTACTTGCAAATGGACTTCATTTTGCAATCAGGAACTACAATTTCTGCCTCCTATATAAAAACACTTACGTGCATTGGGAAACTAACGGGAACGATGGTTCAAAACTGAACCGGAAATTGTAGTTCCTGACTGCAAAATTTTGCAAAATTCATTCACAGCCGGATCTGGACACTTCAAACAAGAGGGCGGAAGGGGGGTCCAGGGGGCTACCCCCGAAATTTCCCCCCGAAATTTTAAAGCATCTAATATGCAGTTTGTATCAATTTCGTCACGAATAATTGACACAATAAGCGTCTTTCTTTCTTCTTTCCTCTGTTACAAAATCAATCAATTATCGCAATTACAATAGCATGCTGACACATGCAGCACACACATGGGCACATGCACATGCATGTGCATGGTGACACTTACAGCTGTCTTGCCTAACACTATCCCGACATGAAAATGAAAAAGACCCTTCAGACGCACGTAAAATAAATGTCGTCGATTTTTAATCATCCCTGATAATTCGGCAATTTTATAAAGAACGGAGGCTTCTTTCAATAGAATGTTCCGTTCAGACGCCACAGAGCCTTTTTTCTCAAAACAGCATTTCTGCACTTGCGGCTCTCTTCACCATCGCACCAGTATTTGTGATTAAAATGGTCCGCGAGGCAACGTCTCAGGATAATTCGCGAGAAAAATGAATTGATGTTTCGAAAAAAAGAAAAGAGGAAACGATGCTTCCGATTGGGCGCCCGTTGGCGTCAAATCGGGCTCGAAGAGGGAGAAATACGAAATTGAATTAACCTCCTGATTGAATCAATAATCAAGCAAAGGCTCGTGGAAGGAGTAGGGGGAGGAGTCTAAAACGGAGACTATTTTTCTTTTTCCATTACAAGGAAAATTGTGCGGCACGTTGTCAGATGCACGCCATACTCGAAGAAATCCATAAATCTGCGGTAGAGCTTCAGACATAAATCCAGATTTTTGAAACTGCCGTTTTCTGGCGATTCATAATTCAGAGAATCATATCCGTACTAGACCAACCTTATTAAAATCACTAGAAAATCGACGTGAACCTTCTCCCAATTACGTGGCGTATTATGAAAAGGTCTTATGTTGAAGCTCAATTTTCATACGTAAATTTATGATTCAATCTTCATTTTAAGTTCAGCATGATATAGTTCTGCTAAACACGCAGAATAATAATTAAAATCAGGCCGGCTAGGTTGGCTTAGTGGTCTGACTCTGCGTCAACAAGTCTCGACTTCGAATCCCGGTGGTGGCTACAAATTTTTATAGACCTGACGAATGGATCTGCTGAAACAGACTCTATCTGCCAAAATTGCTGACAATTTAAAAAGCCTAGAACATGGATGTGTCCATCGTCCTGATGTCTAAGGGCACTAAATAACGTCCGTAGATCGCTGTAGGTTATCCTAACGGAATACAGGTACAGGTATGTCGAGTGACCACTAAAAAAAGAAAATCATTAAAATCAAAACAAGATAGGTTAAAGAATATTTTCCCCTACATATGGTGCTCTATCTGAAGAGGATACTGCGGGTATAAAGATGCAAGGAAGGGAGGAGAGAGGATCATACCGACTTAGAAAAAAATAGAGAGTAAAAAATCCCAGAATATGCGGCTCATTACGTAGTCAAATCAAGAGCTATTGAAATGTATTTACAATTTAGGGGAGCTTGATTAGAGTCACGGCTTGGGGAGTGAAAATCTTCCCTTTGAAAGTTTCCCTCGGCGGGAAATCCTCTATTTGAAGAGGAGCCGATCATCTCTCAAGACCAGGGCAGGGTTCCGCGAGACACTCTTTGTGGCCGTCTCCGCTTTGAGGGATGCCGCGCTTATTTTTTTTATTTTTTTAAATCAGATTCAAGCGGGTATTCAACAAGTTCACGATTACCAGGACGATTGAAAGAAAAGCGGGTGATTAAACTGTCAACGGCACGCTGCGGCTGAAGCCTTTTGTATGGCCCGCCCGGGCCCGGGCGCTCGCTTTGCGCTGGCATGTCGATTGTGGCCGTGCCCGTGTTTTTCAGCGGCCTCGCGCGATCGCGCCCTCCGAACTTGGGCTCTATTCTTCCCGCGATTTTCGTCGAGTGGCCTCCCACAATTGGGTTCCTCCGAGAGTAAGGGATTTTCGATTTGACCGTATGCACCCGTCCACGAGACAGTGGCAGATTAAGAGAGCGGTTAGGAAGGGAGCCATTTGGGATAACCTTCCCCAATGCTGCCAAGCTAGAGTATTCCCTTGAATAAAATGCGAAGTTTCGGAGAAACTCTCCTTCCGTTTTTCAGAGAATTTCATTTGGACCGCGTTAAACAGAAAGGAACCAAGCCACATCAGCTATTGCCATTTAATCGGGCAATTTAATTTTTTACATGAAAACGGTTGTGCGGATTTTCGTGCAAATTTCAGTGAATTTTCTCCATAATATAAAGCAAATTCCTTAAAATTTTCAAAGGAATCTGCATGCACGTTCTCTCGTACAAAATGTAATTTCCCTGTTAAATTTGGCAATAGCTGATGTGGCTTGGTTCCTTTCTGTTGAACGCGGTCCATTTAAAACTTGATGATTTTAAACTTGTATCGAGGCTATTGGCGGATCCAGCAAATCGGCAACACTGAATTTTCTACATTTGAACCAATGGAAATGTCTATATGTGGATTCTTGAAGGGACCAGGTGCTTCGACAAGAATCGATTATTTAACACAGCTTTAAAGGAGGAAAGTCAGTGTTGGCGAATTGCTGGATCCGCCTCTGATCGAGGCTCAAAAAAAGTTCAAGTTCATGCTTTTCGCAATCGCGCCTTCAATTCGCAGATGCGACACGGACATCCATCACGTGCGAATAGTTGTATCTGTGCGCCGTCATCAACGCGCGTCCTCTCCCTTGCACTATTCTATGTTGTGTTGGTTCCGGTTGTCTTATTTGTAGGGGTGCTTTGAGAGCTACGTGAGCAACATGACCGACGATAGGAGAGACGTATGATTGGGCCTCGTGTTTAAACTTTTCTCCCGAATCTAACCGACACCTCGTTGGCAGCATAGAGCGGAACATAGCTAGTTCCCGCCTCGCGTCATCGCGCCTTCAATTTTGCAGACACAACACGGGCATCCATCGGGCACGAATAGTTGTGTCTCTGCACCTTCATCAACACGCGCTTTCCACTCGCATTGAGGTGACTCTTATTTTTGAAATTTTGGAAAATTTAAGGCTAAATTAACCCAAAATATGCTATGATGTGTTCAAATCAATATTCATCATTGGAAAAAAATAAAAACTTATTTTTTATGTTTCTTAAGCGCGATAAAAAGAGCACGTGTAAAAATTGGTATTTTGGTGAGAGTTGTGTTGTGTCAGGGGATTTTTTTTGACAATTACTCTGAAAAATCCCGGGTAGGGTCAACTCGACTGACTATGTCATCTGGAGAAGCGACATATGGCGGACAGTGGCGTGGCGTAATTTTTGTAAATGGGGAAATATCGCTAATCTCGGGTCCTTTTCCATAGGTTTAAATGGCAGATCAATCGATACATCGCAAAGTACGCCAGGTCACTGTCCGCCATATGTCACTCCCCCAGATGACATAGTCAGTCGGGTTGACCCGGCCCGGAATTTTTAGGGATCACGCATTGCCACTAATGGCGGGTGCAGGGGGAGGGGATGAGAAAGTGCCAGTATGTTGTCAAAACGGTAGAAATTTCGAGAGGAGTATTTTAACCTTCAAAAACATAGGAATAACATAGATAACACTTCAAAAACTAACAAAATCAATGTTTGTAAATGCGCGTGAATATGACCCGACTTGAGACTGCGAATAAAAAAGTCTTGGGCATCTGAATGTTGAGATGTGTACATTATGGATCGCGAGGCTGCTTTCCGACTAATTTTACAATCTTTTGGTCGTTTCCATTAAAAAATACCAAGTTCCGCCAAAATGAAAGCATTGCGTCCAGACGCGTAACTGAGGTACAAGGATTGCTGTTACTCTGGGTTTAGTGGGGGAGGTGAGCGTTGGATTTGGGTCAGCGCTCAACAGAAGTATCCACCACAGGTAATTTTATTTCCAGATTCGGAGAGGCACCTGCGGCACCTCGAAAAGTTTAAAAAAGGTTGAAAAGTTCACGAGAGGCCTGAAGGGACGACGGCGTGGATCCTTAATGAGTAGCGAAAGGGATTCTTTCGGCTTGAATTTGGGGGTTAATCACCCCCTCCCCCTACCCTGGGCTCCCCTGGTGAGTTTGTTTTTGCGTGAGATTCTCATCACGCTGCCCTCTAGATCGTCGCTCCTCTGACGTAAGGGCGTATTCCGATTTCGGCGTAAGCCCTGCTATCCATATAACTCTATGCTTTTCGGGGCTCATTCGAAAATTGAGATACGGCCTTATATCAGGAGACGACAAAATCAGCCCGAGGTTGGTAAAAAGGACGTACTCCAGCATTCTGCTTTTTGGACTACATTTCGCAATTTGGAACTATAAATTCTAGCCCGTTTTAAAAGCAACATATTTGCCATTAGTTTTCCTATGCACTTAAGTGTTTTTATAGATAATCCAGAATTTATAGTTCCAAATTGCAAAATGCAGTACATTTGATTATCGGTCGGTTTTACTACATCAATCATGGGTACCATTTTCCGGAAAGTGAAGTATATCAGAGAAAGTGATATATGATGCCTACCTATGGTATTTTTTATCATATCAATCATAGATGCCATATATCAGAATATTAATCATGAGTGTAACAAGCTCACACGGAGAGCCATTACAATCCTCTTTTACAAATTCCTTTTCACAATGTTCCCGGCCAATCTTTTTTTCATTAGAAATCCCTGACTTTTACAGATTTTACACGCCGAACTGAAATAATTTGTTCCCTGAGTTTTTCCCTGATGACTATTCTCGATCCTTACACCGGCAGTGCTGAGAAATTCAAACATACAAAAATTAAAGGTTGTAGGGTAGAGATCTCGTCTCTTTTTAGATTCTTGGGCTATGAAAAAATCCTTTTTTTTACACATTTACAGGAAATTGTACGACTTTTCCTGGTTTTCAAAACATTTTTTCCCGGGGAGATTTCAGGTTTTCCAAACTGCTAGGAATCCTGACTTAATTTACGATACAGTCATTATAATCGCAACTATAAGAAGTGATTGAGGTGCTGTAATTTAAGTGAAGAATACCTCATTTGTGGTTGGTATTAACGCACACTATACATTGGCGTCATTTTCCACTCATTTTCGCATTTTTTTATTGACTGACATTGAAGATACTTTTGATTAACGATCCGCATTTAGATGTTTATTGTGGCTACTTATTTCTTTCCAAGGTACTGGTTTCTAAACTGAATGTGGTGAAGATCGAACTTCAAATTCTATGACCCAAGGAGATATTAAATGAAGAAATGCAGAGCATCTCGAGTCATAGAATTTGAATCGCAATCAATTGGTATCGACAAGATCTACGTTTTCATCTCATTGACATGCAATTAGAAAGAGAGAAACGAAAAATAAGCAACATTAAAAGTGAAAAGTCTCTCGATTCAGCCTTTGGAGAAGAGAGGGTGGTAATGATCGCTGCAGCGATTACTAAAGACCTCCGTTTCGCTAATCTTTTCTTAATACTTTGATGGACCGAGTAAAAAAAAAAAAAAATGAGAACCTTAACGACTAGTCTTGCCTAACGGCGATGACGCGTAAAAGGTGGTTCACAATACATGTATGAAACTTATGACGATCTTTCGTGCGTATGTTATTGCTTTAAGTCAAACCACTGGTTTCGAAAATAGGCGAATCTAATCTAGAGTAAAGCCGTTTAAATGGCGATTTAGAGAATAAAATGGAGGTCTTTCCACAGCCATCCGCAAATAAGACCCCTCAGAAAAGGATGTTCCACGGTAGAACAAGTTGTTACCGCTTAAGACCTAATTTTCCGGTCCACGAGGACTCAGGAGCACTTCCCCAAGAAAAGCCAGTTCGTCTACATTGTCAAGATTGCCCCTTCTATAAAGTATCGATTTAATTCAGAACTTCAACATCAGGAATGGTAAATGATACGATGCCTATGAGAGCACGAATCAGTTGATAGGTTTGATGTTTACTCTCCCCAGGCTTGTAATTGTGACCTTAAAGACTTAAACGTACCTGCCTATAAGTAAAGCTTCTTCGTTAATTGGACGTATTTCTGTCAAACGGAACTATGTGGATTATGACGTGAGCCCTGTTATGCACATATTCATATGGGTCTCAGGGATCATGTTTTAATGCACATAGTTCCGTTTGGTGGAAATACGTCCAATTATATAAACATGGATACAGCCCTTCGAACGATTGCGATTTGAGCGAGTAGGCACCATTGTTCTTCTTCAATTTAATCCATGATAAAAATCGAGTAGTCTACATTTCGATTATTTTACATGCATTACAGTCGATGATGCACAGTGTCACCAACTTCCGAAATTCTTCACTGCCTTTGAGAGACATCAATGTATCACTACTGAGCCATTCGTAGAAGAGTATAGTGTCCTGCGAGCATATCTAATTCCTGTCAATTTCCTCAATAAATAAACTTAGCTTTTTGGAGAAAAATTAGGGAAGAGTTTTCTTCCTTGAAATTTTCGAAAACTATGTTACGATTGAACTGAAAATGCTATTCTCGGATAATAGGAAACGAGAGAAATACTAGGAAGTTTCCCAGAGAGTTTGCGTTATAATTCTAAGAAATTTGGCGACGTCCAGAAGTTCAAACGTTAGACTGGCAACTTGCTGTATATCGCACTGCCATGCTGAGAGAAAACACCATATGAAAATTCGAGAGTTGCCAAATTTCGTTCGATAAAATGTTTCTTTTTGAAAAAAGTTATGAACATTTTACTTTAGAATTTTCAGGAACTTAAGGTAAAATTGCGAACGAAATTATTTGAAAAATTGGGAGATAGATATTCATAAGTTCTCCAAGAAATTCATGTTTTATCAGGGAAATTTGGCGACACCTGAAGGTTGATACGGCGTTTTCACTTAACACAGCAGCGTAGCTTTCCCCAGCAGCCTCTTTGACGGGGGTGGAGGATTATTATATCGCTCTTACAGGATGATTTTTGTGAACTGTACAGTGTATGCTTTATTAACACTGTTTCTTAGTTTGTTAGAAGAAGATATAAAGGGGAAATAGTTGTTTCTTAGTAGTAATGCGTATAGTACATATGATTATTACGGTTCGGCTATAAGTTTAGAACACTTACAGCTACCTGAAGTGATTAAATCAAGAACTGACATCCAATGGGAAACGACTCATTGGACATACCTCTCTCCTTCCTTCATCAGGTACTATAGACATAACTTGAAGGACGTTCCTGAATCCTTTCTGTCTCAAAAAGACCAGAAACAGGCACAGTCTAATGCCATATTTTTCTAAACCTGGCATAAATTGACTGTGTTTGGCAGATAGAAACCAAGTTTTATTTTCTTCTTCTTTTTCTTTTCTTTCTACAGAAAACATAGGTCAATCCGTTTGTTTCCAATGGAAATCAAAGTAAAATCGTACTCAACGCTCTGTTCATATCATTTTACCTCTCAAACAAATTGCCTCCATTGCGCTACACGCAATCAAAATACAAGCAGTCTGAAGTCTATCCTATATCTTATGGACAAGCTGTGTGCGCAAGCTATTGCTGCAAAGGAGGTTATAACTTCCAAGATTAAGATTTTGCGTTCTATTATACTTGAACTCAGACTGGAATTAAAGCGCACTGTTTTACATGAATCGCAATGTACACGATGATAATAGGTATTTGCGGTTCATGCAAAACTGGACATGTTCCCTTCCAAAAATATGGATTACATCAGTCCAGAATACACCGAGCCATCAGTTATGGAGTCAAGTTACAATCCTAATGAAGCCAAGGAATCTTGTATCAACCGAGGATCATTCCAAAATGCAGGAAAAACCTGCGAGAATGACCTTCAGCAACCTACAGACCCAGGAACTGATGCAGCAGGGGCTTCGAGGCACCCAGCCAGTCAAACCTTAACCTTAAGCGGGTGGGGTAAACAAGAGACAAGCTCGGCTTACATGATAGAAAGACATCTACGGGGGCGAAGGCTGGCCGGGATAAGGAAGAACCACTGCTAGTCCGAAGCGATGCGTCACTCCTGATCGAGGACCGAACTAAACATTAACCACACCACCAGCATACCGAGCACTTGAAACACACAAACACCAAAACGTGGACGGACGCGAACACCACGGGACGAACACACACACACGGAAGGCCGCGACGCGTAGCGCAATCAGCTGATCACCCGATAGACCTGGACATCGCGGGACTGGCGATGAGCTGAGCTTGATAGAGGGAAAACCAGGCTGGAAAACAGCGGAAAACTAGGCGGAAACGGAGAACCCCGAAAGAGCCGAGGACAGCGGTGAAACTTGCGTGATTCTCCGACGTTCCAGCGAACGGGGCGTCGACTGGGGTCCTGCGCGGTGGCGCCCTTCTCCGGGAGGCGCCTGCGCGGGGCGCCCTCCGCGTCGGTGGCGGGCGGACTGCTAAGCTCTCTTCCTATTGATCAAAACTTTGCTCGCTCCATGCCCGGCAGCACCCTGCTAACACATTACAACTTAACTTTTGCCCAGACCCTACTCGCTGCACTCGACAATAAACTGAGACTCCCCTCGGCCAGGACGGCGCCCCTTTCACCCCTCCCCGCCCTCCCTGCCCCGGCACATGGTTTTTTGACCCGCTGCTTTCGAGATCGGCCTTTTTTTTTATGAATTTTTGTCGGGTAAGTGAGTCGGGCGGGCGGGCGTCTGCCTCCGGGCCCGAGACCCGAGGAAGGTGTGACCGGCCGGGATGTATTCATGGCGAGCAGCGAAGTTTCGTGAATAATTTACAAGCTGCAGTCTCGCCGCTTTTCGAGGTATCATCCCGCGCGCGCGGTCAGTTTCGCAGAGCGCCTGGCGTTGCCGGATAGGCAGCTACAGATGCGAGGGGGATGTCCGTGTTGCCTGTGCGGAAAATGAAGAGGCAACGGGCCGATGCGATGGCTGCTGATAGTTTCTCATGTTGTAAGTATAGAAATCGAACCCTTACAGGATACAACTGTTGGATACAACATCAATGCTCGATGGCAACCTGCATTGCATATTCAAAAAAATGAAGGGGAGTTGACTTGCTGTTGATCCGATCCAAGACGGTCTCAAAGGGGACGACTTTAAGGAAGAACGTGAGAAAGCTGTCATCAAATACTTATTGGTTTTGGAATCGATTGGATCCAAACATAATTTTTTTTTTTTTTTTTTAAAAAAAAAAATTATGGGAAGGATATACTGCTAGAAGTAAAAATCTGGAATTTTTCAATCAGTTTATGCCTAGCTATAAGTACATTAGGTTCAAATTGTGTAAAAACGTGCTTTAAAGCACTACAACTAACGAGACGTAGGGATAATGAAATATTGACCGAAAAACTACCACGTATCTTGGTTTGCGATGCTGCAGACTTCCCTGCATACTTTATTTTTCAAATTGAAAACTACTCAACGTTAAATTTTTGAAATTTTTGTGATTTTTCCTCTCTGTGCAAAGACAACTCCGTGAAAATTTCAAAAAATGACATCAGTTTGTTCTTTATCACAAAAATAAAATTAGAGAGGAGATTTTTAAACACCGCGAACGAGCTACGTGGTCTGGCAGTTCCACCGTCGATATACCGATATTCAAACACACACGAGCGCAAGTAATTCGTTAATCATCCATAAAAACGAGAAACTCGTAAGCCGATCGATTACTGCGCCAAGACGACGGCAAAAATGTACCTTATAATACATTCCGCAGTAAGGCTTCACTATTTCTGGGTCATCCTTATAAGCATGTATCTATTTATAGAAACTGATAACAAGAATTTTGTTTCGAAAATAAGCGGGATATAATAATCCCGTTGGCAAAATATAGAGATCACTTTTTAAAAGCTATATCGAAACGCTGTGAACAACCTTTGCAATGCATTCAGTCTCAAACCGACACCATAATGACTCGCATTCTTTAAATTACAAAAAATACCTATAATAGTCAGTACTGTATCCTCTACATGATATTTCACCCAAATCACCTTCTTGCTTAATGGCGATGATTTCTGCAAAGTTGTTCACGATTCTGTAAAAACCAAGCGACGATAAGAAACTTCATTGTCGGAACATTTGAAGATGACTTGAACATTGGGAGCTTAACAACTGTAAGTCTACGCAATTTCAATAGCATTCTAAAGGGACTGTCACGTTTCGAAAATATCCTATCCAAGAGTAATTAACGTCAAAGTAACTGAAACGCACGTTCTTTGGAACGTAAGTCCTTTCATCTGGAGATGAAAGGATTTACAACGAAAATTCGGTCGATTCTGCGTGCTTCTCATCGGCAAAGCACAGCATCACAGAATACAGAACTTTTTACCCATACTTGTGAGAGAAAGCCATCCTTTATTGAATTAATTTTCCGAAGCCTGGTAGACACAAGTCTTATGTTCGTGATTTTAAGTTACATTGACGTAAATGCAAGTCAGCCTGTTCACTAGGTACAGAGAAAGCATTTTAAAGGAAGGAAATTACCGATGAAAGTCTTTCCACACGTAAGCTACGTAGATGCGAAGGTATTCATTTTTCTGCGCCAAGTTATTATCCACACATAGGAAGACAAGAATAGAGATGACACTGAAAATCGTTCATTTTCTAAAAGTCCTGGTGACAGACGCTTTTTAATCTTGGTTTTTCGTTTAAATCGGTCGACATGCCACTCCAACAATTACGTTTCCTGATAAAAACTAGGGTCCATTATTCACAAATCACAAAGATGCAAAATACTTGTATGTAAGGTTTAAACCAGAAGTGGACCTTGCTCTGCGATGAATAGCTTGATCTGCTGTTTGAACCAATGGAAAAATATCGGCTATTAAGGTAATCGCAGTGAAAACCTAACCCTAAAAGTATACAACGCATAACAGGCAGTGGCGAGGCTTGAATGATCGATTATCGATAATTCCCCATTTGAAGCTATGGTAAAGAATCGATTATCAAGGTGTTCGTTGCGAACACCCTGTTTATCGATCCATTTTCATAGGTTTAAATGGCAGTTCAATCGATAAATCACAAAGCCCGCCACGCCACTGATGACGGGCTTTCTTCCATTGCACGGCATGCAGTATTCTAGGTTATCTTAGACAGGGATACACATTCGACAAAAAAGGTGCGGTCGGGTAAAAAAAAAACCGGTTGGCAACGAAGGACCTTCCGGACAATTAGAACCCGCCCTAAAAAATACCCTCCCCCCCCTTCGCGGGCCCGGGCTCGGGGTCGAAACTCGAGGCTCGATACACGCCGCATCCCAGTAATTATTTACGTGTCTCTGAAAGCTTTCCGGTGGTGAACGAAATCAACTTTGAACCGTTCCGCCCGGCGAATCCTTTTCAACGGGGGAACGGATCAAAGGGAACGGGAACCCGCTCGCCCCGCGAATAATGAGAATAAACAGTGATAGACGACGCGAATAAATGGATGAAACGCCGCCGCCGCCGCCCGCGCGCCCAAGACAAGACGGCTCCGGTCCACCCCCCGCCCCTCGTCACCAGCTCCCCGGTCACAAACAAAAATGGGAAAGAAAGCTCAAAGTTGATTATTGAGGGACCCGAGCGGGGATGGAAACAAACCTGGAAAGCTCGCAGGGTGGAAAAAAAAGTTGGATGGTGCGCTCGAGCACTGCTGCCAAACTTGCGTGGGTCGTTTTGAGTTCGGGAAAGAATTCGCATGGTTATTTTAATTTCGGTCGTTTTGAACATGGAAGTCTGAAAGCACACAAAACAGAAAAGCTTCAACGAGAGGAAAGTTGCGCCGGCGCGTGGCTCCATGCGTTGGTGAGGTCTTGTGGGTTGATTATGTCATGCCGATTGATGGAGAGTTGGCAACAGCTCTACAAGGATTGCGCTGAGAGAAAGACGTGTTAAGGTGTGGTATCATTTGCAAAATGAAGGCGTTATTTATTGCAGCTGTGTTTTTACCCTCAGGCTAAATTTCTCACGTGTCATCTCATCAGTCCCTGCTCCCTTTCTTTCGTAATCTTGAAGCAATCTTACAGAGAGGCCGCAGAAATCTGGATTAGGATTCACTGAATATTTAAGGCTTTTTTTAAAAAAAAGTTGAGACAATTTGGGATGATGAGTGATATATTACGGTTTGTATTAAAGCTAACGGCACATACGCTGTTCCTAAAATGAGGTGGCCGATCTGATCCAATGATGCAGCGGGACCTAAAATAATCCCACAATACAGTAGCAATACACCGAATCAGAGACAGAACATTTTAGTGATCTCACACTACTATCTTCCCTAATCTATGAAAGTTGCTTTCAGAAATGAATGCTCAGATTTACTTGACCATGACCAACATTAGCTCATCAATCACGGTTTAAATTACCAAAACTCGCCTAGGGAAGTGCTCAACTCAACATTCATCGGTCATTAGGCGATTTTTTTTTAAATTTTTTGTCCAACAAGTTGCGCATCATTCATCATTTAGTCAAAAGTAGCGTTAACCTCCGAACTTAACATCAACCTCACACGATCAAATTAAATACGTTGTTAATGCAAGGTCCCGAAAATATATTGTCTCCGCACAGAATCCAACCGATTTGTAAGAAGCTTGATTTTGTTGCGGCTGCAGGTAGGGTTGAAAGATGCTTGACAACTGTCTCAAGGATGCGGAAACGAAACGACAAAAGCGCGGTCCCGAACAGTCGAATTCCGGATAAATTGGCGCGGGATAATTTGATTCCAAACGAAATAAAGTACGTCTACTTACAAGTTTCGGTGCTCCTCGGATCCGGAGTGCGGAATTCCGGAGCGTCACCTTCTGCCACCCCTTTCAATTAGCGGAGGAATCGGTTTTGTAATCATCTCGTTATGCATGTTAACATGTCAGGTAGCACGTCAGACGTGGAGGGAATAGATAATTAATCCGAACACGGCTTCGTATCTCCATTTGCGACTTGCATTTTCGAAGCGGTAAATTAATTTATCCACCGACACCGTCTTACACTCACGGCCGGGGCACTCCGCGCGGCCTCGCGGTTACGGTGCGACATCGGTTACGTTACTTGGTTACGTTACTTACAACGAACGAGAGGCATTTCTCTCGACTTATTTCCTCCGGACGTCAGAATTGCCTGTGCTCTTGTCTTTCTGAACTTGTGAAGAATGGAGATGTTGCATGTGTGAGGAATTTGCGATTTGACTGTTGATTCTCATGTAAAAGTTCGCGAGAAACACGATGGTGCCACTGGTTTTCTCTGAAATCAACTCCCAAGCTCAAAAACGGCTCTCAAGTTGAGGGCAAAATGGAGGGGATATCCCACGCTATCCTGAGAGTCCACCTCTACATCAAGACAAACTCTCCATACAAAGATAGGGAGCAAATAAATTGACAGGGCTGCCACTTAATTTGAGGACTCTAAAACTGAAAACAGGGCATCGCTGCTAATGTATTTGCTCCCTAATCATTGCATGGAGAGTTTGTCTTGATGTGGAGGTGGACTCTTAGGATAGCGTGGGATATCCCCTCCATTTTGGCCTCAACTTGAGAGCCGTTTTTGAGCTTGGGAGTTGATTTCAGAGAAAACCAGTGGCACCATCGTGTTTCTCGCGAACTTTTACATAAGAATCAACAGTCAAATCGCAAATTCCTCACACACGCGACTCTCCATTCTATCGAGCTTCCTGATTCGATGGTAAAACTACCAAACCACATATCTCGGTTTGCGACGTTGCAGACCTCCTGCTATCCTTAATTTTTTAAATGAAGAACTACTCAACGTCAAAGCTTGAAAACTCCCGTGATGTTTCTCCTCTGAGCGTGAAAAACTCTGTGAAAATTTCGAGGAATGATATTGATTTGTTCTCCTTCGAGAAAATAAAACGAGAGAGGAGATTTTCAAACACCGCAAACGAGATACGTGGTTTGGGAGTTTCGCCGTTGAATTAAAAATACTTATTACTGTAGAAACATCGCAGTGAAAGAGGTAGAAAGCTGTGGGTTTAGATTACTCGAGAACTTAAAAAATCTTGAGATAAAACTGCTTAAGAGGGGTTTCGATAAGAGCCGTTTTCGGGCCCACCCTGTATTTTCTTAACTTTACGATTTCCTGGGTTCATTGAAGGGGCAAATTTAATGGAATGCATTCTGATTTGGTCATTTTCGATCTAATACTGGTCTATACATGGATCTGCAGGCTAAAATTATAGCGAAAAATGCGGATTTTTTGGCATTCAACCGTATAGGCCCGTCAAACTCGCATTTTCAGCCAAAATCGGCCTATAGATCCATAGTTAAGCCAGAATTGGACCCGGAAAGAGACAAAAAATGACCAAATCAGATTAAATTCCGTAAAATATGGACCTTTAACGAGAGCAAGAAATCGTAGAGTTGAGGAACTTCAATTCGTATGAGCTTAATAACAGCCCTCGTCGATACCCCTCCATGGATTAGGCAGGGGTTATTTTTGAGAAATTTTGTCGTCTTGTGGAAATATTCTCTACGAGGTGTCCTATCAGACACTCACTACACCTCACAAAATATTTCCCTCCCCCGCAGGCTGCCTCTGGATCCACCACCCTCAGCAAGCAAGAAGTTTGAGTTTCATTATTTTAATGGGCCTGTTGCATGCAAGAGATACAGCCGCGCGAATAGACTTTTTAGGGGTTAAATGACACGAAAATTACGATGGTCACATTAAAAAAGTCTGAAATACACTCCTTACCGCGCAATTTGCGTTGTTAGGAACGCGCTTTTTCAAATTTCCCGCGTCTGGGGGCAGTTTTCTAATCACCGCAAACGAGTAAACGGCGGACTCGGTGATTTCCGGAAGATGCCGAGTCGTTGTTGTTGTTGTTATTTTTTCCTTCAGTTTGTTTACAAACCCAACGTGATCTCCTATAGTGGTCCATATACGCTTTATGCGGTAACCAAATCGATCAATTTTTAGATATCCAACGCAATCCTTCTACATTTCATTTCACGATGTCACGAGCTCCGATTTTTAGGTTATGTTGTCAGTTTTAGTTGACCGGAAATAGCCGCGAGTTGCCGTTAATTGTTTCCGTTGGAAAACTGCCCCCAGACGCGGGAAATTTGAAAAAGCGCGTTCCTAACAACGCAAATTGCGCAGTAAGGAGTGTATTTCAGACTTTTTTAATGTGACCATCGTAATTTTCGTGTCATTTAACCTCTAAAAAGCCTATTCGCACGGCTGTATCTCTTGCATGCAACAGGCCCATTTCAAATATGAACACTAACATCTCACTCTTCACTCAAGTTTAAGTTCTTCCAACATGCTCAACGTCTTTTGCATACAATTTTGAAGAGGAATCATTTTTTGTGGTGCTCTCAATTCTCAACCCATCCTCGGTTCGTTGAAATCTGCACATCGATCATTTGTTCGGCGAAGAGTCAACCGACTTTCACGCTCAACCGAGCCAATCGGCTTTCGCTTCCGCGAAATATCGCGAAGCCCCGCCGTCGCCGATTTCGCGTAATTCATTCACATTTGCAAGAGGCGCGGACCTCAAGAGACGGCGGAACCAAAGACATAAAGACGGAGCACTAAAAGCAAAAAATGAAGCTTCTAGAGCTTCTTTTCAATCACCTCTACTATTGGCTAGAGGATTGGCGGCGAAATCGGGACAAGTTTGAATTCAAATGTAGGGCGGGAACTAATAAATAAAATTGCGGAAACAAAGTATTTTAGGTTGATTTTTGCCCAAATTCAGGTACACACTCATATTTTATTAACTTTAGGTTAGTTTCGGTCCGTCGTCGACCGACTGATTTCATTTGGGAGTAACGTAGATCTAGAACTGTAACGGCCTGTTTGAACCTGCAGAACCACCATAAGCAGAAGAAAAACTAACTTTATCTGAGATTACTGCCTGTTACCGAGCAAAAGTAGGTGTAATATATTAGGACGCAGACCGAACTTTCTTAATATAATCGTTTTAAGCATTTAAAACACGTTTCGAAGAAGAAATAAGGAAAAATCAAGAGGACAAGTTCAAATCAAATTTCCGTTTGCCGCCATGGATTCCCGCGCTCATTTACACACTCACACAAACGCGCAGCGCCGAACCTAGCTTCACTTTTTCCCCGTGCTTTTAGATACGAGCACTCCGTCTTTATGTCTTTGGGCGGAACAAAAGTGAAGAAGTTCAACTCCGAGGCGAGTCTGAGTCAGTTCATTAGACTTAGGAACACGCGAACAAGACGACGGAACTACCAGCGCGGGAGTCATAAGCCCCGTAATTGAAGAATCGGTTAATACTTTCTTTGAGAAAGTCTTGGGAGAGACTATTCATTAAAGGCACCTGAAAGGGAGGTGAACGAAAAGAAAACCCTTCATTAAGCTCCCCCTCCCCTCCCCCTCCCGACCCGGCCCCTGGACCAGCGCCCGAGTCTCGAAAAATAGGATCCCCCGCTCTCAACTTTTCTCGAGTTAGCAAAATTTGACTTCGGTGCTCGCTCAACTGTTGTTTATTAATTTCGCCTCACAATTACCGTCAGTTAATCGACGAAACTACGAGGGGGGCGGGAGTCAAGGGGGGTGGATTTGCAACATCGCGGAGGAACTAACGGTGGCGGCGGGNGGGGGGGGGGGGGGGGGTTGAGTATTGGTTCTGCGGAGTCATTACGGATTCATCGGTCGTTTCCCAAGAGTTGAGATTTACTCTCAGGTTTGAGCGTCTTGCACAAATTACAGGCCGGTGGACTAGTTCCGAACTTGGGCGATAGGCAAATAGTGCCGCGATTTCCTGAGCGCGGAGCAACAATCTCGAGTAATTCGAGTTCGTCGCCGGTTCGGGAGAAGTCGCGCGGTTCGCAGTCAATCGGCGGGAAACAAAAGTTCTCGCTTTTACGCTAGTGCCCCCGATTAAGTTTTTTCGCGTCTTTTTGACCCCGGAAAATTGGACGTATTTATGCTAAAAGGAACTATGTGCGTAGGGTTTGCGTGAGATATAGTTCCTTTCGGCGTAAATGCGTTCAATGATACTCACGAGTGAGTACCAAATGGATTGCATTTTGCAAAGGGGAACCAGGAGCATTGCCATGTTGCTAAGACTGTGCAGCTCCACCCTTAGCAATAAAACTACTATAATCATGCAAATATATGGAATTTACATGGGCATTTTTTCTTAAATTTACAGTTTATTGCGTGTAAAGTAGAAATTATTTATAGATGATCAGGTTTTTCCTCCAAGACAAAGAAGTTGCGCAATTCCAGCAACATTGCAATGATCTTGGCTCCTTTTTGCAAAATGCAATCCAAATATCAGACAACCTGCAGGCTGGCTATTGAAATTGATAGACAAAGCTATAGACGAGGAAGATATAAAGAAAATGGAACGATCCGATTGGTTGAAACGGGCGGTTCTTATTAACGAAGAGGGAAAATAATCGACTAACAGAAGGATCTCTCGTTGGTTGCCGTTCGTTGGTCTATTGCTTACTTCCTGCGTTCATTACAACAATCTGCTTCCACCGATAGGATCGCGTCATTTTCTCTATGGCTTCTTTGGTCATCGCTTTGTCTATCGATTCCAATAATCAGCCATCTGGAACGGTTACCTCAGCAATCATTGTTGCAATACGTTAGTTTATTGGAAATTAACGAAATATTTCGACATGAACGCTGAAAAAAGTTTAAAGACCAAGTAGTGATTCGTGAGTCTTACCTCAGCGACGTACGTCAAGATAAGGTCAAAACAGAGTCAAAGGTATACCTGAAACAAATAAGAATGAAAATTTTCATTAGATAAAATTCAAAGGGTGAGATAAACAGAGAAAGAAAAAGAGATCCAGACGTCTAAGACATTTAATACTGGCGAGCGAAAAAAATCATTCAAACACTAAAGGCATTAGAAGATAAGAGTATGTATTTTATGTAAAAAGTATTGGCACAAAATTCGACTATGACTTTGATTTAAAAAATTTGCTCCCTTCACTTGGTTAATTAAGATTTACTACAATTAATAAGACAAATGGGAACAACAACACATGAGAATATAGCGAGGAAAACGACGCGCGTTGATGACGGCGCAGAGATACAACTATTCGTGCTTTATGGATGTCCGTGATGTATCTGCGAATTTGAAGGCGCGATATGGCGTGCGACGTGAACTCGCAATGCTCCGCTCTAATATGCTGCCAATGCGGTGAGCTGTCGTACAGATTTAGGAGAAGAGTTCTTAGACGAGGCTCACATACGTCTCTCCTCCACTTCACCTATGTTATTTGTTCAATTTGCAGCTAAATATTCAGGTTGACCCGACAATAATTCAGGATGAGCCGACCTAACCACACTACCCAAACGGAGAATTTTCGCTGGATCAACCATGATTCTGCATGAGTCAACTGGCAATTCATGTTACAAAAAAAGGAACTTTTCTAGCTCTGTGAACTAACTTTCCTTCTAATCCGGGTTCAGCAAACAAAGGTAGTACATCTACTGACTTCCCTGATCAGCTGCATTTTATTAGGTTGATTGAAGTCTAGTCAAAGCATGGAATTTTGTACGTTGTTCGTCTTCAAATTTTCCGAAAGGCGACAAGTTGTCTTGGATATTAAAATTCGCTACTCTCCATGGTTTGTGCTTTTGCAATACTCAGAGTTTTCCTTGACTTTTCAATGCTCTGTGTTGACATGATTTCTCGTAAAAATTATCTTTTCACGACAATATGTAAAGGAAAATCTGTCGAATTGAAAAAATGTCTTACGAACGCTGAAAGCGAAACTTAAAGATTCCGCAGTAAAATTAAACCTGGCATTTCAATCTTTAAGAAAATTCTCTAAATCCTACAGGCTTCATTGACTTTTCAAGTACTAACTTTGGAAGAATATTCAATCCTCTTATCTGATCAAATATATAAAGTTATTTATAATCTATTTAGTTTCTAGGTTAAGCTTTGCCAGCTGGACATTGAATACTTGATTAAAAATATGATATTTTTAGAGAAGACATAGAATATAGAAGAAGTGATATTTTATAGAAGATAAAGATATTGATATTTTTATGGGAGTTTGCCTTATTTTCTTTAGAGGTATAGTTTCTTGGTTAAGCTTCGCGAGCTGAACATTGAATACTTGATTAAAAATATGATATTTATAGAGAAGATATAGAATATAAGAAGAAGTGATATTTATAGAAGATAAAGATATTGATAATTTTATAGAAGTTTGCCTTATTTTCTTTAAAGGTATCTGGTTGGCGAAAATTCCAAAACTTTTCTGGGGATTTCCGGATTTTCCGAGAACTGGCTTCACACGATTGGAGTAAATTCCCTGACTTCAATAACTTGACACCCTGCCCCATTCCCCGTGATAAAATCAAGATATATTTTAAATCGAGAAAATCCTGCCCCAAGCTCGGGCTCATTGTCAACCTGGTTCCAACCCGAGCTCCGCGGAAACCCGTCTTTCGGGAGACAGAGCAAAGAATAATTTAGTGCGAAAACACCCCTGCGGCAGCGTCACCGCGGCGGCATCGATCCCGAAATCACGTAAATCCGGGCGGAGGGGTGGATAACTCGGAGGAGTTAACTGAGAACCCGCGTTCTGTTCGGATGCACAACTGGGGCTGTTGTATTCATCGGGGGCCGGGAGAGGGAGGGGGCGCCGGGCCCCACCGCACCCCGGGAGTAAACACCGAAAACACGGGGCGAGCATGTCGGCAACTGTGTTCGCATGTCGGTGACTCGGGACCCCGTCGTCGCTCGTCCCTCGAGTGTTTTTTCTGCGCTCCTACATTGCCATACCCTCGTTTCAAAGACTATAGTACATATTTTTAAGACTAGAGTACATATTTCTAAGACTAGAGTACATATTTCTAAGACTGTAGTACATATTTCTAAGACTAGAGCACACATTTCCAAGACTAGAGTACATATTTCTAAGAAGTACATATTTCTAAGACTAGAGTACATACTTCTAAGACTAGAGTACATATTTCTAAGACTAGAGTACATATTTTTAAGACTAGAGTACATACGTGTATATGGGGGAGTACAGACATCGTCATCTCCTAGCCAAAGTATCACAAACGCCATGCGACATCTCAAACTTTCCGCCGCCATTTAATTTTTTTACATAGAAATTGTTGATCGAATCTGTTTGATATGTTTCATCGTTAGCACAAAGAACATTCAGTAAAATTTTCGGACGGTTTCGTGGAACAATTTCGCTGTAAAGAAATAAAATGGTGGCAGAACTTTTTAAACGTCACATGGAACTTGTGATACTTTCTATTGTTACGATTCGCCGTTTGTAAAGCGCGTATTTGAAATATTTCTTTGCATAAAGTTACTCATTTTTGCGGAATGACGCTCATTTATGAACATTTTTGGCTATCTTGGTTTGATATTGGAAGCTGAAGATTGGCGGTGACATTTTTCTAAAGGTTCCTGTGTTAGAGGATTGCCTGCCCTTCATGGCCAAAAAAGCTCCATATTTCGACAAGACCGTACTCACCCCATCTATCGGTTCTATCTAAGACCGAAGGATTTCCAAGGCGAGAAAAGTGTCTTCTGGTTACCCTAGGGATCACCTTTGCGTGTCTTTGAGTTGTGTTTTTACTATTATCTTTTACACAGTACACACATGATACACACAATGACACAGACATGATAACACTCATATAATCGGAAGACTTAAAAGGCAGCGCCTCAGAAGGAACTTGTTAGAGACTGCACTCAGGTGCTGCCTATCATTTCGAAAATATGATTTTTCAACATCTTCATAAAAACGGGTGTTTAGACCAACAGAAAAAAATTCTGAAAGTTATGGGAAGGAGGGTGAGTTTAGGAAATATAATATGAGTTTCAGAGTTTAACCCAAATCTCCGGTCGTATGATTTTTTTTTCTCTCTCTCTCTTATTTTTTTGAGGAGAATTGAATAAAAACTTTGGCAACTTGATGTCGTCCTGCACCCCCCATGCTGCTGTTCAGCGTACACAAAATTCCACCACGATGTGCTCTGAATCGTCGTAACTGAACCATGCGAGACACATCACCGCATCGCACTAGCCCAGAGCTGCCGGATTATTTGCTAAAGAAATATTGAAGTATTCTTACTTAGCTTCGAGTCATTATAGAATAGTAACGGAAACAATGAAACCATGTATCGGACCCCATTAAACTAAACGACGAATAGACTTAATGCTTGAGCGTAAACGCGTTTTTCAAGACCATCTAATTAAAGCATCCCTTCTGATTGAATGAAATCAATTGCAAACGACGTATGTAAATTCGTTTCTAAATTTTATGAAACTATCACCTAGGAAAGAACGCATACGACTAGGTACTTGGCGTTTGAAAGCCACCTTTTGTGTCACGTTGCCTGAACAATATTTTCACCCGCAATCGTGCTGATATCTGTCATGAGAGCAATAAAGTTTTGGTGCTTGGTCGACCCCTATACCCGCGAGATATGTTCGGGTCCATGATCGTCCTCACGAAAAAATATCTGACAACACCATGGAGTTTGAAGGTTTGGACTTTTCATCCCCTGATTTTTGCTTATTGCCAGGTACAAGTTCTCGTATGGAATTGGATTATGCTCTTTCTCTATCTCCTCTCATATTCTCTGAAGTTTTCATTTTGGAAATACTGGATTTCCCTCGAAATTAATAAATAAAATAATGTAATATTCTTGTAGGTATATTTTTCCTCGCGATTTCAAGCCAACTTCACGTGTCCATCAAATTTCTTAGAAAAAAAAGAAGAAAAAAGGGGGAGAGGAAAGAAGGAAAAAGAAGAAGAGAAAAAAAGAAGAAAAAGAAAAAGAAAAACGAGACAAAAAAGAAACAAGAAAAAAAATAAAAAAGGCAAAAAATAAAAAATAAAAAAGGGAAAAAAGAAAAAAAGAAAGAAAGAGAGAGAGGGGGAGAGAGAGGGGGAGAGAGAGGGGGGGGAGAGAGAAAACTGATCCGCGAGCGAGAGGAGAAATAATGCGCGGTACATCAACACAATTTCCCGCTTTTCTCAACGGTTTTCGTCCCCTGGTGAATTTTTCCAGATCCTAGACACCAGAGCTACACCCCCAAGGTTACCCACATCATTTTCATCCCTAAATTTCGGAGAGCAAATACAACCTACCGTACAGCCGCGATGCATACTTTATTTCGGGCTCCTTCTCCGGAGGGGAGTTTCTCGACCCGTAACGAGCCGTAAACAGGGTGCGTCGGGAGATTTTTTTAATATTCCGGCAACCGCACCCCGAAGCAAACATTGAACCCCTCCTGCGCTGTCGTCGCTCCGCCGGTCGCGCGCGCCCTCCGAATCCTCCCCCGCCCCCTCCCCCTCCTCGCGACGCCGTGTTCTTCGTTGTTGTTGATTTTATTTCGCGAATGACTTACGGAACAACGCGACTCAAATTCCGCGCCGCGCTTTTCGCTGTCATCGAGCAGCGCCGCGGAAATCTGAGCCGAGTTGACAGATCGCTCCGCATTCCGCCGGATTCCGACGGGTCCTTTCATGCTGAGTGTCGGAGGATGAGGAATTCGTTTGAATTGCATCCGGCAGAACGGGGCGATTTGATTGGTAGAGAGAGGGAGGATTTTAAAACAGGGGGAAAGGAAATAAAACTTTATATTTTGTCGACTCAGAGAAATATTATTTTTTTTTTAAAAAAAGAAAACAAAAAAACTTTCTTTCCAATAGTTCGATGAATCCGAATACACTTCTCAAATATTAGGGTTGCTGTTGAGATAAATTTGAAGTCATTTTTGATAATTTTATTTAAATTTTTTTTTAAAAATTATTGACGATCGTTATTAACATTTTCGGAATTTTATTTTTCAAATATTCACAAAAACACTTTTTTTTCAACTATTTTCAAAATAATGTTATTTTCAAGAATATACTAACAATCTCAAAATTTTCCTGATTTTACTATCTTTATATTATTCCCGTCCCTGAGTTATCATCCTCCGTTTTTGCCGCCTCTTTACTTCCTCCATATGATTCCCATATTCTCCTACTTCCATTTGCTCAGGTTATTTTCCTCCTTCTCTTCCCCCTTCTAATCCCTCATTTGGACCACATTTTGCAATTAGGAAAAACAATTACTGGTTCAGTTATAACAAACAACGCATGGTTTTTAGTTCCCCTAAGTTTGTACGCGTTTCTTTTACGGATGAGCCAGAATTTGTATAGTTCCTAAATGCAAAATGAGGTCTATTTATTGGCTTCTTCGTTTCCTTATCTTAAATAATCTCAAAAGGAAAATTTTTTTGGAACATGATACATCTTTATGAAAATAATCCATCGCGAAAAGTTGATTATTGCCAAGCGAGCGACGCAGCGGCTTCGGAGCGGGGTCCGCCCGCGTCGGCGTCGCGTTCAATAGGATTTACATGAGACGTAATGCGATGACAATCGGCTTAACCGTCGCCAATTGACCGTTGGCAAATTCGATTTCGTCCGTCAAGTGCTGGGGCGGACCGGACGGCGCTCTCTCATCCCTGCCCGTCGGAACGTTTGTCATAAGCTGTCAAAGAAGCCCGAAAAGTCCGCACTGACAGCGCACCGACACACACTCACGCTAAAAAACACCGTCGTCGTGCGTATTTGCGGCGGAGTGGTCGTGACCGAGCGAAAACACCTAGAGTGGTTTCACTCACACACCAGAGGCCCGAGGCTAACACACGCGCGTGCTTAGCGCGCGCGCCTCCGGCGACCGCGCTCCCAGTAATTGGAAAATAAACTTTAACCAGGAAAGCGTTTGCTGACCGCCAAACCTATCTCTAGTTCAGCGCGGAAATTACTGAAGAAACATTGGGGGTTGTCATCCACTTCTCTCGTTTAAATGAAGATAGCCTTTGCAAAGTTATGAGAGTGAATATAGAATCGGAATGAGAAACGTTTGTTGATTTTTCGCTTGAAATTTCGTGAAATTTCATGACATTTTTTTAAACTTTTGGGGATACATTCAGGAGGCCGAGAAATGCCTAGACACAATGATTCTCGATTTTGACATTTTTCACCCCGAGCCTGAAACATTCACGCGTTGCAAATGTTTTCTGAAATATTTCCACGGAGTCCGTAAAAAAAAATGTTCTTCTTCAATTCCGTTCGCGAGAACATGGCGCAACTTTGCGGGTCATACATAGCGCTAGCTGCACGGTGACGCGCCTTCAAAATCTTGAGCACACAAAATCACTTCCTAGGAGTTAAAATAGTTGCCTATTGGAAGATTGCCGTAACTACGTGAAGGCGCGGCGCGGGCCCGTAAAGAGGCACTCCAAACCAAAGCAAGCATTAATCCATTAGTCAAGACGCGGGGACGAATTTGTAGGTTCAGAGGTACAATTGGACTCAATTGAGGAGAACCTACCACTTCTGACACATGTATCAAAGCAACCTTCTGAATATTGAAACAAATGTATCCTTGCGTTGAAAACTTACTACTTTGTTGAATTCCAAAATACACGAGACTAAAAAAGCGGAGTGGAATACATTCTGAGTTAGATTGTCGGTGACATTCTGGAGTTCTGCACAGTTAGAAACGCCTGTGTTTACGGTTACTCTGGATTTCTTTAGGTTAGATCAGCCATACCGATTCGATTACTCAACACAATTTTTGGTCAAATCAAGCGAAATCTAAGGTTACTTTGAGACATCTGGAGATGAAAAAAACGTCCTGATGACCTAATGTACTCTTATTATTCCTTAGATAGGTCGCGATTTGCGAGCGACTAGCGCGTTTAACTATCACTTATGTGATCCAAGTTTGATCCCGGTGGTTCGTGCTGATTTTTAACGAGGTTGCCATTTTTCAACCCAAAGCTTAGATCAATGTAACCAAAAAAAAAACCAACCAAAAAATATTAAGCGCACTTTCAGGTTACTTTGTCTTTTATCTCTCATATGAACACAAAATGAACCTCGTTTAGCAGAAAGGAATCAAGCCTCATCAGTCATTGCCACAATTAACAAGGCAACTTTTATTTCCAAGAGAAAGTGCGTGCAAATTCCTTAGAAAATTTTAAGGACTTGCCTTCGTACTATGCAGAAAATTCACTGAAATTTACAAAATAATCTGCACAACCGTTTTCGGGTAAAAACTTGCCGAATTAAATTTGGCAATAGCTGATGTGACCTGGTTATTTTCTGCTTAACGTGGTCCAAAAATCGGTTACTTTTTCTTACCATGAGACTCGGAGTCGTTCGGAACATGAAATCACCAAGTTCTGAAGGGAGAAAGTTGAGGATTCTTTCTAGGGTTGCATTTTTAATTTCAGATTGCACCGCCCTGAATTATGAAAGTATCATCAATGGCCGGGAGTGGCCACTACGTCCCGCGATGCGTCCGAAAGAACGTTAAATTGCAGCTAGAACTAAGTAGCAACATAAAGTCTCGGGCGGGTTTTCAACATTAGCCGGCCGGCAACTGTTGAGCTTGACGCTATAGCGCGCGCTCGAGAAAACGACAGTAAACTTAACGACTTCATCTCGCTTTATGTCCTCGTTGCACGGCGTTCCTTATTTGTGACTTGAGCTTCCTTAATTATAACGTTCAAGAGACAAGTGATCTTTCGAGTGTCGTAGATCCTTGTGCATGCGTCATAAAAAGACCCCCCTTCCCTCGACTTCCCAAGAGCCGATCCTTACTTTGATAAGAGTTATTATTAAATTAACAGGGTGCCGTCACAAAGGGGGCGTTTAATTATTATGTAACTCGTATAAGAGAAGAGGTAGGCTGGAGTCTATAGTGTAACGCCTTGCGAGTGAGAAAAGGACGACAGGATGTTGCATCAAGGGTGCAAATTCTTCTAGACCTCAGCATTGTTCAAAGAGGCATCCAAAATTTTCTGCGACGTCTTGTATTTCGGCAAAAAGTTAACTTGGCTGTTCAAACTTCCGTTACACCATTACGTACGCTGTTGATTTTTGCGAAAAAATCAATACAACCCGCGAATTAAAATGTTGCTACATATCTCTAACGCGCTGAGTTTCTACAACACGGTAAAGTAGGGATCGACTATCTTTCCTAATCGCTATTTAGGAGGGGATTGCTTCCTCTCGTGCCATCTCGTATGATTACGCAGGAAACGAAAACCGCCTTCCAAAAGGAAAAAAGAAACAAGTTGGTTTTTGCAATCGCTAGCGATAGCAATATTCGTCATGGGAACTTTTGCTTCTGGGATATGAAAATTTTAAGGTAGGTACAGTTCGTTTGTAGTATCTTCAGAATTGAAGGGGCTATGTAATTTTGTGTCGACATCTCTTTTTTAACATTTTTAATTTTTTTTCTTTGCATACAAGAAAGCTGTTATTTACCAATTATTTATTTTCGTTGGATTATGTATGGTTTTTGGAAGTCAACGCATTTAACTTTCAGTTTCGTTTTTTCGGCGTAAAGTATGATATTTTTACTCTACGCATATGCCCGAATACGC
>NW_017547177.1:5504833-5582323 GCF_001854935.1 Bemisia tabaci
AACCTCCCAAAAAAAAGAATTTGCCCAAAAACGGAACTTCGTGGATCTGCGCAGATTTACCAGTCAGACACGACATCTCAAGAAGGAAAAAAACTCGCTGAAAGCGAATTTTAGCAATCAACACAACTTGACGTAGATACATGATTGGCTAAAAAATACAACGGTTTTTGATACATCGGAAAATCAACCAAAAATCGGAGACTGGGCGAAACGCTCAAGGTCGCAGAGGTATAGGGAATCCCATAGCGAAAGCAACGGAACGATTCTAATATCATGGGGAACTCCGTTCCCATGACAAAAGAAAACTTTTTCAGCCTCTAGAATTTTTTAGATATGTACACAATTTTGTGGCAAGCTTGCAAAACTACACGTGTGATTCGTTTAAGTTTGGTGTGCCTGTGCAGGTATAAACACGTGGAAGTCGTGCGAGAACAAAGTCAAAAAGAGTGAAAATTAGAATAAAATGGCTTGGAAAACTGCTTCAGAGGTCATACATGAATACACGTTCAGCCAGCGGCAAAAATACTGAATTGAAGTGAAAACATCAATACTCGTATTCAGGAGGGCAGTGACATCTGTCTCCGTCAGTTGTAAAATAGGGGAAATAAACATTAGGAGTCAGCAGAAAGCATTTCATTTTTGATATGTTAATTTATTTCAGTTTCGACTTGAAGTCCACTTCTTGGGTTTGAGTTTCTGTTCATTTGCATACTGCTCGCTGATTTCAAATCTTAATATTTATCTTACATTTAACAGCGAATTGGTCCTAATTTTAGAGTCGGTATGAGATGGCAGAGCTTGCTGTGATCTGCATGAATTAGATCAATATTAAAATTCAAGGAAGAAAATTCACTGCGAGTAGAATGGATGAAGCAGCATGACAATGCGTAAAAAATAAAAATTAAAAAATTAAAAAAAATCCAATGAATATTAGAAAAACAGTCGGTTAGGATGATATATTTTGGATTTTGTGTGCTTTTCATAAACAAAGAGGGTCACGTAATGCCGACACTGACCCCCATCCCCCATCTCTACTTGTAACGCAGGCTCATGATTGCCTACCCTACAGTGCCACGTAATTTATGAACGGTCTCAAAGAAACATTCAACACACTCTTCGGATTCAAATTTGGTCTAATTGTCCGCATCTGGATGCTGCAATCTGGCAATGCTCAGAACTGTTGCACGGGCCACTTGAGGGCTCAAGAGGGTAGTAGTGCGTTGGCCCGTAATGCGTAACGCCGTAACGCGTTGTTCGACCGAGAGCCGTCTCTGATGACGTCAAGTCGCCCTGAGTGCAGTTGCTGCGAGTAAGCCAACAATTACTCGTATCAACTTGAATTGAATGATAAAAATAAAGCTCTCTGCAATCACCCCTCGCTCCTCCACCCCCACCCCTTCCCCCTCCCCCCCTATATTCGAGTTCTTTCCCGAGTCTCGGATTATGGGCCATGTTGCTGCAGGGAAAAACCACTTGTCACAATCGCCTGCAAATACTCATTTGAAACGTTTAAAAGTAACGAGACGCGCTTCAAGAAAAAAGGGGTTGTTACGGCGCACTGCTGCCAGATTTTACTGAAAAATTGTCCCTTATTCCCATTATTTGACCCCTCGTAAAATATTCACATTATATGTCATAACCTGGCAACCTTGTTACCTTGGGAGAGGCGGCGGATAAAACTTGACATAAGTAACGATCCAAATTAAAAAAATTCCGTGATGGACCATTAGACAAGGTAAGTATATGAGTGAAAAAATAATGTTACATGTTGCTTGGTCAAAGGGTTACGTAGAGAACGATTCACGGAACAGGAAGTTTGAGAATTGACGTGTACATGCACTGCTCGTACAATTGTAGTAATGAAGTAATTTGAATTCTTGCATTTCAATTTATGTCAAATTTAAAAATACTCGGTAACACTATTCTGGCCTATGGCAGTAATGAGTGGAAATTGAAAAAGGGGACCCAAGAGTTGCTCAAGGCGACAGAGAGAAAAAAATTATTGGGGCCACACTTAATTTTTATTGTTAAACATTGGTAAGATGCGTGTACTCGTTAGAATAAAATTGTCTTTATTACCAAAATTACAGCTCGATTGAATTTTGTTTGTAAATTTGATCATTGACCATTAAAAAACATTGAAAATGGTGTACTTGCCTCACCCTACCTACGCCAATTATTCTTACTCACGATGTAAAATTGCTGCGCTAAAAGACACAAAACGGTGATACAACTATTTCGACGTTTGTGTAGCCCAAATTGCATGGCTACCGACGTGAAGGCGTTTTCATTTCACGCAAAGTTATGAGTGAGAGGATACAAACGCCTCTCTGGGCAGAGTCAATAGCGAGCCATCGCCAAAAACTAGCGGGTGGATTTTGAATTTAAATGCGTATGTGAGGATAATAATATTGGCTCACCGATTTGCATAAAGCGTATGTATACTTGCTACTAGTTAAATTGATGAGTCTCTGAGTCTGACTATATGCGCCATTAAACAACGTAGTCGAGCGGGGCCGAGTCTGGAAAGGCGAGTTGAACACAGTGCTTTCTCAACTAAAAATGAATCGACCTTTGCGATTTCGTGCAGCTAATAGACGCCAATGAAACTGGGTTTGAATCCAGGTCAGGTCAGGGTGTGCGGTAGGTCTCGAGGAATTCGCTCATGACCTTCAGGGAGAAAACCCCCGCAAGTCACTTTAGTCTGCCTTAATGACGACTTCGGCGCCGACCTCTAATCAGAGATTGGATTACATTTCATGTAAATAGGCACGGAGCCAAGGTGAAGTTCCGGAAGTTTTTTTTTTCTTGTTTCTTAACAGGGGTTCTCTCCCTCCTTGCATGACTGCAGAAAAATATAATCGAGCAGAATAGCAAAAATATAGAATGATGCGCATTCAACTCCCGAACGAGAAGACTCAAATAACTTTACTCTATCATTGCAGGGAGGAAGATTCAGTAGAAACCTGCAAATAACTTAAAGAGGTAGGCGGTTGGAAGAAAAAGAAGAAGCAAACAAACAAGGGCGTTTTTCATGATAATAGGGCGCCATCTCACTTACTACGAGGATTGATAGACGTGAAGATACTTAAAACCAAAGGCGAATATTAAATTCGTCACTTCTCGGACAAAGGAACGTAATTCCATTCCAAAGTTGCAAAATTTACGCAAACAGTTAAGTTGTTTTAAAAGAATCCACCCGTTATATTTTTGTCCAAAACTCTTCTGATTTGTGTACGAGATCGGAAGAAAAACCGGTGAAATGTTCAGTTAAAAATGCCCAAGATTTTTCTGAAAAAGAAATAAATTTGGGAGGGGAAATTTGGCAACATTGAATTGAAGTTACGTTCCTCCGTGAGGGAAACGACGAATCGGGGTGGGCTAACGACTGAAAAGTCGGCGACAAGGCGGCCGCGGGCCGGACCGCCCGATTAATGCAGAGAGCTTTAATTTTTTTTACGGGCTCAAAGTGCAGGGATTAGAACTTCGCCCTGAAAAGCCGCCCCGAACGAGCTTAAACACCGCGTAATTGCGAATCGGTTCCCCGACCCNCCCCCCCCCGCCCCCGCCTTCGCCCCCCGCCGCAGATCGACTAATCCAATTCTTCAAGTTTTAAATACACTTAGTCGCACGGGTTACAACTTCGTATTTTAAATTTACATTTTAACTTTTCTCCGCGCGCGCCGCCCCGCGCCGTTCGGGAATAGTTCCCGCGTTTCGGTCGGGAGCCCTGACCCCCCCCCCCCCCCCCCCCNGGGGGGATGTATCCTGGGAGCTGGAACGAGGTAAAAAGTTCGATTCCGTGGAAGTTCCGAGAGCCCTACACGTCGGAGCGTTTTATAAATGTTGTGAAGAACTTGGAGCGCGGCCCCGTGGAGTGATGTTTGTTTTTTTTTTAAAAAATCGGGATTTGGAGCGCCTACAAGGGGGAGGGGAGGGGGCGGTGCCGCCCGATGATAGTATGGGACACGCAAAAAACGGAGTGGATACTGAAAATTTCAAGATGAAGATTTTGTTAGTTACAGTAGAGTCTCCAGTATACACGATTCGGATTGTTTGCGGTTTTTCGGTGGATTTGGCACAAATTTTCTTTCTAAAATGAGCTAGAAATAGTAGTTCCTAATTGCAAAATGCAGTCTGAATAATGTTTGGGAGAATAACTTCTTTGAGGTAAAATATACTCATTTTTAACCAGTGATTGCATTGGCTTATAGATTAAAGTTAACCTCATGAGAGGTCATGAAAATTGATTAAAAAAGAAAAAGGAAAACTTTATTTGCTTCTAAATGTAATTTTTTCATTTTTGCGATGAAATAAATTCGTATAAAGTCTGAAGTTGCGTTTTTTTTTCTTGTTTAAACCGAGCGATTCAAAACTCGTGATGATAAAAATACATCAACATATCTTGATTCGTTTTGAACTCTTGATGAATCAAGTCAGGGGCAAAAGCAGCGAGGTGAAACGTTAGAGCTTACCCATCAGGGCAACCAGCATTATTTATTTAATGTATGAGCTTAAGAGAGAGAAAAAATCTCGAAAAGATCACTATAAGATCTACTCATTCAGCTGCAGTTAGTCGTAATACTCTTTTAAAAATATAGCTTCAACTTGGCATTTATATGCTCATCACTACAGTAATGATCAAAATCTTCGGGAATATCAGACTCACAGTCACCAAAAAACGGTGAATGTGTAAACGTGTCTTAATTATTTGGTCATAAAATCATGGAGCTATTAATCTAATATAAACTGGGTAACTGGAGTAAATCGCACGGCGGATTTTATCGGTAAACGAAAGAGCATGGACTGGAAAAATATAACCGATGGTGAGCTAACACCACATAAAACTGTGTCTTCGAATGGCGGAAAGGATACACATGGTGTGATATCGTCGCCTCTCCGACGAAAGAGCATAACTGCTAATCAGGATGAGCCCCACTGTCCATCCGACTTCATCCATTTCGGGGCTCAAAGGGAGAGAGGAGATACGTCTTTACGTGGGAGGAGCGACGATACGGGGCACGGATATCGAGACCTCGCGGATGTTTGGTCCCGGGAAAGTTATAACCCTTGCAGCGAATAATACTGAATCACTTGGTGTCCGATTCAGAATTCAAAAGATAGCTTTCCGACATCTCTAACGCCCGTTTTTTACTGCTGCCAGAAATGAAACGACCATTACGCCCTCATTCCTGCTTATTTCAAGCGGGCGCTCCTCGTGACGCATTGCTCCGCCGATACCATAAAATTTTACTAAAAAGTCCCGGAAATAAGCCCATTATCAGGAAGGAAGAATCTAGCGGGTGCAAGGGAATCCACTCGGTGGAACGTTCGGTAAACTCTGTACGAAAGCCGGGATTCGCTCGAGGAGCGTAAATTCTTTTTGCGTGCGTTTTGTTCCCGGGAGCGATTTTTGAATTTTTAGCCCTCAAAAAAGTACATCATGAGGGGTACAGTTTATCGAGTTTTTAGCTAATTCGCCTTTTCCTCACGAAAGAGTGCAACTCCATTTAAATGTTGCCAAATCTCCCCTCCCAAATTACATATTAATCTATAGAGTTTTCGGCATTTCTAACTGAAAATTTATCTGATTTTTCCTCAGATGTCATGCAAAAACAGGAAAATTTTGGTTGAAATTTGCACAGATACATTTTTGCAAACCGTTATTGCTCAATAGAAATTGATGATTAGAATCATTAAGAATCGTGCAGTTTTTCATTTAAGCTTTATGATCTCAAAAAATTGTGTATCATTATAACTTATTGCTATTATCGTTATTATTACTGGCTTGGGCTAGTTTCAAATAAAATGACATTTAAGTTAACAACTATAACAAAGACAATTGAGGATTCACTTACAGATTCTTATCCGTCATCGTCTCCAATAAAACAAAAATCGTTGGTGATCACGAACCTGGAACAAACAGGCAGACTTGCCATTAATACAACACCCTTGAACCCAGAGAAAATTGTTGTGGAAAAGAACAGTGTACATTTCAATCGTTACAACAGTCCAAAGATTAAGACACTTGAAGTTTAGGCTACTGCTGAAGCTAGATTTCGTATATCACGAGGGCAAATTAGACGAATCGAGGTGACTTTCTCTAACTATATCGAGCTTCACACTCACTTGAAAACGCATGTGTCCATTGGAAAAAGCATGGTACATACGTTCTTCCTTAGCTGAGCCAAATGTAGTTTCGAATCGCAAAATGTAGTCAAGGATTTGTAGGCATAGTCATTGCAATATAAAGACAGGAGATACAAATTTGCACCCCCCTAAAATTTGTTAGAACCATGGGATTTTGTTCTTCCGTATTTTGTACTTTTTCCAAAGGCAAATCATCATAATCCCTTTAGGGATCCATTTCCAAAGTTATACCATTGGATTTCAATCGAGATTGGCTGAAAGTGTCATTTCTACGCTGTCACTTCGAGGGATTCCTTAAACCTCCATTAATCATGATAAAAACAAAATTGAACCTCTTATACAGAGGAGCTATATAAGGAAAGACTCGGACTACTTAATTTTGGTACGACACATATAATTTCTCGCAATCAGACTCTGAGTCGGAGTCTATCAAAACGCAACTCAGGATATCCCCAAAGTGCAAATCAGCGAGTGTACTGATTCCACCAGTGGGATGCTTTAATGGGTGTCATTGCCTCCGCTCACAATACGTCACTCCTCTGACGTCACGGCGTACCTCGATTCCCGCATGAGCCTTAAAATGCATGGATGCATACTTAAAACAGGGCTCACGTAAAAATCGAGATACAACTCTTAGGTCAGAGCGGCGACGAATAGGGGCTCCCTGTCGCGACTCGGGTTTTTCGAGCAACTAAACAAGGGTTGAAACAACGTGAGAGGGTGTTTTAACGGGGCCCCGTCTGGCCCGGAACGACCGGAATCCGACTCACGTCTATCGATTTCCAACGAGGCGCCATCTTATTTACGATCAACCCGGGCGCTTTTTCCACCCCGGAACACTGGTTGCCGCGTAATTACTGGACTGGATTTTTGCTGCTCCCTGCACCCCCCTACACCCCCCCATCCCCTCGCTGCACCGTCGCTGTAAAGAACTTGCCGATCCATTTTCCTTGACACGGTCCCACTCATCGCTACCACTCGAACCCCCCCCCCCCNTACCCTCGACGGTCGACGCACAGTGGATCGAGTCGATCAGAGAGGTCGGACATGAAATTTTTGACTGAAACTCTAAATTTTGATGTTCATTTCGTCACATTTTAAATTTCAAGGGGTGTTTCCAGAAGAAAATTTCAAAAGGAAACCAATGGTACCACTTTCAGAACCTCAACGTTTTGTTTAAATGGGGTTAAAAGCTTTTAAAGTTTCCAAATTTTGTCCGAGCTCTCCTATTGATTCGGTCCACTGTGCGACGCTAGGAGAACGGACACCGCAAAATAAAACCACTTATTCGTCCGATAAAAGTATGTCATTTTTGCTTAGCTCGTGCTATTTCCCACCAACTTTTTATCGCCTCAACGCGGGGTCCGACCCGGAGCTCTCCTTAATAGTGCATTTTGCCAGACTTATTCGAAAAGTATGTACGGAAGCGCAAAATTTTGCCCGGTGGACTTGGATACTGAGGGAACATCTCAAGTAGAGAAAGAAAATTCTCCTCCACCGAACCGCATATTGAAATATAGTTTAACTATATGACAACACGGTCATTTACAGCTACATGGACTGTATTTTGCAATTTGGAGCTATATATTCTGTCTCATCTGAGAAAACACGTATGTGCATGGGGAAACTAATGGTACATACGTTGTTTTTAAACCGGGCCAGAATTTATAGTTCCAAATTGCAAAATGTATTCCAAATTGACATACCTCCTGATCCAAGCTAAGAGGGCGAAAGTTCCAGGGTGGGAACCATCGCTGCACCGAGATCATTGGTAATAATCGATCAAGATGAGAAGGTTTTTTTTTTCATTCGTGGTTTAAGAAGCGCGGAAAAGCCTTACCATGTTCACTGGACTCGTTTTTCAACTATCCTGCTAAATTTGCGCAACACCTTATTGGCAGCGAGGAGCGGAGCATTGCGAATTGACGCCTAGCGCCAACGCACCTTCAATTTTTTCGGACGCAACACAGACATCCATCAAGCTCGAATAGTTGTATCTCTACGCCGTCATCAACGCGCGTCCCTTTCCTTGCTATATTTTCGACGACCGGTCAAACGAAATGGAACACCAGGAATGCGATTCATTGGACCTTGCATTTGGATCGCATTTACCAAAAAGGAGCCAGCGCGAGTGCGGTGTTGTAAAAATGTTGCTTTGCCGTCATTATCTAAACAAATCTGCAAGAATAAACAAATAGTTTTGGATTCTCACCAAAAATCTGTTACTTTTGTGGGAAAGTAATTGTGTAAATTTTAATACTGTACATATACTACGCATTTTCAAAGGAGTAGAAGAAGTTGTGAGACTTTGGAAACATTGCAATCGCCCTGGTTCCTTTTTGCTAAATGCGATTTATTTATTCTTCAACCAAATACACTTTCGTGCTTCGAATCTTTCAGCGTCTCCCAAAATTATGAATATTTTTTATTTATCTCCTCGTAATAACATCGATTTTACCTCTGATAATCTTCTACTGTTTGAATTGGATAGATGGGCGAAACCTGGCAACCCCGGAACCGCCAAGTTCCTCCCTGAGTTGCATATATCAAACGCGGGGCGGGCGTCTCTGGGTCTCCACGAAAAAGATAAACAATTTTTACCAACTAAAATGACAAATGGAAGCAGCGTATTAAACATAACCCTACCGACTCTACCCACGCCACGTTGCAAGTTCCTTCCCGACTCAACTGCGCGATGAAACTGGAGCGATAAAGCCTCCACCAAGTAATTGGGTTAAAAAAGATTTATCTCAGACCAAAGCGCGGAGATTTTCAATGAGGAAGATTGTTTTATGCAACGAAATCTCCATGAGAAAAAATGCCCGCAAAGGCCACCGCAGACCGCAATGGGTAGCAAATTCTCCGCCAAAAATCCTCTCAAATCATTGATTCATTCTCAGTAATGGTGAGGGGAGAAACAGACCTGTTTTTAACTTTGCAGATATATTTCTTTACCCAATGGTGACGTATTGGTATTTTTCATTAGAAAATTTCATGGATTGATTCAATTCCAGCGTTATGAGGATTCACTTGACAACTAGTTCCTTTGCTCTTAAGTGGATGCATGCTGTCCATGGCCAATTTGAGGGAGTTTTCATTGAGGAAAATAGAAAGTGTGCCCAAATATGAAAATAGAATTTACAGCCGGTTTTGAGTCAGTACATCCATAAATTTCGAGTTGAACTTAGAAATTTTGCAATGCAATTAAGTACGTATAGCTCTGGCTCTCAATTTGAAGGACTCAGAACATATTGATATGTTGTGTGATATTTTTGGAAAACTAAGATGTTGATTATTTAAAGGAAGATAATTTCAATGTACTCTGTAGGTAGTATGGAATTTGCGGACTCAAAAATCAGTCTCTTGATACCAACTTAAAGTTCTTCGCAGATCTTGAGACCTCATGCTCCTGTATTTTAAAATATTAAACTTGCTTTGTTCGAAATTACAAACATTTTAGCCACATATTCATGCATGCACCTTAAATTTTTGGTTCAAAGTTTTTGCCCGAGTCGAGGCCGATTACTTCCACTCATTTCTCTCTTCGTCTCCTCTCTTCAACTTCTCTTCTCGCCCTTTTCTCCTCTGTGCTTACTTTTCCTTCATTCGACACGGATGCAACCCTCCAAACGCCTGAAACCACGAGGTGTTGCATTGTCTTTTCTCAGACAAAAGAACGCAACTCCAATTCGACAGTTCAATATTTCCATCCAAAAATTGTACATTTACAAGATAAATATTTTGCAATTCTAACTGAAAACCACTCAAGGTTTTCTTTCGATTGCATGCGCAAAAATTAGCAAAATTTTAAGCAGAAATTGCACAATCATAATTTTACGAAAACTTGGAAACTTTAGGTCAATTTTACAACCCTGGAATGGAGTTACGCTCCTTCGTCTAGATGGGAAACGACGCAGCGTCTGACGGAAAGACGGGGATGCGCCCTCTTAATGATAACGTGCTAGGGAGACAGTTAGCTCTTGTTTGTCTACTGCACCGCGCTTACAGCAACTTCACAAGGACGGCACTTAATTAGTGCATCAACTGGGTAAACTCACCGCTCACAAAGAGTGGTTCCGAGGAGTCTCGCCAGAGAGCGCCCTCTCTCGTGAATCATAGAGCCCCGTGGACTCCGAGAGTATCGTGGACTTGGCGTGCAAGTGCTTATTGCTGGTTTACAGTAATACACTTAGACGGTGCATTATATTTGTTTCACGGTAAAAATCATTTCACTGAAAACAAAGTTCCAAGTCCCAGCGTTATTATGATGAGTTTTGCTCATCAGTGCAGAACATGAAAAAGCCTACCTAGTTTTTTTTTTTAAATACTGTACGGGTGAGATGACATGTCTCCGCAACCTTTCCTAGGATAAGTTTTATTTTTGCAATCTAATCACTGTGGAACTCATCAACTCGTGAGTATCGCTGGAGGACATGGCAATGTAACGATTTGTTGGAAACTCTCATTCCTTAACGATGCAGCCCAGGAGAGGGTTAGTTTTGCTTAAGTTTTTGTTATTTTATGATGTTTCTATTTTTTTCATATTGCAGGTGCCTAGTAAAGATGTATATCAGATGTAAATGAGCCAGCGTAAGAAATGGATTACGACAAGAGATTAATATTTGGAGATAGATATAGGTGAATCTGAAATTATCAGTTTTGGCTGCCGAAATTATCGGCTGAACTACAGAATTTTTTCGTGATACCGAGCTTTTGACAGTTTTAATTAAGGAAATGTTGATAGCTGGAGCCGAAAATCTAATATCAAATCGCCGAACTTTCTGGAGTATTGAATATCATCGGCAAGTAAGTTGTGTGAAATGTTCAGATCTCGCTGTACGTTTTATTAGCGTCTGAGACATCATCCACCATTGAGGCTCTCAAAAAAGAATCTGAAGTGCATTTACTCCGCTCTCATAGAGCAAAACCATCTCTAGAATTCTACTCTCAATTGTAGAAAAATAGCATTAAAAAAGACAACATGCGCCGCTTTGTGACGTCGTCTGACGGCATTTCCCACTTAAACACAAGTATTCTGGTTGATTCGGTTATTTCGTCATATTTCCTCCACTTTAGCAATTTAGCAACCGATGATATTCTCGTGCTTGGTTCTCTTAATAGTTACATCTTAAATACGAAATTCACTAAGTTTCAGAAACCTACAGATTATGCATAGTTTTGCCATTCCTCTGGGTTTAAAGCAGATATGATTACTAGTCGTTATTTCTTCTCGAACTATTCCGGCGTTTGGGGTTAAAGTCATTCCAGCATATCCGCCCTTTCAGAAATTGGAACTCAAACAAATCTCCTATTAGTCGGCCGGGAGTCAACATCAGAGCCCTTGATTGTATTACCGCTGCATGTATGTAATTGTACTATTTATGCTCAACCTGACCTGAGTCGCTGCATGTAGGTGATGTGGGTACGTAATTGTACTATTTACGCTCAACCTGAGTCGAAGTGACGCAGGCGGGTGACCTGACCTGCTCCTGCCTCCCGCTCGACGCGAAACGATTTAATGAATGACGCTCAATTTGCATGTTCTGCATACGTTTACGGGTGTTTGTTGCATTTCCATTCATTAAACGCGTGTGAGCCGCACGCCTCATTTCGTATTCAACCCGCGTCCTCAACCCACTCGGGATCTCGCACCGCGCCGCGTCGCCGAAACTAAGGAAAAACGCAGTATGAGCCTTTACACGTTGCGAATTTTCTTCACTAAAACAATTTTTTTTTCAGAAACTTACATGGTTCGTTTTCTCTCCATCTTTCAGAAAATTTGATTCGCAATTTGACCTACAGTATCTGAAAATTTCGAAGAAAAATATGCAGATATTTCCTCAAAAATGGATATTTTATAGCGCGAAATTTTGCAACGTCCGAGTGTTCATACGGCGTTTATCCTTAGAATCACCTTCCACCCGACTGGAACGCGGAGGTTTCCGCGAAAAAAGCGTGCGCTGTGAAGGAAATAATCCAGGCTGGTTTGTTGTACTTGCGTCATAGGCGGATATTGAATACTTTGTGCGTGGTATTGATTTGTTTCATCTAGTTTAGAATTCTTGGATTTTCCCGTTCCTTGTTGTTTCGATGGTTTTCAGCGGCAAGGTAGGGGATGAGAACCTGAAGTGTTCGTCCTCCTTTCTTGGATGCTATTGAGGAAAACCTAGATTCCTCTGGGAGCTTTAAAGTATAATTCGTGATTACTTAGTCTTTAGACTGATTCTCAAGTTCGGCTGTGTCTCTCTGACGTGCCCGTTCTGTTTTCCAAACTACCTTCAGTAGACGATGGCAAAAACTGAGATTTTATCATAAGATCAACCAAATTGGCCATAAGAATAGGGAAATGAGTTGGCTATACTGCTGTGCTAAGAGAGAACGCCGTTTGAACCTTCATGCGTTGCCAAATTTCCTTTGATGAAGCACCATTTTTTTTAGTAAACTCATGGGTATTTTTCCTCCAATTTTTTGGGGAATTTTGCTCAAATTCCACTGTAAAGTTCTGAAAATTTCCAGGAAAATCTTTCGAAATTTTCCTCAACAAGGAAAATTTCGAATGTTTCTACGGCGAATGTTTTTACGGCGTTCTTCCTTAACACGGCAGAATAAGAGACACACTATTTCATATCTTGACGGATAAAAAACCTACATTTCCATACATTCCACGTCGTTAACCTAGTGATGGGAACTCAAAGCTCTAAAATGTCTGCCGTCATTTGAAAGCAGTTTAGTAAATAGGAAGTGAACAGAATTAGAAACAAGCAGTGAACTCCAACACAATGTGTTGATAAGGCGCGTCATTAACTCGCACATATCAACCCCTTTAGTTTTCATTTACAGAGATTTCAAAATAGGCAAACAGCATAAAAAGAGAATTCACGATCCAACACTGCGAGGTCAAAGACGCACCTTGACGAGACCGTGTATTGTGAAAGTAGAAAGCTATTCGATCGAATTTAAGTTTTTTGATCTGCCTCAAGCAAAATCTTATCAGATTCTTGAAGAAAAGTGCTACGGAATAATTTAAGCGAAGAAAGGAAAAATTCTGTCGAACTCCTAGAAGATAAAGTCGATTTAAAGGTATTTTGGGGCTAAAATACCCAAATCACCGGTAGTAAAAATCCCGTTATATTATTGAAAAGAAATTGACTCGATATAAATGCAATTGCATTAAATACGTCTTGATTTTGTTATTTTAAACGTCTTTCCATGCAAAGAAGTTCAACCATGTCGTTGCTTTATTCATTCATGAATTGAAAGTAAGCAATCTACATCCCGAAAATCTACTGATTTGCCGTAAAAAATTGCAGAAACTTGATATACCAGGTCGATGCACCCACTCGTTGAATTTACCAACCAATTTTGTGAGTGCAAATGTGTAAGAATCAATATGCTATAGTCATTTTGGGTGCATTTATTTTTCATGAAACAATAATAATTTCAATCCCGAAAAACCATCAATTTTCCGTATAAAATCGAAAAAATCAAAATATGTCAACTCCCCGACGTGAAAATTAGATTCTACGTATGTAAAATGTAAATACTTATGTATCGATATGCTGAACAGAACTATGTGTGGACAGTCAGAAGCCCGCGGCAACATTAATTCAACAGAAAAACTGTAAAAATTAGATAGGATTTTAGCCGCTTTGCCCGCCTCTCCTCGCTACTTACAACAAACCGTTCTTATACTCATCTCAAAATTTTTCTCAGAGCTTTGGGTTATTATCAGCTTCCATTTAAACTCCGGTTCGATGGCCGAATCGGCTGCCAAAAAAGCAAGCCACTGTTGAGGGGTTCTATGAGAAATTCGTGATATTATCGGCTCTCAGGAAATCACCCCATGGCTAAAATTGGTGGTATAAATGTTTAAGTGCTTAAAATAATCGTATTCAAGAAACTAAGGAATTAAACTATGGAGTCAATTTCTTTTTAATAATATAACGAATTTACTACCGGTGATTTAGCTATTATAGCCCCAGAATACTTTTAAAGCGCCTTTGCGTTCCAGAATCTCGACGGAATTTTTTTTTTTTTTTTTTTTGCTTAAACGATTCAAGAAACATTGTAGTTAAAAATATAAAGATTTTTCGATTTGGACGTATGAAAAATGTTTAACTCGTTCAGGCACACCGTGTATTGTATGGAGTACTGCTGTTATTCGACCGTTGTCTTCAGGTCAAAATTCTTACAAAGAAGCCCCTTGCAAGAGGCAAATTTTTTGTAATTTCTCCCAGTTTTTTCAGCGTTAGGTATATAAATGAATTGTTTGTCAAATTTTGAGGTCAATTATATTTAATTGTAATTTATACTTTCTTTTTTTCCCCTTCATTTTATTTTTCGTATCGAGGAGTCGAGGTTTTGTTGATTTCTTCGGATTTCGATTACTGTAACTTCTCTTCTATTCGGCCGATTTTTATGAATGAGGTCTCTTTTTATTTGTGTTTTAACGGAGAGTAAGGAAAAAATTGCTAAATACATGCGAAACAATTTTTTTTGAAAATTGGATGAATCCTAGCGTGACGGTGAAATGGTTAATGAAGCGTGAGTAATTGGGGTACGGGTATCGGCCGCGTTGGGACCCAAGGCCCATTGTTCTTCGTGACGCCGACGCAGTGATCAGGAGCGTGGGGACGAGAGGGCTTAGTGGACTCCTGTATGAGCCACGTTTAGCAAATGGTCTAATGAGTCTCGAGGCTCATCACAGATTGCACTTACCACTATCCTGGTGGCCCCGGCTATCAGAGCAAGGAGTACCAACTTTTGAAAAGGATAACAGTGTTGTGGAGATATGTCAAAGCAACGTTGTGAACAAAACGGAGTGAGTGAAATTCTCATTCAAGGAGTGCCGAACTGGTCAGCCATCCTCGAATCAGTTCGCTTGCTTCCGCTTATATATGCATATTTTAAATCAGCGCGCCCCATTCTAAGGTTTTTTTAAAAAAAACCAAGAAACGTAGACTCTTGGTATTCATTACACATAAACTAGCGAGCCCCAGAATGAGAAACAAATTTTAATCATTATTATTGACGGATTAGTAAACTTTTTACACGCTTTGGAAAATCTCAGAAGTTCGCGGTAGTCACTTTTCGGTAAGGAACTAGGGGACTCGGTTATTGTATCGAGGGGGGGGTCGAAACGATCGCAAAGGCGGTATACTACGTATACGCGCCAAAAAAGACAACATCGATTTTATGTTAGCGCCATTCAAAATTATAAAAATGCCCCATGGCTGTAAAAAGTACAATTGTTTAAAATTACTCTAAAAACAGTCTTATGATGACTAACAGTGAGTAATCTGGACTTCAAAACTTACTCGTACATTCGCAAAAATGATTGCAAACTTTATAAACTCTCATTAAGAGTACCTCTGGGCGGCACGGAGAATTATGAATGAAAAAATAGCGTATAATTGGTTAAAAAAGAAAAAAGTACTTTTCTGTTTCCCTAACGTTAAAATCACGCTACATTTACATTTATAGGGGAAAAGCACTTCAGCGAGTCTTCTGCAACTCGAAAGCATATAAAGTGATGACTCAGTTACGACCGAACTAGTGTATACAAACGCTGGAAACGGTCAGGTGTGAGTCTCAGCCGTTTAATAGCCTTTGCAAAAGCGGCTATTGCGTGACGCTTGCACATAAAGGCATGCACGGGGCTTAGTCAAACAGCGCAAGAAAAAACCAACAGAGTGCGGAGAGGTAAACAGACAGGATATAGCACAGACTCAACAGTATTTGCTGAGTAAGGTGATGAATCCACACATTGGCACTGGCAGGAATCGTAATGACCGTGCAAGGTAACTATTGACGATAGAGTGGAGGTGAGTTTGCTCCCGAAGCATGTGATAGCGGATTCAAATGAGTCGGGCGATGGAAAAAAGAGGATTCAAACAAAACATGAAATAAGAAAGAAAACCGCACACTGCAAAAATCAAATTGCGTAAAAACAGAACTCACGGTGGAAATGATCAGGGTGACGAAACCCGGGCGCATGGACCCAGGGAGGTATGAAACGAAAGAAAGAAATGAAAGATTGGAAACTTCAAGGAAATATTTCAAGAAATTTCACGAAGCTGTGAAATGTTTCAAGAAATTTCACGAAGCTGTGAAATATTTCAAGAAATTTCACGAGGCTGTGAAATATTTTAAGAAATTTCACGAAGCTGTGAAATATTTCAAGAAATTTCACGAGGCTGTGAAATATTTCAAGAAATTTCTCGAGGCTGTGAAATATTTCATATTCTGCAGGGGCTAGAGTGTGCAACTTGTATTCAAACACACAAAAATGGAAGAATCTCACAATTTTCACACTTTGCGAAACATGAAAAGGGACCGGTATTTTTCAATACCAAAAGAGTCAATTTACACATTATTCCACGAGAGAAAAAAAAAAACGTCAGACCTCACATCAATTCAAATTTTCTTTCAGGTCATAAGGCTCCATAACGACGTAATGCTGCATTTTAAACCTGTTTTCCTCGAAATCACAAGAATGGCACCCAGCACTTTCAAGCACTAGACCCCTCAGTGAAATAATTGTAAGCAAACTGTAATTAGGTGGAAATCAACGGACTAAAAAACCTCCGCTGTAATGAGTTTTGATATAGATTCCTTTCATTTCCTTAGATTTTTACAATTCTGGCGAAAATGTAAAACTTTTTTAACGTCACTGCGAAGACTATTTCCGTTTGAATAATTCGTTTTCAGCAGTGAATTTTATAATTTTTCCAGGCAGGAGTTGCGTGAAAATTACTCGCGGGCACGTTAAGTTTTATGACATGATTATAAAGCACATATTACTATTAGGGCATACACATACTTATCACCTGCGGCTTCATAAACTGAGATAAAAAGGAGGTGATTCTTAGCACTAGAATCACATACCGAAATAACAAGTCCTTATTCAACCCGTCACTCAACATTTGGAAGTATTTATGCTTCGAGGAACTGACAACAAAATAAATCAAAAGTAACTATGCAAAGCATGCGTGTTCTTTGGATATGATTCCTTTTAATTTAATGACATTCTACGAAGTTCTTTTCAACATAAATACGCCCAATTATCTCTAAAAAAATAGCTTACCTTTCTGGCTTTGATCGTTACAACCTGCGAGCAAGAATGGTTGGAAAAATTTGTAGACATGTTGGGCAAATCGTCGCTTAGCTGACATAAGGGCGTAACTACACATTGAGTTGAGCCCAGAAAAGCATTGAGTTGTGTGGACGACAGGGTTCATTGCAGAGTCTAGTTACGCCCTTATGTCACAAGAGCGGCGAAATGACTTTAATGTAGTCGCTCGTCGCTACTCAACCCAGAAAAAACGATCGAACCGGACTTTCTCTTCAGCTTTGAAGTAGGATAAGAAAAATTGTATATTGCATAAGCGCATTTAAAACGGAGAGAGCATGCTGAACTTTTTTAATCATTCCGCGTAACTTGAGTAATTAATTTTCTGCTTATCCGCTCCGTTTTCTAACGCCTTTTGTTGAGGACAAATTAAGACTCTGCGCAAGTTATAAAAATGAATTACAAGCTCTGACATATTTTTTGCGCGCCGACCCCTCGTACTTGCTACATGGTCAGCGTTGCCAATTACAATCGTTGCCCGTTGAGGAACATTTTTCATTGAAACGAAGAGAGCGTGCGTATGTCCCAGGCACCAACAGACGCACGAATTCACAGTAAATTAACTCAATGGAAGAATGCACTTGCCAAATAATTATTTTTTATACATGATCAATATTGATATCATCGAATACTCGTATTAAGAAGATGCAACCACGTGTCAGAATTCTACGTTAACTTAGATGAGAGCAAACGAAAAACACATGGATTAATGGACCGAGTTTAAGAGGAAGGAACCAAACCACATAAAGTTGAAACTGAGAAAAATAAGTTTGAAGTTTTATTTCTCCATAAGGCTCAATGTAGAATGTAAACTTTAATCCTTCTTGACACAGACTAATTTTTTTTCTCGACTTTGGGTTTTTGACAGGGGAATATATACGACCGGTGGAACTCAAAAACATTCACAGCTCCATTTTTTCGAAAATATGGGTTGGTTCCTTGCTGATGAACTCGATCCAAATATTATCCACCGCGGTTGAGCATATTTCTCACCGAGATACACTTGTCACACTCCTCGATGCGCCGTCCATCTTCAAGCTCTATGTTTTGCCGTTGATGCGCTGCTCCCATGACCAGCTTCTCTGTCTTGGACACACTAACATCCGAGTCTCATTTTCTATATTCTTCTACCAACTTTCGCACCATGTAATCCGCATCCTCTTTATCCTGAGTTATTACTATCTTGTCATCGGCAAAGCGTAGAGCATAAAGGATCTGCCCATCAAGGAGTGGAATGTCCTGTATATTACTTATTTATAAACTTATTATTGATCTACCTACTTCTCTTTTTCAATTGAAGAAATATTACTAACTTTTTGCAACAACGACGTATGAATGCAATGAATGCCACATTTTTTTCACAAGCGGGAAAAATTTAAGAAGCTCCAACTTTTTCAACAGCTAATTTTGGATGCAACTATTTGTGTTCTTGGGATGTCCACGTTGCATACACAAAACATTGCAGGCGCCTTGGTTTTCTTTAGCACAACGTGCAACTGCGATTGTTAGACCTCAAGAGATTAATACATTGCATTTAAACTCGTGTTGACCATGAAATCTTCGATATTCGGATAAGACGTGTAGAACCACGGCATCGTTGCAAAATGATGCAAATTGCGGAAATGTTATCGGTAGTAATTTGCCAGATTGACATCCACGATGCTTTTTTTGGAAGTGTTTTTTGTGGAAAATTTGCATAATTCTGCAACACTGCCGTGATGCAACGTGGCTCATTCGAACTCTGAAGATTTTACGGTAAGCACGACTGGACGTATTTCTGCCAAACGGAACTATGTGCATTAAGACATGAGTCCTGAGACCCATAAAAATATATGCACAACAGTGCTCAAGTCATAATGCATATGTATAGTTCCGTTTGGCAGAAATACGTCCAATTGCACATGCACTGTAGGTAACCCTTGAGTACTAATAACCACAGCCATTGATTGTGCTTAGGAAAACCCGAGCGCCTGCAATATCTTGGGTATGCAACGCGGATATCCCGAGAACACGAATAGTTGCATCCAGACCTAGCCATTGAAAAATCCTTAAATTTTTTCCGCTAGTGCTTTCAAAATGTTTCCGGTTGTGACTTGTGCACGGCTAGAGCGTTAGATTGTCAACTACGGGATTCGAGTTCGATTCTAGCCGTACATAACGGAGTTTTAACGCACTTCCAAGTTTTTAACCGAAAGATATGGTTTATTTAACAGAAAAAAATAACCAGAAGAAGCAAACCAAACGTGGTACTTCGTGTCCTACTTTTCGTGTTAGCACACGAGTTCTGGTGACATTTTCTCACAATAGAAAGCATTGATTTTGATACTTTGTATCCTATTCTATGGTAACCACAAACGTGAATTGCATACAATCTCCGTCCTTAAATCTAATCTATCAGCAATAAAGTTAAATGCTCTTATTGACTTTTCCTGTAGAGATGCCGTCCGTCCGGAAAAACTTCAGGATTGCGGGTGAATGTGGAAACTGCGCGACTGACCTTCTTCTGGACCGGGCGGCAGAAAAAGCAGATAAAAAAGCCGCGCGGAATGATTTAGAACGACACCGGGGTTGTGTATATAGACGTATTTGTTTTTCTCCCGTTCCTCCCCCGCCCCGACCACCCGCGTTCGGGCCGCGATGCCGGGCTGCGCTGTGGGGAAACTCCCGGCACTGTTTTCGGAGAATATGGATTCGACGGAAGCGAATAGATCGAAAAATAAAAACTTCAATCGATCGACAAATTATTTTAAAACCGGGGTTGATTCGATATAGACATAAATCGATTGAACAAATCAAAACGTGAAGCGATCGGCGTGATTCGATCGACACCAATTTGACCGATTCACGGGTTTGTCGGTCAATCCACGGGTTTTTTCGATCGATTCGCAGACATAATCCATCGACTCACTGATTGGTCGATCGATTCCCGGTTTTTGATCGAATCGATGTCGATGGAACCACGTCGATCGATTCATGCCGGTCGAAGCGGCACCTTTTTTAATAATTTGTTGATCGAATCGGTGTCGATCGGTTCATGTAAGGTATTCACCCAGATATTCAGGGAAGGGGAACTTGAACTTTCTTCCCCAGAGAAGTTTCCCTCCACGTGCCTGGCCTCGCGGGGGTAGGGGAGGACCAATTTTCATGAAATATGGTTCATTACCGTCTCCGAAATTAAGAACAAACGATGACTTTCCCGAAAATAAGAGGAGATCGTGGCTCCATCTGAAAGTATTCGGGTCTATGCAGAGAAAAAACCTCACTTTTTGATCCAAAGAACACGCTCCTGGAGTTCAGAAATCAGGCCTAACCATAAAGCACCCCGTATTGACGTGTATCACACTGAAAAAAAATTCTCGGCGTTATTACCAAGGTCCGTTGGTACCTTTACTATCTAACTTTTTTTAAAAATTATTGGTAATTTTACCAAGACAGACTGGTAAGCTTATCTAAAAACCGGTATTTTTACTGTTTTTGCCAGGTGAGAATACCACTTTTATTGGTAATCAATTCCCGGTAACTTTGCCATTTTATCTCGGTAATTCTACCACAGTCGATAAAAAATGTTGGCGTTTTTACCAAGGTCCAGTAAAATTACCGAGAAAGTTCAATAATTTTACCGAGATTTCTCGGTAAAATTACCAATCCCATAAATGGTAATTTTACCAAGAAAAAACTGGGATCAAATAGAACCCTGAATTCTTGGTAATTTTACCCTTTTCTTAGTAAATACACCGATATTTTTTCTTCAGTGCACCGTCCAAGATTTTCGCTCGTTTTGTATACCCGTGCGTGCCCCTCACGTTCGAATCAAACAACGCAGACGGTACGATGAGGGCTAGGAGCGAGGGGGGGGGGGGGGGGGGGGGGGGGGGGGGCTGCAAGGGAGATGGGGCTCCCGAGGGACGCGAACGGCGAACGGCCGGGCCTCCTCCGAGTGCGCTGACCATTTGTTCTCGACTGTCTTGTTCACACTCGTCGTCGCCGGGTCGCGGTAATGGTTTCCTCCCCCCCTACTCCCACCGCCTTCGGCCCTGAAACCTGGTTTTTCAGCCGTTTTTCACCTCGGCGCAACCAAATTCGGCATAACGAATGGCTTGTTCCCGTCGTCCGGCCAGAAAGGTTGCGCACTTCGCGGTTCCGCCATCTCCCACCGTCCGATCCCTATACTGCGCTTCTCAGGAGGAACGCCGCACATAGGATCGAGTCTATAGGAGAGGTCGGACGAGAAATTTTTAACTAAAACTGCAAATTTTGATGTTCATTTCGTCATATATTAAATTTCAAGGAGTGTTTCTGAATGAAAATTTCACGGGATACCAACGGTGCCACTTTTAAAATCTCATTGATTTGTTTAAACAGAGTTATGGGCTTTTAAAGTTTCCAAGTTTTGTCCGACCTCGCCCTTTGACTCGAATCACTGTGCGCCGTTGAGGCCTCCGAGCGTTGCAAAATTTCCTCTGATGAAATACGAATTTTCAGGGAAACGTGAGGATATTTTTCCTCCATTTTTTTCAGAGAATTTTGTTCGCAATCAGATCTCACTGGAAAAAAAAACACATTGGATCTAGAGTCCAGACTCTTAAAAACATTGGCAAGAAAAAATACTCTTGATTCCATCGAATTTTTGCTTGAATCAAAAAGAAATCCGCTTAAATTAAGAGGCTTGGTTCTTGATTTAAGCTAGATTCTGATTAAATCAAGAGTACTTTTTCTTGTCGATGTTTTTAAGAGTCTGGACTCTAGATACAATGTGTTTTTTTTTTCCAGTGCTGTATTACCTGGAAATTTCAAGAATAAATATTCACATCTCTTTCTGAAAATAAACATTTTAATGGAAAAAATTCGGAAACTCTTTAGCTCAGCAGAATGCTTATGCTCAAAGGGCGTTCTTGAGTAAGAATACACATGCCTGCGGACTCGTAAAGTATCGAAAAAATTATTGCGGCTGGAATTTAAAGGCGCAAATTTAAACTGGATTTATTTATGCTAAAAGGAACTATATTGCATGCAAACCCTGCACATTGTTCCTTTTAGCATAAATACGTCCAACTGGAGTATACCTACATGCGGAGAGTACGGACATGTTGGTCATTTTGGAGGTTAGGCCATGAAACTCTTAGGGCCCAAAAAGGCAGATAGCCTATGAAATCAAATTAAAGAGAATTGTTTATTATTACAATTGATACAAACAGCTGTCTGTGAAGCACGCATTTGATTGATTTTTTGCATAAAACTCAATACAAAATTAGAGGAATGTAGCTTTCCTAAACCCAAAGCCCAGCACACGTGCCAGCACCAAATTCCGATCCACATTGTGAAAGGTTCGCGGCAGATATGAACGAAACGCATGGCGAGCGTTCTGCCTTGACTCCACGTGGCGTACCCCATTTTAAAATACGTAGCCACGATCCACTGAAATCCGCGCCGAACTTACGTTCCGATACAAATTCAGGGAATAACAATGAATTTGTTTCAATTCGGCATCAAGGGCAGGCGGCCTCTTCTTGCGTAAAAATAGGGACTAATTTGTCACTGAGTCAACGAGGTGTCATGACGCAACGGTTCTCCCCGTTTGAGGCAATCGCTGCTAGTTAATCCCAGCTTTGTAGTGATCAAACATTTTTGGGGAATCGACGTATGGACGCACGCTTGCTCCAGCAGTGGCAAGTGTCTTTACAATAAGGAAACAAGTAAAAACTGAGAACTCATTGGACTCGGCCTGACTTCAATTGGACGTATTTCTATCAAACGGAACTATGTGCATTATGACGTGAGCCATGTTATGCATATATGCTTATGGGTCTCAGGGTCCATGTCTTAATGCACATAGTTCCGTTTGATAGAAATACGTCCAATTTAGGAACTGCCTCGCAAAAGACGCCTCAGCCCATTACCTTAGTTGGTTACCTGAGCTCGAAGGAATGACTTCAATTTGGGTCAAATTTTGACAAGGGTGTGTAGAATCTTTAATTTTTACTATTCCCTGATATTTCCCATTCATGCTGAGGTCTCTTGCACTGAAACGGAATCAAAATACGTTATTGAAATGAAAACAGTAATTAGCTATTAACGTGAGCTAAAATATCAAGAAAAGCTGGCAAAATATCTGTCATTAGCTACGGAACCGACACCTGAACATTGTTATCATCAAACCTCTAATAATGCCCGTCACGGGTAGGCCCTAACATGTTTAATTGAACATCTTCAAGGCCTTCGAATTAAAAGTTACCTGCTCCAATCAATGCTAAAGTTCATTGTTATAAGCATACGTCAAGCATCGTTCGGTCGTTTCTTTCTATGCATCGATTAGTTTTATTACCACTGCAATTCTTAGTTTTTTTAAACCAGTTTTTCAATTATTGTTTTTTGGTTTTTCCGTGTTCTGATTTTACTTTAATTTTTCAATTTTCAAGCAAGTAAATGGCGCATTACTGACTTTGGCCAGTAGCCTACCCGAAATTTTTGTGCCGGAAGTGGTTCCTCTTCCGATTTAAAAAAAAAAAAAAAAAAAAAAAAAAAAAAAAAAAAAAAACATTTAGAGCATCTTTAGTAAGGCGGGAAATAATTCCCAACAATTCAATACTTCGGAAAGAGGGCACGAATCCCTGTTTCCGATAAAGCGTTCTCGACGGACTAGATTTTCAAAACTGCACTTTTAATTTCGTCTTTTTGTTCCTCCGGCTCCGCACCATGCTACAGCATGTCATATTTCAAATAATCAGGGGAGAGCCGGAAAAAGCTTGTGAATAATTTAATTTTTACGGAGCCGTTTCCTGAACTCTATTGACGTTCATGATCCTCGCTGGAGGTGGAGCTGTTATTAATACGATCCCCGTTCCATCCGCTTGCATCTTTTATTGACTGCTCTCCATCACTTTCCAGATTCTGTGTCAGAGCCGCTCCACTTTTTCTCCCACGTAACTTCAAAAATATCGCTAGCTGATGCACTCGCTAAAATTCTGGACAAATCGTCGTACTCTGACGTAAGAGCGTATCTCAATTCCCCTGTGAGCCCTGCTTCACCTTTAAATCTATGATTTCCGGGGCTCATGTGGAAATCGAGATACGCCCTTGCGTCAGAGGAGGGACGGTTGAAGGACATTTCGACAACGATATTTTGTCCGCACACCTGGTTCTTCTAGTAGTTTATGTCCACGCGTTTTTTCGGCAGGGGAGTTCGTGCCGTAGTACCTTAATTTATTTTTCGAGGAAAGCTTCGTACTCGGAAAGGATGCCTATCATTCTTAAAATGTTGGAGCGCCTTCAATTTCGTTTGATACTGTGCAACACCTCTGTTGTGAAAAAGTTGCTTGAGGCGCCGTGGCACGCTGCGGCGCGGCGGGCGGCGGGCCATCTCCCAACGCGCAATGGCGCCTACAAACCTAAGGGGATACTTCAAGCATTGCGCAATGCGTAAGGTATCCCCTTAGGTTTGTAGGCGTTAGTGCGCGTTTCGCACCGGTAGCGCGCCGCTCCGCTGTGTTATGGCTTGCAATATTTAAAATCGCGGAGTCGGTGTTTTCCAGTTCATGATTTTAAATTACTTAAGATTAAGATACAACCTTCAAGCTTTCAAACGATTTTGTTCACATAGAGCTCCTTAGAACTCTACATAAAGCCCCTAACGCTAAGGGGCCGTCCCTAAAGTTCGTAACGCATTTTTTCGATTTTTTAAAAACCCTCTCCACTGGAAAAAAAAACACATTGGATCTAGAGTCCAGAATTTTAAAAACATCGACAAGAAAATATACTCTTGATTCAATCAGATATAAGCTTAAGTCAAGAACCAAACCGTTTAATTTGAGCGGATTTCCTTTTGATTTAAGCTTAAATCTGATTGAATCAAGAGTCCTTTTTCTTTGTCAATGTTTTCAAGAGTCTGGACTCTAGATCCAATGTGTTTTTTTTTCTAGTGTCTCTCCCCTCTCGTAACGCTTTTGTGACGTAAGTCCCTATCCTTTAACACATACAAAACAAAATGGCGTAACGCTCTCCTGGACCCTTGTAACGATACCCTAGTACGCGGAGTCGGGCAACCCCGCTAACAAAGCAAGTTGAGCATAATTAAAGAAAAGCGGCATAACTCATCGAAAGGCCGTTGGACGTTAACAACCGAGGAGCACGGGCCGGGGCTCGCGGGGGGCGGCAACGGTCATTGCGGGTTGCAGAGCCACTCGAGTCTCAGGCGCAGCAGTGCATAATTGACGACGCGACGCGCTTCCGATCCAATTCTGCAGATTCAACACGAGCCTCGCCGCACAGCCACCCGCCGACGATTCCTCGCAACTCCGAGTCCGCGTGAGCCCTCAAAAGCGTGAGGTTATACGAGCGCGAGGGCTCGATCCGAAGAGTAGATATGTTCTTTTGTCGGGAGATGGACGAATTATTTCTCCGCTCTCGCGGATCTGTATCTGCACTCGAGATATTCACAATTTCGAATTTAAACACGATGCTTCTTCTATTTATTTGTTATAAATAAAATAAATATACAATTTCGAGCACAATGAGGAAATTCTTCTGTTACGTTTGAGAAGTATGGAAAACTAGTGAGGAACAATATTTTCTCACAGAAGCATTCATAGAAGCGTCTATTTACATAGGGACACTAGGGCGCGTGTGTTGTTTATAAAAAGAGCCACAAATGGACTGCATTTTGCAATTTGGAACTATAAATTCTGGCCCGGTTTAAAAAAAACGTACGTGGCATTAGTTTCCCTATGCACATAAGTGTTTTTTCAGATGAGGCAGAATTTATAGTTCCAAATTGCAAAATGTAGTCCAAATAGTAGTTCCTTGTTGCAAAATGTGGTCCATTTATGCACCTGTTCCTAAATTTGGTTTTTATATAAGTCTAAGATTTATCTAAATGGAGCTCTTACATGCAACAAAGATTTGCGTTTCAACTACTTGATCTTAAGTATATGTATTTTGCGGAGAGCACGATGGTGCCGCCAATTTTCTTCGAAACAAACTCCTAATCTCAAAAGAAGCTTCAGTGGAGATCGGGATCAGATTCGGGATTCGATTGCCGTATATTGTTACTACGTAAATGTAGCCAGATTTTGCTACATAGTAACAGTGAGCCTTGTATGAAGGATGTGCGGTCGCAGTTTCTTACCTCTACTTTTACGAGAATCACGGTGGTGCCATTGGCCTGGTCATATTAAGCTCTCGAAATTCAGGCTGTAATGGAAGGGATCGCTTCTGGTATGGTTGGAGTCCACCTTTGTATTCAAGAAAACTCTCTCACAAATGTAGGAGGCAAATACACTATCAAGGTTACTGTGACTGCAGTCTTAAAGTGCCCACACAAGGCAAGGTGGAAACCCTTCAAGTGTACTTTCTCTATCTCTACGCATGGAGATTTGACTGGTATAGATTTGAACCCCATCGTATTCCCCTCATTACAGAATCCAATTTTGAGAGCTTTTTTTGAGCTTTGGCTGTTTCCAGAATAAACCAGAGGAACTATACCGTCATCGTGTTCCTCATCAAATTTTGCATTTGAAACATTAAAAAATCTCAAATCCCAGAGGCATGAAAGACTTCCATCAACAGATTAATCTTTCATTGTATCGAATCGTCACAGTGCAAGAAGATTTGGAGAACTCATACTTTGGCTCAAAAAAATTAATATCATGCAAAAAAATAGGTTTCAACCAACACAGGTATTGAACCTCCACTGAAAACTTCCTGGATTCTTTCTGCCTATAGATTGATTTTGAACTATTTGCTGCGCCAAATTCCACAGAAAACAGTATTTTATTTAGAGAATTCATGTCATGCAAAATATAGGTTTCAACCTGCGATGAAAACTTCTTGGATTCAAGGACGTAGATTGAAGCTCTAGTCTTCATGCGAGATTGGATCGAATTCAACAGAAAACCGTGTCTTTCATTCAGTGTTTCCAAACTTACAGTTGCATCGGAAATCGCTCAGCGTTAAGTCTTATCACATTCGGATTCAGGATTGGTTTGGAATTTCTCTCGAGTAAAAAAAAAAATAAATAAATAAATACGTAAAAATGATCGAGACGATGGGGTTGATGGATTTTATTAAAAGAGGAAGAAATATAACACAAACTAAAATTGGCGACGGTTAATGCGGATTTATTCCTTCTTGTGGAATTGAATTCAACTCATTGCGTATTTTGTTATGAGAAAGAGTTTAATATTGATTTTGTGCGCTTCACAGTATTCCTGCACTCATTTTACTTTTCATCTCAATGGGCCTGTTGCAAACTTTTGCTAGAGCAAAAATAAGAGTTGTTTCTTATAGATAATGCCTCAAAAATCACGATGAGCGCATCGGCAAAGTCTGAAATGCACTCATAACTTCACAATCTGCGTAAGAAATTTGCGTTTTTTTAAGCTTCCCGCTTCAAAAACGATACTACGGCATAGGTGAACATTTTGTTAGAGGAGTCGCTCCATCGTCGGCGATATTCATCATGGCCGACGCTTGCACGCAGTTCCGCGCGTAATTCAAGGAGAGTTCAAGGTCAATCAATTCGGGCGTGGAAAATATGAACGTTAACACACCGATTGTTATCTGGTCTAATCCAGTTCAGGTGTTATCTCGTCCCATCAAACGTGTTTTGGCGGATTGGCGTCGGCTATGATGATTATTGCCGACAATGGAACGACTCCTCTTACAAAATGTTCACCTGTGCCGTAGTATCGTTTTTGAAGCGGGAAGCTCAAAAAACCGCAAATTTCTTACGCAGTTTGTGAAGTTATGAGTGCATTTCAGAGTTTGCCGATGCGCTCATCGTGATTTTTGAGGCATTATCTATAAGAAACAACTCTTAGTTTTGCTCTAGCAAAAGTTTGCAACAGGCCCATTGCTCTCTACTCCCTTTAGCTTATTTTCTCCCTCATACCATTTGATTTTCCATCTTATATTTTATTCTAATTTTTGACGCAAATTGAAATTTAATAATACCTCCTCTCATTTATTATTTGTGCAGTGAAAAGCTTTAATTCTGAGGTAAATAAACCGAACGTGTTCCAAATTAAATTGACGAGAGAAAATATTTTTCACGAGATCAGGCGCGGACAAAAACAAATATGCATGGGACTAATGTTTCCAAACCATTCTCAAAAATTTCTTCCTTCCAAAACTTGCATCGAAAAATTACAAGTAGATCTGAGGATTTCTCATACTTGAGTCGGAAATTGATCATATCCATTAAAATGAAAAGAGGCGAAGGCATCAACACAAATGGACTGCATTTTGCAATTTGGAACTTTAAATTCTGGCTCATCTGAAAAAACACTTATGTTCATAGGGAAACTAATGGCACATACGTTGTTTTTAAACCGGGCCAGAATTTAGAGTTCCAAATTGCAAAATGTCCAAATGTCTCTCACAGCAGTATCCCTTTTTCTGACAATATGAGCAACATGTCAGCAGAGTAAAGAATATTCCTTACTAAACGTTTGAGAGCAACAGGTTTTAAACGTTTATGAATACACGAGAGGGGAGGAGGGAGGCAGAAAGGAGGAGAAAGTCAAAACTAAGAAATTTCACGCTGAATGAAGTTGAAAATTGAATAAACGAAAAACTGCGGTTAACATGCGAAATATGACAGCAGAGAGGGAGAGGAGTCGGCTTATCCATTACACGAATTCTGCTGAGCAAATTTCCGGCTCTTCATATTTCATAATGCTTACGAAAGCTTCAGGAAACATCTTGAAAGGTTTCTGGAACCCTGCGCGTATGGAGTAGTTGGACGGAGCAGCCGGATTTATTCAGTGTCCCCAGACTTACAGATTATACTCGTTTAACAAATGGAAACTGAAAACGTGGAACTCGGAGCACGTTCGCACGGAAGGATAGTTGCTTGTTTGTGGCGAAACTTTTGAGCATACTCATATATCGAGTCGAGTGAAATGATTGGTGATTAAAACTAGTGTGTAACCGTTGTGTAAAACTGAGTGAGGAGGAAGTGCATGGAAAACTACTCCTACATGAGTTTTATCTTGCGGTGAGGACACCGGGAAGAAAGTAAGACGAGCTGCTTCTACAAAAAATAAAACCGAAGTTGAAAAATTTCAGGTAAAATTAACAGATTTCAGACGGCTTTCTCAGGGAAATAAAACGAATTTCGTCGAAGCGGCAACATCGTGAACCACTTCCCGGCTACTCTCCCACCGACTAGAAAAAACACGACTGGGAGAATCAATTTTCCATGAAGTCAGCGTACCCAGCGGTGTAGGGAAGTATTTCTGCTGTCATTTTACAATCGTTTTGGTGCAGATTTTAAAAGCACTAGCAAAACGTGGATAAATTTAAGTTCAGCCACAAAAATGGTGATCAAAGGTCTTGCTGCCAAATGCCTACTAGTAGGTCCTGAATTTTTCCTCGATATGACCATTTTTGTGGGCAAAATACTCTGATTTTTCAAGGTTTTCCTTGAATTTTTTAGGACTGGTCACTCTGATTACCAGTTTCGTGAGTTTTCGAGGTAATTCGCAGAAATGCTACTTCGTAAAACCTCACTTTTTAATCAGTTGCATCAGCTACGGTGAAACTAATAGACCACGTTTCTTGTTTGCGGGGTTTAAACATTTCCGCTCCTGCATTATTTTCTTAAAGAAGAAGAAATCAACACCATTTCTTAGAATTTCCCCAAAATTTTCCTCGCACAGAGAAGAGAAAGTAATGAAACTCTTCTTAGAAAGCGACGTTGATTAGTTCTTCATGTAAAAATAAAGCACATGAAAAGATGTCTGCACCATCGCAAACTGAGATAAATCATATCGATGGACAAAATGCGAAGCCACGTATCTCCTTTGCAGTGTTTCAGAATTTCCGATATCATGTCATTTTTTCGAAGAGAAGAAATTTAACTTCATGGCTTGAAAATAATACAGAATATTCTGCCAACACAGAAGAAAAATCAAATGAGTCTTCAAAAAATTACGTTGACTGCAGTATTTAAAAAAAAAAAAAAAAAATTATGACGGAAGTCTACAACGTCGGAAATAGTGATACGTCGTCACATTCCGGCAAAAATATCACAAGCGCCATGCGACGTATCAAAATTTCCACCGCCATTTCATTTCTTTACAGAGAAATTGTTCAACGAAGCTGTCCGGAAATTTTACTAAAAGTTCTTTGTGCTGCCGGAAAAATTCGGCGAAATTTTCAAACAGATTCAACCAAAAATTTCACCGTAAAAAAATAAAATGGCGGCAGAAATTTTGGAACGTCGCATGTCGCTTGTGATACTTTGGCCGGAAGGTGACGATATGGACTACGTCACGTGATTTCTCACTTTGGCTGTCGATATATTGGGAGTTTCATCGTTGACATTTTTCTTAAAAACCTAAATTTTGCCGATCTGGCAACTGGGGGCGCGGGCGAATGACGCGGGGATGCGGCCTGTGTCGCGGCTCGTCCCTGCGCGGGTCCGGGGCCCGTAAGAGGCGCGATAACGATAGACGATAGGGATTTAATGTTTATGAATTAAACCCGTAAAATGCGATGGACCCAGGCCCGCGGGGACGTCGCCCGCCCCGCCACTGACGTCACTGCGCCTCGACCAATGGCGCGCCAGCCCCAGCTCCAAGTTCAAATCCAGGTCACATGCCGCCGCCGCCACCGCGTCAGACAGGAAAGGGACACCGGGTCGAGGGAGGGTAACGGGGTGGGGGTAGACTTTCCCGGTCACCCCGGTCACCGTAACCGGCGTCCCGCATTGCCGGATTGCATCACCACATTCGTTCACCCGGTGAGAACAATTCACAGGAAAAATGAAATTGCTGATTTAACAATTTTATAGTTAAAAAAGTGTCCGACATGTTTCGATGCAGATTTTACGATGAAAAATGCTAATTTTACAACCCCCGTGGTTAAATTAATTAATTAATTTAACCACGGGGGATTTTAATTAATTAATTTCCACAATTGTAAAATGAACATTTGGACGTATTTTCGCCAGAGAACCAAAGACAGGTGGGAAAGAAGGGGTGTGCTCGTTAGTCGAGGACCGTTGGAATGAATGGGAATTTTTAAGCGCCAGTGACGTCACCGGCGGTGACGGAGAGGACGATTCGAGCCATCCGAGTCTGTAACTCATGAGCCCTGTCAACGACGCTTTTATCACATGCCCATGGCTCACGGTGTATGCACATAGTTCCCGCTTTTCCATTTCTCCTAAGGGAATCACGTCCACTTTTACATTGTTTCTTATACAGCTCCCCACGTGCACAACCCATCCTTCCCACACGCACATAGTTCTTTTTGGTAGAAATACGTCAATTTGAAACAAGTCGGACACATTCTTTAACAATTTAATTGTTGAATCTGCAATCCAGTTTTTCCCGTGAACCTCAATGACGGTCACGCTCTTGAGCAGAGCATCAAGGAAACTGTGGCTTGCGAAATTCCGCGATCTCACGTAATTGTGCAACACCAGTTTGGCTACGTTTTTCAGTTAGGTTAGGTAAGGTTATAGTGGAGTTTACTCGTTGGTTTTTGGGATTAGACCAGGACTTAGGGTTTGTCAACAAACCACCACTACGAGGCTCCTTGACAAATTTGATCCACGGGCCTTCTTTTTTAACCATAATATACTGTCTCGTTGTGAAGATAAGAGTCTTGTCACAGGAAGTTAATGGGAGCAAGACTTTAGTTCTTTTAACAATTAGTCTAGCACACTAGCGCTTCCTTTCGCACTTCATCCACTATCATTCATACCTCATCTTCTTATGTGCTGGTTACACGCTCAAATTTCCGATCAAATGGTGACTGGTGCGCACCATCTACCATTAAATTTCTGAGGCCGGCAATTTGATCGTAGATGATGGAGCTGTGGGGCTCATCCTTCATCTGATTTCCACACAAGCGTGCTTATTTCATGCTTATTTCAATCAATAGGCTGTTTTAATTAATTTTACTCATCAATCTAGATAACTCTCGACCGCCATCTTGGTCATCATTTTGATCGGAATTTGACGGAAATTTGATCGTGTAGCCAGGTCAATATAGACGAATCTGAGTGTTGACTTCTGAAAGTAATTTTAACAGGCGCGCGGTCTGTAAAATATGCTGCCCCTGGGTGATTGTAAAAACATGCACGGACCACATGTGAAACCCGTCGGGCGTACATTTGTATATCACAACCCCGAATGCGAAGCCGTGGGGTGCGTTCGGCAACGGTGGCGGTGTTGTTGAACTCGACGGCTTAACTTCACCATTCATCATTTTAAACGGCTCTTAGATGCTGCTCGGGTCCGGACGCCGGATCGAAGCCGCCGCGAAATCGATTCGACCGACTCCTGAGGAACCGATAATGGCCCCCAACGACCCCGAACGGCCCGCGTAGGCTCGCCGAGTCCCGAACGGCTGTTCCTGAGATTTTTACGGCTTGCTCCGTCCCTGATAAACACTTTTATTTCCGCCCGCCGAGTGCCCACGCCCAACTTCCCGACGACACTGTCGAGCTCCGCGGATGGCCAACTCTGCCGTGCTAAGGAAAAACGCCGTATGAACATTCGAGAGTTGCCAAATTTCCCCAGACGAGTGATGGATTTTTGAAGAAATTTATTTATTATTTTCCTTGAAATTTTCAGATATTTAAGATTGAAGTGCGAAAAAAATAGTCTGAAAAATTTGAGGAAAGATATTCACAATTTCGGAAATAAATTCGTTTTTTATTGAAGGAAATATGGCAACGTCTGAAGGCTCATACGGGATTCTTCCTTAGAACGACAGTATTCAGCTCCAAGGATAGCTAACTGAGCGACGATATCTTGATAAAATTATGTCTATGATGTGACGAAGAATCCCATGATAAGAGGGCATTTTGGCTCAAAAACAAAAATAAAACGTGTTTTCTGTGGGCATCTGAAAGTCTCGGGTGGTGATAGACATGACAGGGAGAAAAATTCCCAGACTTTTCCAGATTCTCTCTGACCGAAATAATCCGGATTTCCTGACTTTCTACATGCGTCGAACTACAAATGAAATATTTTTGGCATTAATTTTACTGCGGATAATAGAAACACGTAAACCCGGAGCAAATATGTAAGAGAGAATCGAAACGTCGTAACAGAGTTGGATAGTTTCTGAGGAAAGGCATTCACTTTCGAATGACTCCATAATGCGTTTTGTAATACTTCAAAAACACAGACTCAACAAGATGCAGTATAATTCAAAAGCTAGCCATTTCAGTTAATCGTCCACAAACCCGAGGTTACTTTTGAGTTAAACCTAGAATTAATGGAATTAAAAATTCTATAGATGCTGTTCGCAAAGTTTAAATCTAGTAAAGTTTGCACGCTGCGGTGACTCTATATTTCAAGACGCGGATAAAATGACAACGCCCATTCGAAAACTCCGAGGTTTTTGAACGACCATTTTTCCTACGTAAGCGGAGAGGCAACGAAAACTTTACTTACTGACGAAGAAAATGGAAACCGGCATCAACAGCCTTAAGCGCTTTGATATACTGACCTGCAACAAACAAAAACCATTCGTCGTTAGTGACTAAAACTTTTTAACAAGGAGGTTACGCAAGCGGATGGGGGAAAAGTTTGTTTAATGACATAATGCTGTTCTTCGTAAGTGACTCATTTAAAGTTTTATTGGCGATTACTTAAAACCTTAATTACGGCATTAAACGAGAAAATGCGAAAGGAAATTTTTTACTAGGTGATCTGTATAACTGGTATTTTTCTTCGGTGAAATATTTTATAGAATCGTGCTCAATGAGGTCGCGATACTCTCTTAATTCTGCATCATTTACAGAGACACGCAAATGAACGAGGAGGCTATTATAGTTATGTTTTAAAGCAGAATAGCTAGAAATGTACTCTGATCAACGGACAGGCTAAGACAGAATCCAACGAAAAGGAAACAGCTGATTGTTCCGAAACAGCCACTGCTAAGTGGCTGGTTTAAAAAAAAAACCCGCAAAATTACACAACTGCAATTATTACTTGACAAAAACATTGAATGGTAAAAGCCAATTGTAGACGAAAACATTCTTTCAAGCAGTTAAATTGCTGCACGGACGCTGGAAAATGATTCTAAATGGATTCGCCTTCAACCAACCGGATAGGCAAAATGCGTTCTCAGAGGCCGTAATAGTGGTATCAAAATATTAACGGACTACAGTGAAGGCGCACGATCTTGCTCTAGCAGATGAGGACAGGGAAACATGAGTACTTCCAATTACAAAGTTGCAAACCAAGGATTATTTTTTTTTTTTCTATTTCTTTTTTAAAAAAAACCTAATAAACAGTTTACTTGAACATTTCTCTGAATTTTCTTTACTCCATCGACGAGAAATGTGGAGCAGCTGGAGGCGATGTCTTTGTTACTTTCTTTAAAAAAAATTGAGGAAGAAACAAATGGAGGAGGTACAAACAAATAAGATAAAAAGAAGAAAAAGAAGCGGAAAATGAAGTAAATAAGATGCTCAAATCTTTTTAAACGTTGCGTTACAAAGGAGATACTTATTTTTGTTACTGTCATCATTGGCAAGTGTCGAACTCGCAATGTACTTCCGCTAATTCGCACCGAAATTGAAAAACGCAAGAAACCGGGCAAACTAGCCCCCCCCCCCCCAAAAAAAAAAAAAAAAAAAAAAAAAAAAAAAAAAAAAAAACTTAAAGCCTGGGACGTTTTGGGGTGGTTTCAACCCCCTTCCCGACCGGGTAACACAAGTATATGTATACAAAAAGTTATAAAAAATTATAAAAATCAGAATCCATAGACCCATATTCGTGATAAAAAAAAAAGTGAGACTATCACAGAGGCTCTAAAAACAAGTTGGCAGCCCGGGCCGGGGTAAAACACACGCAAATCGTGACAAGCCCCCTCCCGCCTTGCTCCGCTGGGAAGAAGACCACTTTATGACTAGACGGTGAACATCCGGGAAACTGGAAACTACTCCCGTACCAGCAACCTTTTTCGCACAACCGCGCTACGCTCCTTAAATTTTAATAACGCGGCGTAAAGAGTTTCACACCGGCGAGTGCGCCGAGCCCCCAACTTCGCCGAGTGGGACGCATTAACCCCGGAATCTACGATGTTGGCCAAGCGTTCGCCACTTCGCTTTCCGGGCTTGAGAGAGGAGGAGTGTATTAAGGTCCTCCTCATAGTCGTTCCTTGGCCGGCTCCTTTCCTCGGAGAGCACCATATCGATGGCTCTTTCTGCAAGCTGACAATCTTGCAGGACGAGGAGAAAACTTCGCCATTTTGGTAATTTTGAGGTTAGACTTGCAATATTTTTATGCATAAGGGGATACGTCGATACGTCCCCTGACCGCTACGCTACCGAACCCCTGATTATCTGAATCTAAGCGACGTATACTTGGACTACATTTTTCAATAAGGAACCACTATTTCTTGTTCATTTTAGAAACAACATATGTGTCATTGGATTCCCTGCGCAGAGAGGTGCTTCTATGGAAGAGCCAGAGATAGCGGTTCCTTATTGCAAAATGTAATCCACTTCATTGACAGCATACAGCGGAAACATTGCGAGTTCAGGCATCGCGTCGTTGCACCTTCAATTTTGCAGATGCAACACGGACATTCATAAAGTACGAATAGTTGTATCTCTGCGCCGTCATCGATGCGCGACATTTTCTTGGCTCTATTTTCGGATCGATGGCAAAGGAACATTTACGGGACTAAGTAAAAGCTTCGCAATTTTTGGAATTTTGAGATTTAATTTGCAATGTTGTTATGCATTAGAGCGTCACTACAACGCTTTGATTCGGAATTGGACAAAACTAAAAACATCAGCTTGCGTATTGTACACTATGGAATGTGTCAAAGTCGCTAACTAATCCCTCCCCCCCTAAAATTGTCAGTTAGGCGGTACTGTTCCTTAGCCAGCGATATTGTGTTTGTTTCTGTTTGTCTTATTTTTAGTGCAGAAAAACCATGCCTCGACTTGATTTCTTTTGATATGTCGTCACCTTCCGGCCAAAGTATCACAAGCGCCATGCGATGTCTCAAAATGTCCGTCACCATTTTATTTTTTTACAGAAAAAAGTTTAATTTTTCTTGGCTGCATCTGCAGTTTGAAAATTTCACGGCAAAATTTCAAATTCAAATTTTATCGGCAGCACAAAGAAAAAAAGAAATTTCTGGAAAGATTAATAGAACAATTGCTCTGTAAAAAAGTCAAATGACGGTGGAAATTTTGAGACGTCGATTGGCGCTTGTGATACTTTGGCTGGAAGGTGACTGTGGAATATGTGTTGTGGCTATATCCGTTGTGACGATAAATGTTGTGACGATATGTGTTGTGACGATATGTTTTGGGACGATACGTGTTGTGACGATATGTGTTGTCATTCCAAGCGCAAAATTTTTGAGTAATTTTAAAATTTGACGAGAGTCTGGCGCCGAGGCGTGGCTGACCGCGTCTGCCGTTCCTTCGAGGGCAAACGAGAGCTGCATCGCAATGACGTAGCGTCGTGTGCGGATTCTTTTATCGCCCCCTGGACTCGCCGACGAATTCTTCAACTTCGGGAAGCTCGAATCCCTGGAAATGCAGCGAGCGCCCCAAGATTAACACTTACCGTCGCTGCCGAGAGACGTGAATTTAACAACCACATTACCCTTAATGGCCGGCTTACAAACGCTCGTGCAATGGGGCAATAACAAAAAGAGAGGGGGTGGAAAGATTTAATACTCTCTGAACTTGCGAGGAATTTTCGTGCGCTGCGCAATGTTCAATTTGAAGTCACATCTCTGGGATTCTACTTTGCTCCGAGTAATGGATAATACATAAGTGCACGCTGAGAGGAACTAACCCCTATATGACATGTAGGACTGTATTCGTCGCAGAGAGGACATTTGAAGACATCAAACTATGCCATCATGGACGAAAAGGCTAATTTCGAAAATTATAATTGCATTGTCACGATTGAAATAGTGAAATTCTTGGTGTTTGTCAATTTTTTTTTCTTAAAAAACTATAAAATAAATTGCTTTCATAGGCAAACCCAAGGGGAGGGGCGTAGGGGTCAAACGCCCCCCGTTCGCCTGATAAAAAGGGGGAAGAAAGAAAGAAAGAAAGAAAGAAAGTAGTAGTAGTAGTAGTAGTAAAATAATTTTATTTTTAAGCGGTGCTTTAGCATCTAAGGCCATTTACACCTCTAAAGAGGGCAGTAACAATAATAAATTTACATGGAAATATCAGTAAAAATACAAAGAAAGAAAGAAAGAAAGAAAGGAAGATAGGATGAAAGGAAGTAGAAGTAGTAAGTAGTAAGATAAGTTTATTTTAAAGCGGTGCTTTAGCATCTAAGGCCATTTACACCTCTGTGTGTTTACATAAAGATAAATAGAAAGAGAGAAAGAAAAAGGGAAGAAACGGAGGAGAGAGGAAGAGAAGACGCTTCTACCTGATGTTATTCGTGACGAAATTGACTCAAAATGCATTATGGATTATTTAAAAGTTCGAACATTTTCTGGGGAAGTCCCACACAACCCTATCCGCCCCCACCCCGTTTGAAATTTCTGAATCCGCTTATGACCGCTATTAATCGCGTTCACGCGCCAACAAGAAAGCTTCGGCTCAATGGTGGACGTTTTTCTGCGAACTCAAAAATGCTATCTTGCATTCAATTAAAGTCAAAATGGGACACAAGTAATCAAAAATAAAGGGAGAGGAAAAGAAAATTGAAATTTTAAAAAAGTTCCGCCTCACACCAACCTTGATAACGACCAGCTATGCACCTTATTCAACAGTTGGACTGAATTACGCGAAAAGGAAACTAGTTACACATTAAAGAAAATAAGTTGGGAGAAGTTTTAAGCTTAATTAGTCGCACACCTTCTCCTGCCAAAAATTCAAAGTCGGGAATAAATATTTTGATTATGAAAATAGGCATTGAACTCTATCTCGAACATTGAGTTTTATGGAAAAATAAAACTTTAGATCTCTTCTCCTCATGTCTTTTTCATAATGTGACTCAGTTTTCCTCTGTTGCACTCGGTCCAGTTCAGCCTTCCAGGAGCCCTATCCAGGAGCGAGTCTGATGTGGGGGTCTCATTTGCTGCCGCAACAGTGGAAAATCTCGAGTCACCCAAGGCGAAAATCTTTTATCAAGGCACCTAACTTGAAAAACTGGAGCAATAAAATGGCATTTAAAACGCGGACTGCTGAAGAGGGGCAGAGATATAAAATGCAAATGCGAAAATAAAACTGAGCTGTGTAAAAGATCGCAGGCAAAAATGAGGTTAGGAAAGAGATCCTCCAGAGGAAACCGAGTTACCCCGCGCGCAAGAAATAAAAGAGGGATGGCTATACTACTTTCGCGGGAAAGAGGTGAGAGAGCAGAAAAACCTCCATGAGATGAAAACACAGAACCGCTATTGCCATGCTTGATATAAAAACAAAGGAGGACTCATTGAGGATGATTTTTGATTCGTTCCTGCATGCGAGATGAAACCGACTGAGGACCTTTTCTGAAGAAACTTTCCCACAACCTTGAACCTGAGGGCCAAACAGAGTAACTATTTAAGAAAACTTAAAGTGAAAATCCGTCAATTTTGAACTATCAAATATTTTACAAATCTCACGTTACAGCTACTTACAATTTTACTTGAAAATGATTCTCTCGGACAATTGATTATCCGATTCTCTGGAGTGTCCTTAAACCCTCACTCTGCATCACCAAATCCCCCCCCCCCAATCCACTCTGCATCCGCCACTGCATGTATTATCCCTGAAAGGTACTTACGTCATTTTGAACTCTTAAATATTTCACAAATCTTACGTTAAATCTGCATACGATTTCATCTAAGTGGGATTCTCTTGGAAAATTTTCCGATCCTCCACGATGTCCCTCGAATTCTCACTTCACATCATCACCAACCCCCCTCCCCCTCCAGTGATGTCTCTGAACCCGCCACCGCTGTACAGGGTGTTTCAGACCACCCGTACCAGGCCTTTTTCTCGGTTGGTATAGGTCGTACGAAGTCGAAGACCGCGGGGATGAATAGGGAATTGACCCCAAGGAATCCGAATTTCGTGGTCCCGAAACCCCCCCACCCCCCTTGGGGGGTAAAGGGGGGGTCACGATGCTAAAAGTCACTGTTCCCGACCGAATTGCGGACCGAAAGCACGGAAAATTTCACGTGGAATTGACCCATAAAAATCCAAAATCGGACCATCCAAGGCCCAAAAAAGACCCCCTAAAGAGGGGGTCAGTACCCTCCTCCATAATTTCTCTTTGGTCTCAAAATTGACGTAGATTCTCCAGAAAAAGACAGTTTCCCAGGTAATCGACCACGAGAAATCCAAATTTCATGGTCCCGAAGCTCCTCTAGACCCCCTTGGGGAGTAAACGGGGGGGCCCAATTTTAAAAATCGGGGCTCCTTTCCGAATCGCAAATTGATCGCATCCAAATTGAGGAGCAGAACACATTTACATCTTAAGTGACTCCTAAGAGTTCTAATTGACCCCCTGAAGGACAGAAAGTAACTCCCTGAGGAGGGGGGCTTCGCCCCTGCCAAAATTTTCTCAAGATTCCTCTTTGGTCGCAAAATTGACGTCGATTCTCCAGAAAAAGACGGTTTCCCATGTAATCGACCCCGAGGGCTCTTAATTTCATGTTCCCTGAGCTCCTCGGGGTCAATTACATGGGAGACCGTCTTTTTCTGGAGAATCGACGTCAATTTTGCGACCAAAGAGGAATCTTGAGAAAATTTTTGGCGGGGGCGAAGCCCCCCTCCTCAGGGAGTTACTTTCTGCCGTTCAGGGGGTCTATTAGAACTCTTAGGAGTCACTTATGACGTAAATGTGTTTTGCTCTTCAATTGGATGCAATCAATTTGCGATTCGGAAAGGAGCCCCGATTTTTAAAATTGGGCCCCCCCGTTTACCCCCCAAGGGGGTCTAGAGGAGCTTCGGGACCATGAAATTTGGATTTCTCGTGGTCGATTACCTGGGAAACTGTCTTTTTCTGGAGAATCTACGTTAATTTTGAGACCAAAGAGAAATTATGGAGGAGGGTACTGCCCCCTCTTTAGGGGGTCATTTTTGGGCCTTGGATGGTCCGATTTTGGATTTTTAGGGGTCAATTCCACGTGAAATTTTCCGTGCTTTTCAATTCTGATGCGATCTATCCGCAATTCGGTCGGGAACAGTGACTTTCAGCATCGTGACCCCCCCTTCATCCCCCAAGGGGGGGTGGGGGGGTTTCGGGACCACGAAATTCGGATTCCTTGGGGTCAATTCCCCATTCATCCCCGCGGTCTCCGACTTCGTACGACCTAAACCAACCGAGAAAAAGGCCTGGTACGGGTGGTCTGAAACACCCTGTATTATCCTTGTATACTGTATAGGTACGTCACTTTTGAACTCTTAAATATTTCACAAATCTCACGTTAGATCTGCTTAAAATTTCACCCGAGTGAGATTTTCTTGGAAACTAGGGTGTCTCCCTGTCCCTGTCTCCAAACCCTCACTTCGCATCAACAAATCCCCCCCCCCCTCGANACTGTCCTGGATCCGCCACTGCAGTTCTCCCCCTACATAGGTACTCTATCCGACAAGACCCAATGACGGAAACCAACAATCTCGGTGCTTGTCCCGGCTAATCACACTAATTAACGAGAATCAATTAATCGAAGCGGATCGGGCGGGGGCCGGGGAGGGGGGTCGGCGCGGATGGTCCGATGTTAGCTTTCGGGTTCTCAAGACCGCCGAGTTTGTTTCCGTCGGGCTCCGTTGGCCGCGTCGTCGTTTCCGGCATCGTCGTCGGAGCGACCCGCGTCCCGAGTTGACATACATCAGTGGCGTGGCGTCAATGATCGATTATCGATATCTCGCCATTTGAAGCTATGGTAAAGAATCGATTATTAAGGTGTTCGCTGCGAACACCCTAATAATCGATTCTTTACGATAGGTTTAAATGACATAACAATCGATAAATCGCAATTCACGCCACGCCACTGACACACATCGATGGATCCTCCTCCGATCGAGCTAATTGATTACCTTGTGTGCGGACCCTGAGCACACACGAGTAGCCGTGCTCCGGAATGAGTGTGTCGCTCGCAAATAACCCTATCGGGCATGTATGATCGGATATCCGAGCAAACAGGTGGATGGGCAGTTTGGTGGTTATGGATCCGTTGAAAATCCATGATGATGAGACTAAGGAGGGATTTGAAGACATTGCAACGTCTCTGCTATGACAAATAGACCGCGTCAAGCAGAGAGGAACCAAGCCACATCAGCTATCGCCAAATTTAATTGGGCAATCTAATTTTTTACACGTAAACGGTTGTGCGTTTTTTTGTGCAAATTTCAGTGAATTTTCTGCAGGGTACGAGGCAAGTTCCTTTAAATATCCAAAAGAATCCGCACAAACGTTCTCTTGCAAAAAATTAAATTGCCCGGTTAAATTTGTCAATAGCTGATGTGGCTTGGTTCCTGATAAGTGATAACCGTGGTCCAAATATCACTATTATCACAAGTGGGGGTAGGTTGGTTTTTGGGATCTTTGATTATTAAATACATATAGGATAAGCTTTTTGTTACCTGGTCGAAAGGGGGTTTAAAACCACTCCAGAACGTCCGAAGCATTTTTTGTAGTTTTCTAGCTTTGGTTTCCCATTTTAGTTTAGTTGTTTGAATAGTCAATACAATTCGGGCAAAAGAAATCATTTGATGGTCATCATGCAACATTCTCCTTTGATAAAAATTGGATGACCCGTCCAAACTTGATCAAAATGTAGTGCCGTCGTTCATCATTCCTTGCGACACGAAACATTTCAGGAAAGTTTTTATTAGAAAATAAGGCGAAGTGACAATTTTAGGACATTTAGGTGGGAATTGGTTCCGGAATTCGATCGGCTATCGAAGCCAGTAGAGAGAAAGCAAGTATAATTATATGTAGCTTTAATCAACAATAGTTTCGAGGATTGAGTGACATTTTGCATCACTCCGATTTGCAGGCGCAACTTAGCGGCTACTCATGGATCTGGCGCGAGGCATTTCACCGAGCTTCCGGCTCATTGGCACGAGATCGGCTTCCGCACGCAGCGGAATATTAATTGAGCGGCAACTCTAATTAACAGAAAGAAGTGATGAGAAAATGTGACGCCTAAGTACCCCTGCACACGACTTGCTCCATGTGCAAGGTCTATTTAATCCATGCATTTTCATGGTTCTTAAGTCAACGACTGGGAAGTCAGTTAGTGATGAAGTTCGTTGAACTATGTTACAATGACGCGTGTAGGTTAAACACACTCAGTAGGTCTGCGGGCTGATTGTCAAAATTGGTAGACAAAGCTATAGACAATGAAGACAAAAATGATATGGAGAGATCCGGATCCTATGGGTGAAAACAGACAGATACAATGGACATAGGAGGTAGGTAATAGACTAACTAACGGCAACCCACGAGAGACCCTTCAGTTAGTCCATCATTTTCTCCCTCATTCTATAAGAACCGCACCCACTTCAACCAATAAAATCGCTAAATACTACATATGTCTTCTTTGTCTATTGTTTTGTCTATCGATTTCAATAATCAGCTCGCCGTTCAAGAGTGCCTGCTAAAAAGGAAGATTATTATCATCTTAACCATAACCCGAGCAAAAGCTAAAGTTTTGTAAAACAGGAGAGGTTTTGTACTAGACATATTAAACAAAGATGGCAAATAATGTTCATAAATGAGCGTCCTTCCGAAAAAATGAGTGAATTCATGCAAAAACGAAGTCAAACACGTACTTTACAAACGAAGAGTCGTAACAATTATAAAAGTAAATCCTTTTGGATATTTTGATTTTACAGGTTGGCTGCCTTCTCGGGTCCTGAAAGCTCCATGACCTTACCTCTAAATTACCGACATACCCGCGCGTACTTTCCCCATATGGGTGCTCCGGATCTCGAGACAAGAGGTCCAAATACGCACAGCTTGTAAACATTTCAACTTCTTGAGACTTTTCCGGGAGAGCCTTCGAAGGCCGCAGATAATGGTTGCCCTGATCACGTCCACGCGAGGCAACGTTGGAGCGTCGTCGCGGCGGGAACTTTTAACGACCCGTGTTGGTGAAATCACCGCCGCTGCACGCACCGGGTTCTTGGGGATCCCCGCGCGGGAAACTTGAGTCGGGACCAGGGACGCTTTTAAAGCGACGATAACTCTAATCGCTCAACTTCGCCCGCGATTCTGACTCCGGCTCCTGCCGCCCTCCGTAAGCCCACTTAAAACCCCCCGTCCCTTAGGTTGGTATGATTGAAATGTGAAATGTGTGACCGAAACACTGGCGAAAAGGATCCACTGTGAGAGGGGAGTAAAATTGCGAAAAAGGTTTCGTCGGACTGCTGGGTGTGATTAATTAGGTGGAGATGAACACAATAAACTGACACACAGTGGATAGAGTCAATAGGAGAGGTCGGACTTTGGAAACTTTAGAAGCTTATAACTCCGTTTATACACAATTTTGAGATTCTAAAATTGGTATCATTGATTTTCTCGTGAAATTTTCTTCTGGAAGCACTCATTAAAATTTAAAATGTGTCAAACATTTAAGTGAAAAATTGTGTGTCCAATCTCTCTAATTGACTAGATCCACTGTGCGACATTCGTAATTTTCTCATTTCTCGCACGAATGAACGAAACTACACCTCAAAATTGTAAATTTTCTCTCGCGTATTATGTATTTACCACAAAACTATCCGACTGAAAATTTCACCTCTTCATCTTCTGATTACACCTGATTATCATTAAAATTTAGACCAAAATTGCACAGCGATATTTTTGTAAACAATACAATAATTCGAGTAAATTTTGAAAGTTTGGGATGGCGTTACGTTTCTTCGTCTTTGCAATGACACCAGCTGATGTGGCTTGGTTCCTTTCTGCTAGACACGGTCCCAATTTCAGTAGTTTTGTTCCGATCGATCCCAGGGTTTCCCACGAAAGCACGAAAGTGACGAAACCCACAGAACGACACGGCTCTCCTGATCTTGTACCACATACCAATGGTTTTCGACGTCACAAACAAATTACGTCGGAGGACTTCGGATGAAAAAATAAAAATACAAAATAACTTGTTGCAATTGGGTTTCTCTGTGCTGGAAGGGAAATTCAGTTGTCAGCTCAAAAACAGGAATGGAGTCCTCGGGACCAACCCCTCCCCCCCTCTTCCTACGATCCCAGGGGTGGAAGAAGTTGTTTCCGGGAAATAACAATTACGGAACGGGGATTATAATTCTTTTGCGCTCGCCGACTTAATCGATTCAATTTTCGGAGCGGGGGAAAAATACGATAAAACTTAAATTAAACTCAGCTTCAACTGAGTCTGAAGCTTGTCAGCAGCGTTGAAGTTCGGTCAACTTCCTCAAAATTCAGCCACCGGATCGTCGCCGTGTAGACGGGATGGCGCAACCTTTCCTCACAAGAACTCTGGAAAGCATGGGGACATATGCTTGTGAGGACTCATCTTGAATTGTAATTTCGCTGTTATGTCAACGAAGCGAAGATACACGGCAGGCAAAAATCTGAAGGCTCACCGTTGAGAATTGCAACTCTGTTAGTCAAATTACGAGGGATGCAAGATGGTTCGGCTGTGCTGTATTGCTAAATGAGCAATGATTATCCAATTTTTTATGCGTCGCGATTATATTCGAAGGGTATCTCGGATGAAGGAGTTTTAAGTGACATTTTCGTGATTTTGAGAGAGACGTGCGTTTAAAGCTGAAAAATGACTTTCGACACGAATGGACTTAAAACTCCCGTATTCGGGCGAAATTGAGCTGTTAAAGCCCGATTTTTTTTCCCAGTTATTATAGTTTCCTACATATCCTTCACGTAATCGAAATTTTGTGTTAATATGGGAAGTAAAACACAAAGTAACCTAAACTGCAGCCGGAAGATATTTTTTTAGGTAGTTTTCCCGTAGGTCAGATTGACCAAATCTTGGGGTTTAAAATTGCAACCTCGTTGAAAATCAGGCGAGAGCCGCCGGGATCGAACTTGGATCGCTAAGGTAACAGCCCGATGCAGTGGCCACTCGCAACCTAGGAGTGTCATAGCGAGAAAGAAGAGTACACTAGTTCAGCAGGACCCTTTATTCGTTCCCAGCTGTCAGAGTAACTTACGGTGTCTTTCGATTCATCCAAAATTTTGATCAAGCAAGTCCTTTTGGTTGATCAAAAGTACCCATAAACACGAAAATTTTTAACTAGGGAAAAAGTATGCATTGAAACAACTTTTACTCAAATTAATTGAATTTGAAGGCCCCCCCCCCCGCCCCTGAAGTCATCTCCTTCATTCGTTATAACCTTCACTTGTTACTGTTGACTTACCGACTGGATGAAATTGGATTGGGAACATGGTAGAATCTATTGGAGAGGTAAATATACATTTTAACGGGGGCAAATTAAGGCCGGAATAGTATATGTAAAAGAATGGTCGAATAATGCTGGATGTACAATATTCTGCGAAACAAGCAAAGCCAGAAAAAGCCGAACGTTAAAATTAGGGTTAAAATTCAAGATATGTCTCCAATTTCTATTTGCGGCGTGTGAACCCATATTACATTATGACATCATCTGAGCACGTTTAGACCCCCCCCCCCAAAAAAAAAAGTTTTTCCATCGCAATTTTTTGTGACAGTTATCTTTTTATTGCTTCAGTCTTCTCAAATCAGAATTGATCGGTGGTGAAAATCATACCGCGTGTTTCGGTGAAATCGTAAGAACAAAAATGGAATGGGACACTTTCAAGAAAGGAAGGGGGGAGGGGTAAAGAAATCGAGGAGAGCAGTGTCTCATGTTGAGAAAAATCATTTGCATTACCGGAGGTCTCTAGCGAAAAATTCGAGTAGTTCCCGTTCAATGTGACAGCAATATCTGAGACTCCTCATTAAGGCCCGCCTCCACGGTGCAGGGAGGAATTTTTAACACTTTGACAAATGGCGTCGATTTTTAAAACAAAGCACAAAAACCGGGGACCGGGGAAACCGAGGAAAAGTCAAAGTGCCCACTTAAGGCCTTAGGTCTAGTTTGATTAATGTAAATTGCATGAATTTATTCAGCCTTACAGGGGGAGTGGGCCAAAGCTGCGGTGATGTACCACTTAGCTGCACATAACCTACATTTTGTCGCTCCTCTGACGTAAGGGCATACCTCGATTTCCGTGTGAGTCCTATTTCACACATAAAGCCATGCTTCCTGGGGCTCATGCAAAACTTGAGATACGCCTTAACCCCAGAGGAGCTACGATTTCTCTCTCGTCGAAGTCAACTTTCCGCACGCGTGTCTACAACGTGTTTCCTGTGTTTTTACGAGAGAGTTTTGGTATTTTTTTTTTTCGATATAGTTGGTTGGTATGATACGTTTATTCGGTCCTTTTAACATTTTTCTCCGCTATATAGACATTTCCATCATCCCTATGGACGAGGAAAGACCCTCCACTAGCCTAGGTGGAAACTTTTACTTTCGAGGATTCGACGCTTGGACAATGGGACTACGTTTTGCAATTAGGGACTACAATTTCCGGCTCACTTTAAAGACAACGTATGTGCCATTAGTTTCCCTGCGCACATAAGTGTTTTTACAGAATAGCCAGAAATTTTAGTTCCTAATTGCACATTGTAGTCCAATTATGAGGCAGCAACAGCCACCACTCTTTTTTCGGCTGCTGACCTACCTACTAAGTGGATGATGAGCTTTGGGCGATGAATTGAGCTAAATAAGTTTGCCAAACTTTGGTTTGTTTGCACAAAGATATACTCAACATGTTTTTTAGCATTCACCTAATGGGTAAGTCATCAGTTGAATGTTGAAGTCTCGAAAGTAAAAGCACTGCCATATGTGCTCTTCCGTGCAGGTATGCTATACACCAAAATAAAAGTCGACTACAATCCGTATTTTGCTGATCGCAAATAGTTGAACAACTCTGAGGCATAGGGAGGCGCAAATAAAATTGCATAGAAAACCTTTTTTCTGTTGATAATAATTATACGGGGCGGTTCTGATGAAAAATATGCTGGACGTTCGGATTTTACGCAACGCTGTACTACTTTACCGATGCTAGAGCGAAAGAGTTAAACATTTGCTGATCCACAGAAAAACTAAGAATAATTACACACATAAGAATAATTTTAACAGACTGATCAAAATAATACTGAACTCCCTGAATTTTTCACGCACTCTTTAATCAACTTTGAAAAAATTCCCTGACTTTGAAGACCACATGGGATGAGCAAATAATTCGCGGCGGCTGGGGTACAAGCTGAGACTATACAATGCGGTAAGTAATAAATCGCCATTCGAAGAACGCGATTTTTCGCTGACTTCTGGTAATTTCCCAGTTTTCTTTTATTCGTATTCCTGGTTTTCCCTAACCGTACCCACTCAATGGTATACGCAGATTCCGCGGTTTCGTTCCGTGGTATGAGTTGTATCGAAGAGATTACTTGCGGTGAACGTGATCTATTCGATCTACAGAGCGAGGACTGCACCAATTGAACGCCCGTCGATGATCCAGGAATCATTCACAGATGTTTGGAGTGTGCTCAAGTGACAGGCGTGACACGTCACGTCACCACGCGCCACGCGCCACGCGCCGCGACGCAACGGACGAGGCAACTCCCAGTATTGCCAACTCGATTTAAAAATGCGCCGGAAGAGCGGCGGGGGAGGGGGTGTTAAAATGGTGGGGAAAAGGGCAGGTATTCAAATTCGACCTGCACTGTACACATGAACGAAGTAGAAGGTACATTTCGCAACGGAAGCCCGAAAGGACCACTAGACAAGGTGCGAAATCGAACATTGTGACGAATTCTCATCAAAATTTCACGTAGAGAACGATTTTTATGATGAATAAGACTTCAAATAACTCCTGATGAAGACTTGAACATTTTCCGATGCATAAATTCAGTTCAATCCGGAATCTATAAACATTGGTTTAGTGGCAAAAATACAAATGATGTCATTTGTATGATCTAACTTTCATTCGATCTGCGTTTAAATTACTTTTTAACATCTGGTTCAGAAGTTGATTTCGGAATATCTCGTTGTGTGAATTATTCAAAGATTTTGAAGAAAAAGCATGTGCCGTTTTCTTCTACTTCAGACCTTGTCTAGTGGCCCAATGTCTGGCTTTTCCTTGACTTTCCAGGGTTATAGAAACACACACAAAGATCCTGACTGCACTGAAAAAAAGAAGGAAAAACTCTGGCCGTGGAAGCCTTACTACGTGCTATATAGACATACCGCCCGCGTTCCGGGCTTAGCGGCCGAAAGTTCAGGGCGTAGCACCCGAAGCAATCGGAGCTACGGCTCCAGCATCTGGAACTTTTGTTCTCTGATCTCGGAACGGACGATACATCTGTATAGCCCGTAACTTTTCTTTCTGCGAACATAAAAAATCCTGACTTCGACAATATTCCCTGTCTTTTCTCTCGCTTTTCCTTGAATATCGCAACCCTGCATGAATCACAGAGTTGCTACAGAATTTGGAAAATAAATTTCCTGACATTTCCCTGGTTTCCCCGACTTCCCTGACACATTTTGGCGAAATTCCCTGACAATTGAAGATGTGATGGATGGTTAAGAGGGCATAATTGAAAATAATTTTCAGTCAAAATTTGTTGTTCGAATCCTCAAACTCATTCCAGAACGCAAATGAAAGTGATTTAACCTGACATTTTCGTCATTTTCCCGGACATTTCCCGCTTTTCCCTGATTTTTCAAAATTTCCTGACATTTCCCGGTTTTCCTGACTGTGGCAACCCTGAGATCATTGATGAGCTTCAACAGAGGATCCTCACGGTGGATCACAAAACTGGAGGGTCTTGGTCCGGAGAAGCTGGCAACGGTCCCGGCGACAGAGCGCAGAAGAAACATGGTTGATAAACGAGGTTTTGATTGCCGACACACGGCGACACGTAACAAGTGTGTAACATGTTAATGCACCCACTTCAACACGCAGCCGTCATCCATCAAAAAGCGGCCGCGGCCGAGTGCGCCCCCCGAATTCGAATTCCGGACCCGCGGGCGTCGGGCGCTCAAAATTCGGGCCGCATTCGGAGCTGAGCCTCCAATTTGCGTATCTTATGAACCCCCTCTTCCTCGAGTCATCACTCGGCCGCACAGTGAAACGAGTCATTGGAGGAGATCCGACCATGATATTTTCGGATTCAATGGAGATGTTGCATGTGTGAGGGATTTGCAATTTGACCATTGAGTCTTATGTAAAAGTTAGCGAGAAACTCGATGGTGCCACTGGTTTTCTCTGAAATCATCTCCCAAACTCAAAAAAGCTCTCAAGTTGAGGCCAAAATGGAGGGAATATCCCACCCTACCCTGAGAGTCCACGTCTACGTCAAAACAAACTCTCCATGCAAAGATAGGGAGCAAATACATTAGCAGAGTTGCCGTGTTTTCAGTTTTGGAGTCCCCAAATAAAGTGGCAGCCCTGTCAATGTATTTGCTCCCTATCTTTGCATGGAGTGTTTGTCTTGATGTAGAGGTGGACTCTCAGGGTAGCGTGGGATATCCCCTCCATTTTGGCCTCAACTTGAGAGCTTTTTTTGAGCTTGAGAGTTGATTTCAGAGAAAACTAGTGGCACCATCGTGTTTCTCGCGAACTTTTACGTGTGAATCAATGGTCAAATCGCAAATCCCTCACACTTGCAACATCCCCATTCTTTTCATACTCAATTCGTCATATTGTTTATTTTTGGCGGTGTTCTTTGGGGGAAATGGACCACTAGACAAGGTACGAATTTAAGCAATCTCATACATATTTCTTAACCAGAATTTCACGTAAAACACTATTAGCGCAAGAAGTATTACTGAAACTAACTCCTGACGAAGATATTAACGTTTTTATTGGTCACATTGGTTACGAGGAATATGAACTGCCCGCTCACAAGAAACTCAGAGCTCTACGTGAGTGAAATCGTGCACTGCAACGGTTTCAGCAAGCTTCTCAATCGAGCAATGTTAATTTCCCACCATGTGTTGTTCACACTGTAAGCAATTTGCTATAGCTGAGCCAATGCGTCAAAATTGCGGTTGCTAGATTTTCAAATCGCAGATACTGTCATGATAACGTTTAGCGCGCGATGTGAATCACGTAGAGCATTGAGTTTTTATGAGCGGGTGGTTTGAATTTACGCATCAGGAATCATTAAATATCTTCGTAAGGAGTTGATATTGGTAATTTTCGTTGTGCGCATCGTGTTTTACGTAAAATTTTGGTTAAGAAACATGTAATATAATGCTGAAATTCGTACCTTGTCTGGTGGTCCATTTGCGTATCTTATGAACCCCCTCATCGAGTCATTGGAGGAGATCGGACCATGATATTTTCGGATTCGATTCTAAATTTTTACTGACTTCGTCATATTGTTTATTTTTGGGGCTGTTCTTTGGGGGAAATTGTACGAGAAAATTAATAAAAAAATGTTAAACTGCTGGAGTTTGTATAAACGAAAATACAAACTTTTAAAACTGCGTCCTCATAATGTCTGACAGGTTCCCTAGACTTGATCCACTGTGTGCCGGCCCGCGCGACGAGGAAATCAACCGTGAGACGTTGAAGATACAAGATGCATTTTTCAGAAGAGCCGAATAGGGCTGCTGCATAATTCTTCGGATCCATTTTTGGAAAGCCCGTGAAAAATAAGAAGATTTATATTATTTCGTTTTTCATTTAATCAAATATCATCTGAAAAAAATACTTTTAAAATACTAAGAATCCATTCTTATTTTAAACGACAAAATATTGCACCGACAGATTTTGTGACGTCACAATGAGCATTGAATTGGCCGCCGTGTATCTGTTCACCCACGTTTGTTTACTTCTTTCAGCGGGTTACAAACGAGAAGTTAAGTATAAATTCATATCGATGTTTTAAATGCATTTTTGTGGCATTCTTTCAAGTGAAATTGATTCCAGGTAATTTTAATCGTTACGGTAGTTATTAGGTGCATTTACCATTCTTTTATGAATATCATCAGTACAGGGTATATGCATGGAATAGTGATACTCACCGAATGACGAATCCACCGAATCAGTCAACTGCGCCTCTTTCCGCGAATGTGCTTCACCAGTTGCGTTTACCCCTCTTGAAAGGCGCGTTTTGGCGCCCGGATGCCCGCCTCTGTCAGCGCGTTTCACCGGTTGCATTCACCCGGCTTTGAAGGCGCGTTGCGCTCACCAGGTGGGATCGAATCATTTTCGTGCGTCTATATAATCCTCCCACTCTCTCGTCACGGTGATATTAATTTTCCGGCCACACACCCAAGATCGCGGTTATCAAACTTCGAGGAAACTCACGGGACGCTATCGCACTTCCATGGGAAATTCTGATAGCGACGGGCAAACACGGAAAAACAGAGATAAAAACAACTTGCGGAGTTCGCCAAGCGTCGCCGCGGGAAATTTTCTAATTTCTGTGCTGTAGTGAGCCGCTCGGCGGGAGTGTCACATGCTCAGGGTTGCAAGAGTTAGATTTTAAAATTCCCCTATTTTCCAAGGTTTATGAAGTAAAAATCCCACTCTAACTCTCAGGTACAATACCTGGCTTTACTAAAAATTCCTGATTACGTACTATAAATCCACAACTTTTTGAGCTCTCTTTGAAGGACTGTCAAGTATTTTTCGTGACTATTTTTGTAATTTCCTCGAAACACACAATTTACTCCAAATATCCGAGTCACGAATTTTTGGTTCACTTGGAAAGTAGACCGTAATTTCTTTCCCGAAGAAGATGTCTTTCGAACGATATTTTCAACTTCAAATGTATTGTTTCGTTTCTTGGAACAGCGCGCACTCACTGCTGTCAATTATTAGTACAACGATTACCTGGGGCTGGCTTAGCTAAGAACTGAGGGGGGAGGGACACTAATCGTAATCGTGGGACTGCTCTCTCGGGATTATTTAAGGAGAGGGGGATCAAGGGTCGACAAAAATTTCGAAAACCTCTTTTAAGGCCTTGGATTTTTCCTTTTCTTTTTTTTTTCAAAATCAAGCTCTGTTCAAGGCCGCGTGAACCACGAGACACTACACAGTTTTCTGCTTAAGTCTCAAAATCCAATTCTCCCACCAAACTCGACCAAATCCACTCTACGTTGTCTCCACTGACAATGTTATTTTCCCCCGGAGATGGGGACATTTGGATTGCATTTTGCAAAAAGGAACCGCTAGCATTGCAATGTTGCTAAGATTGTGCAACTTATTTTGTCTTGGAGGAAAAACCCGATTTTCCATTAATAGTTCTATTTTGCTCGCTAAAAACTGTAAATTTCAGACAAAAATTACCATCTAAATCTCATAGTTTTTCACGATTTCCGCAATTTTATTGCAAAAGATGAAGTTGCACAATCTTAGCATCATTGCAATGCTGGTGGTTCCTTTTTGCAAAATGCAATCCATTTAATGTCATTACATTTTTGAAGTAACAAGCTTGTTTGACTAAAATACTCTTTCCACTGTCCGATGGGTTCTGGGAAAACTCACTTTTTTAAGGCCCGACGCGACAGCGAGGTGATTCCTCATATTTTCACCGCCACCTCATTTGAGACCGCTCAGGGTTTGCAGGCGGCATCGCTCGGAAATTTAAATCCACCGACACCAGCGACAGCCGGGCGGTGGGGGGGGGGGGGGGGGGGGTGCGAAGGCGGAGGAAAAAACTAATATCCTATTGTATTAAGCGGAAGCCTCTATCGGAAAATGGGGGGATTTGTCTATTCCTCACGTTTGAAATTAATCCTGAGGGCGTCCCGCGAGAGGGAACCCGTGCATTTTTTCTGGATATTTGGCCAATTTCGTGCCTTTCTCCGTTCGCATCGGAGAGAGGCGGGGGACGGTGGAGTAAAAGGATGCTCACATCATTTAACGGGGAGTGAGATGAAGTTATCGTCTAGCTCGCCGTTGCTCGCCTGATAATACTTTGTGAGACTCAAAAGCGAATTCAAACGATCGAGAATGATTGACATTGCCAACCTGAATAAAGCGAGACAAAATTCCCTCCGGTGAGTTTCGAAGTGTTCTGATAACGATTGTTTGGACCGTTTTTAATTTACTCGTGGCCTTCTACGAGAAAGATAACATGCGTGTGCGGGTGCTAATTTTTATCGCGTTGGTTCGAAAACTTAAATGGGAGTTCACAACGGGAAATGATCTCTAATATCCTGAAGGGATTATTTCGTCCGCTTTTGTACTAATACATAGCGGAGAGTTGCGGTAAGAGCATTTTGAGCCTTGAAAGGTGGCATGAAAAAATTTTTGACGATTTTCTTCCATACCTGAATTTAAAGCCTTTTCCTCATTTCAAAAACAACGAATATTTTTATTATTTCTAGAAAGCTTAACCTCAGTGCGTTATTCTTAATTACTATTAATAATGGGCCTGTTGCATGCAAGAGATACAGCCGTGCGAAGAGACTTTTTAGAGGTTAAATGACACGGAAATTACGATGGTCACATTAAAAAAGTCTGAAATACACTCCTTACTGCGCAATTTACGTTGTTAGGAACGCGCTTTTTCAAATTTCCCGCGTCTGGGGGCAGTTTTCTAACCGCAACTCGCGGCTATTTCCGGTCAACTAAAACTGACAACATAACCTAAAAATCGGAGCTCGTGATATCGTGAAATGAAATGTAGAAGGATTGCGTTGGATATTTAAAAGTTGATCGATTTCGTTACCACATAAAGCGTACATGGACCACTATAAGAGATCACGTTGGGTTTGTAAACAAACTGAAGGAAAAAATAACAACAACAACAACAACGACTCGGCATCTTCCGGAAATCACCGAGCCCGCCGTTTGCTCGTTTCCGGTGATTAGAAAACTGCCCCCAGAAGCGGGAAATTTGAAAAAGCGCGTTCCTAACAACGCAAATTGCGCAGTAAGGAGTGTATTTCAGACTTTTTTAATGAGACCATCGTAATTTTCGTGTCATTTAACCCCTATAAAGTCTATTCGCGCGGCTGTATCTCTTTCATGCAACAGGCCCATTACTGATTGTTTTCACCTCCCGCAAAATTCCCTGGCTTTTCAAATTTTTCAAAGCTCCTTGACCGGTCTAGGCCTTGATAGTGTTCACTGACTGCACCAATACTATGTTATACAGGTTGTCCCAAAAGTCCCTTTTTCCACTCCCTCTAAAATTTTACCTCATCAATATTTTGAAACGAAACTTTGGGGATGTTCATAGATTCATGTTAGCTACACGATGTAATGTGAGTAAGTCGCAGCAATGTGTGTAAATTTTAGAAGGGGTTGGAAGGGACTTTTGAGACACCTTGGCTCAGTATCTCCTGAATTACATCTCTTGGATAGCTGTTGCAAACCACCCCAAATATTTTTGCAAATTCAACCTGTCAGAATAAACATTGCCATTCCGCGTGAACACTGAAAAATGTCCATTGGGCAAAGCGAACGACCGGAGGAAAATCGATGAATCAAACGGTGGTCTCGATGTTGAGATGTCGCTCACATTCTATCGTAGACAACACGGTCACAGGGGTGACGGGGCCTCGGGGGAGCCCCCCCCCCCCCCCCCCCCCGGTCCCCGGCGGTTTGGGATTTTTATGACGTTGGCCGGCGAGGGAGGCGGCGTGGCGAGTGTATAACATATTAGGGACATTAGTCGGGGCCAGGATTTGGCTCTTGTGGGACGCTAAGTTTGCCCATTATAACTCGGCATCGGCGTGGCCGGAGCCGCCGCCGCCGCGATGGAGTGTTTCCCTTGATTAACGAGCTCGCCGCTCAAGTTTGCTCTGGTCGCAGCGCGGATTTCCCTCGTTGTCGCCTCGCGGACATTTTTGCGCTTTAGCCGCGGGATTAGGCCCCGTGAAAAATGATCCCCGCGCGAGAGAGGAACGCTGCCGCGCTAGGTAAGAACGTCATATGAACCTTCAGGAGTTTCCAAATTTTCCTTGATAAAACGCGAATTTTCTGGTCATTTCCTGGTTCCAATTTTTCAGATAATTTTGCTTGCAAGTCCACCGAGAAGTCCTGAAAATTTCAAGGGAAAGTACTCATAAGTTTCTCCAAAAATGAACACTTTATTGAAGGAAATGTGGCAACTTTCGAATGTCCATACGTCCTTCTTCCTTAGCACAGCAGGACGGTTTCAAGGTATCTACTACGATTTCATTTCGGATTTCTATGATTTTTCCTGATAACTCGTGAGAAACCAGATTTTTAACTCGAGTATATCATTCCTTGAAGTTTCGCCGAGTTTTCTTCGCACAGAGAGGAAAAAGCACGTAAGCTTTCAATAATTGACGTTGAGTGGTTTTTCATTGAAAAAACGAAGTATGATAGGAATTTGCAACGTCATAAACTGAGTTACGTGGTCTGATAGTTTCGCCGTCGGTTTACAATGCATTCGATCAATGCTTTACTTGAGTTCCGAAAATATTCGACGCTCTAGGAGTTTCTTGATACATGGCCGATTTTCCTGATAATTTGGATTACTTGGATTAGTCAATTAGTAAAACACGAGTCTTCTCTGGCTACCTAACTTACAATTAGATAGAACCGAGGTGAAAGAAACTATGGTATGCACAATTGTGGTGGATGGCGTCACACGTCGTGTTCTTTGAAGACGGATAACTACGTTCAAATAGGACTTCAGATTACAACGTTTGGACAGATCCTACGATTTTTGCTGATCCGGAATTCGGAATCATCAACACCTGATTCTGTGAGAATACCCGTCATGATATCAAAATACATAAACAAATATCAATTCTTGCGCGGAACGGGTGCTGGCGCCTACAAGACTGCATGGATACTTCACGCATTGCGCATACGCACCGTGATGTACGCGCAATGCGTGAAGTATCCTTGCAGACTTGTAGGCGGTGATATGGGTGTTCGTTGATTTCGGAGTCACTTTTCAGCAGCGCAACGTGCGGTGATTTTTTCGGAGCTACTGCTGAGGATTCACTTGAAATTACATCTGTCACCATTATATATTATTGCTCATTTACGAAACGGAAAAAAAATGGAAATCCAAGGCTAAAAACAAAAAGAATGCCTGGGGACATTTTGGGGGTGGTTTCAACCCCCCCCCCTTCCATCTCGACCAGGAAACATTTGAGGTTCGATTTCCCATTTGCCGGTGTTTTGGATCGTTAATTATTCGGGCTATTTTTTAGTATTATTCTCATCGTTCTTTTAATCACATTTGTCGATTTCATTGGTCCAAGAAGCTTGAGAAGGACTTCGATGAGGATGTGAGGATTCTGCAGTTTCCTGCATGCAACACATCTGGCAACATGATGACGATGACCACTCGGCGTCCGTCTGTCAACAACTTCATTTCCTTCAATAAATTGATTTTGCTATTTATTCTGCTCCAATCTCGGTCTCCGTAGCTCACCTATCCGGGGGCTCACTCTTCATCGCCTCTCTGACGTAAGGGCGTACCTCCATATCCTTATGAGCTCTGTTTTGCGTAAAAACCTACGTCTTCTGGGGCTCATGCGAAAATCGAGATACGCCCTTACGTCAGAGGAGCGACGTCTTGTTTGTTCCGATCCTCAGTGTGTGAACCTCTGCTGCACACATCCTGAGCTAAATTTTTTGACGCGTCTTCGAGATGTGTTTGCGGCGATTGTTTACCTGCTGTCTAAAGAAAATCCACATCCATACATCCATCTTCATTATTCGAGTCCTCCTGGAAATCTTGACTCTTTATTAACTCAATCGCGGAGGATTGCTTTTTAAAAATGTCCTCTCTCTCCTCGAGTCGTTGTTTCCCTCACGAAAGAACATAACTAGATTTCAATGTTGCCGAATTTCCCTTCGCAAATTTAATTTACATCGGGAGAATCGAGAGCATTTCTAACTGATAAACTCACCGATTTTTTTTCTGATTCCGTGAAAAAATCAGAACAAATTTGAACAAAAATTGCACATGTACATGCTTAAGAAAAATGTAATTTTTTGCGTCATATTTGTAACCTTGAGATGGAGGTATGTTCTTTCATCCGGGAAAGGACGAGGTGTGCATTTTCTCGCAGCGAGAGCAGGTATTTAAGTGTGAACATTAGCGGATCCAGCAAATTGGCAACATTGCCTTTTCTCCATTCAAACCTATGGAAATGTATCGATTCTTGGAGATGTCGAGTGCTCCGAAAAGAATCGATTATTTAGCATGCATTTCAATGGAGCAAATCCGGTGTTGCCACCTCTGACTGTGAAAAATCTCGGGAAAAAATTCGAAGTGCGAGGAGGAAAAGAGCACGGTTCATGCGAACCCGAAACTATTCTGTGCAGAAGAATGAAATTTTCAGTAATGAAAATTCAACTTCAATTCAGGTGATCAAATGTTTTGTTAGTCGTACTGCGAAACTGAGACTGGTATTCATTACAAAAGACTTCGCTTATTTGAACTCAAGTTCGGTTTTTCAGATTGAAAATTTCGGCTTACCCGGGCCAAAACCTCGTGATCAAATAATATGACGGATATACAACTGAATAATTTTACTTTCAGGCATCAATCAGAAAAATTCCTGAAAGTTCGGTGCTCTTTAATGAGGAGAAAATATGGTAAAACCATGAAGTGAAGAGAGGAGGAAATGAATAAAGTCTCAAAAGGAGGGCAGGTTAAGTTAAGAGCTCGACGATGTATGAATGCAACCCTTAATTTTCTGTAAAAGTAGCGGTGAGCCAAAAATATTAATGAAACTAAGGTAATCTACGGAGCCTTTAAAATTGCCCGGCTAACTAATTTTTTAATTGCTCTTGACGCAAGGGAGCACGTCGTTGAAAATTAATATCGTAATCAAACCGACGTGATTTCAAGTTAAATAATTCTTCAGCGTCTGGAATCATCAACCCGCAAAGACGGCATTTGTATGCGCCATCTAGCTGCTTTCCATTAAAGAGGTCTTTTAGTCCCTCTAAGACGAGTAAGAGCGCGGAGGGCTTTTCAACGATTTCCCCCGGAACGTTTATGCCAAATGAAAACGGAGCAGGGGGAAGCTCAGGGATAATATTCCGCAAGATTCTGCAAAAGGCCAGCGGGATTATCATATCTGGGGCTGCGCCAAATGAGTCCACTGCTGATGACTTACTTATGGAAGCTGAATAGAATAAAGATATAAGGAAATTGGAAATAGGAGGTGATTCATCTCCCGGACAGGAAAGCGGGCGGTCCTGATAGGCAGGATTTGGATGACATCGCTTTTTAAGACTGCAAGGGCGCCCACTTATTGCATCGAGTTAATTCACTCACTACAAAACTGATTGACAGTGAGGAGATGCTTGATTCAAAAGAATGACATTTTTTAAGCAGACCCGAGAAGAATGAAAATTACACAAAAAACAAACGAAACTTTTTCAGTGACTTCAACATGATGTGTTTAATTGTTTGAACTTCATCAGACCTTCACAGAAGGTGGGCTGTGCCTAAAAATTTAATAGGCAGTTTGTTGCATTTTTGCTTTTACAAGGAAAAATGAGCTGACATATTTAAGAACGAGCCCGTCATCTACGTTTCATTACCAAAATATGATTCCTTGATTTAATATGAAAGATTTTACATTGACATTGACAACTATCTTGCATTGATACAACACTTTTCTTTTTCACAAAATCCCCAGTGTGTTCAAGTTTGAGATCAATTTTTTGGGGGTTCATATCGACTATTCTAGGATCCTCAAAAACGCACTTATCACACTTTTCTACTTCTTTTTTACTGCTTTTTACTCCGGCATCGACCATGTTGGATAAAATTAGGAAAAAAGGTGCTCATTGCAGCGAGGCTCCTTTGCAGCAAGAAAAAACAAATAGTTGTAATTTCAAACGCACCGAAAAAAAAAGGGAAGTTAAATTAACATTCTGAATGTAAAAAAAGTGTGCGAGAACTTATAAATACTGAATTACCCGCCACAGCACTTAATTTTACATCTTGGCATTGCTGAAGTAACTGCTGTGGCAGGTATTTTAGCATTTTGTAAGTTCTCGCACACTTTTTTTACATCCAGAATGTTAAATTAACTTCAATTTTTTTTCGGTGCGCTTTCTTGCATGTACTTTTTAGAATGTTCTACAATCAAAGTATTAACTATTCACTTCGAGACAGAGAATTTGAGTTGAAGGACTAAAGATAGACTGTTATTGACTTCCTCAATAATGCCGAGTATATATTATTAATTTTCTATATTTAATCTTCTTTCATAGTTGGAAAAATCCTTTTCGCAATCGGTAGGATATATTCCCTGCCTAGACGAGCCCACTCTTTTTAGATTAACCCACGCGAAGCCCGCTCGCACTGAAAAAAAATTCTCGGCGTTTTTACCAAGGTCCGTTGGTACCTTTACCACTTTACTTTTTTACCAATTATTGGTAATTTTACCACGACAGACTGGTAAGCCTACCTAAAAACCGGTATTTTTACCGTTTTTTCAGGTAAGAATACCACTATTATTGGTAATCAATTCCCGGTAACTTTGCCATTTCATCTCGGTAATTCTACCACAGTCGATAAAAAATATTGGCGTTTTTACCAAGATCCAGTAAAATTACCGAGAAAGTTCAATAACTTTACCGAGATTTCTCCGTAAAATTACCAATTCCATAAATGGTAATTTTACCAAGAAAAAACTGGGATCAAATAGAACCCTGAATTCTTGGTAATTTTACCCTTTTCTTAGTAAATACACCGAGATTTTTTTCTCAGTGTACAATCAAAGTATTAACTATTTATTTCGAGACAGAGAATTTAAGTTGGAGGACTAAAGATTGACTATTATTGACTTCTTTAATAATGCAGATTATATATGATTAATTTTCAATATTTAATCTTCTTTCGTTGTTGGAAAATCCTTTTCGCCATCGGTAGGATATATTCCCTGCCTGGACGAGCCCACTTGTCGAGCTCGTGTACAAAAGAATTACAACCCGAACTCACGACGACTTCAAGTAACAGGCTCTACTCATGCAGTTTGAACTAAACTCTTTCCCGCATATTTTCCGAGGATGTTTCCCCACATGTTTTCCTCGCGTCGACGGAGAAAAAAAGGGGGTGTGAGCTTTCCGCGTTGGGAGAAGTTTCCAGACGGCTGGACGCTGGTATCGCCACCTCGTTTTCGGGCGGGAAACAAAGGCGTTCGAACAAGGAAACAAGCGGGAGGCTATGCATAACTCGGACACTTGACATGCTCCACATTTTAATATTCTGCTTCTCGGCTCGAGGCTCCCGGCTCCTTCACCCTCGGACGTCAGCCATGCTTCCCCGTTCCTGCTCCTTTCCACCGGGGATGAATAAATTTCAGCCCCCAAGTTTGACGGAAATAAGCCCGCTAGGATGCAGCCGGGATCCGCGACCTGCCTGCCCTGATGCCGCTTACGACGTTAACTAACGTAGGGGAGAAGTAGAGTACCTATATTGAGAGAGTATGGCCACTAGTGTTACCACCTCTGATTGGCTCAGCCATCTTAGGCTGAATGGAGCCCTTAGGACCCAAAAATGGCGGACGCCATAAATTAATGTAATTCAAAATGACTCAAAATGTAGTTTTCTTTGCTTATCGTAACGAGAAAACCCTAATGCATTATTGCGACTTTTTTACATATTTTTAAGGCTAATCGTGTGCAATTTTTGAGAAAAATTATCTTAGATGTAGTAAGGTTGGCAGCAAGTGCGGTTGGTGAAAACCGTCAAAAGTTGGCAATGACCCCCCTCCCTTCCACAAAAACCAAAACAACGCACCGCCATTTTGGGGTCCTAAGCCTCTCCATGGGGTCCAGTGGCCATACTCTCTCAATATAGGTACTCTAGGGAGAAGGAACATCCCGAGTAAGCTATCATGATCGCGTGACCGCTTGCATAAAAAAATGGGAAGGCTTGCAAAAATGGAGAATTTGCACACAAAAAGTTTCTTCCTTCATCTGAAGGTGCCTAATGAGCTGAGCTCGCAGTATTGTTTATAATTTCTCTCTGACATGAGATGTTGGAGAAAAATTGATTTAAAACTGAGAAAAGTTGCCGCCTTGTGACGTCATCTGCCGGCATTTCCCATTTAAATGCATGTATTTTAGTAGAATCGGTTATTTTGTCTTATCGCCTCTATAATGATTGCTCAATTTATTCATCAAGGGTATCTTCGTGTTCAGTTCACTCAGCAGAGTCCATCAAATTTCAGATCCTTGCAAATTCTCCATTGGGGAAGCCAGTTCGCAGTTGCGTTAAAATCACGGATTTTTCGAAAATTGTGGAAAAATTTGCTTGTTTTTTGCGGAACGAAGAGTTTGCAGGTGTCTGAGATAAGATTAATTTCATGTTAAAGTTCTAAAGGTATCGACTAAACTGGACGTGCATTTGTGCTAAAAGGATTTGAGGACGAATGAACTCGTTTGAGCTGCCTAAGAGACGATGTGAAAAACAATGTGATGGACGAAATAGACTGACATTAACCAAAAATAACCCAGTTGTTGCATCTCGCCATGACAGCTTCACTATTAAGAAAAAGGTTCAGTTCATTAGTCGGTCTCTCTGTACTCCAGCTTTCGCAAACCTTCATTTTATGTAATTATTTATTCGTAAGTAAAATATATCATTATAAATATAAATGTTTTTTATTGTTGACTCAACCCGACGCAAGTAAAATTTCGGAGAAAAATGAGGTTTACGCGATTTTAAGCTCAACAGGTGCGTTCATTCCCTTGCCAAAAAATCAAAGCCCGCGAATACTATATTCCAGACTCGAAGTTCTAACTCAAGGAATGATAAACAATTTACACCTCTTTTTTGTTGTAAGTTGACGTGAATGGGCTCCTTTCTGTTAAGCCCAATCGAAATGGTCCTCGATGACCTGCGTCTTAACAGGATCGGTCAGCTTGGTTCAAATGTCGATGAGTTACATTGAAACTTGCCATGGACGTCGTCAACCTCCAAGGGTCAGTAAGAAAATGTAATGTATATGACTTACGTGACGGCTCGTTTCCGTCATATTAACGCCAGGACTGGAAAAAAAAACACATTGGATCTAGAGTCCAGACTCTTAAAAGCATCGACAAGAAAAAGGACTCTTGATTCAATCAGATTTAAGCTTGGATCAAGAACCGAGCCTCTTAATTTGAGCGGATTTCCTTTTGATTTAAGCTTAAATCTGATTGAATCATGAGTCCTTTTTCTTCTCAATGTTTTCAAGAGTCTGGACTCTAGATCCAATGTGTTTTTTTTCCAGTGCAGGGGCGTGGCGTGCTCTGCAATGTATCGACTGATCCGCCATTTTAAACCTATGAAAAAGGATCGATAAACAGAATGTTCGCATCGAACACCTTCAAAATAGATTCTTCGTCATAGTTTCAAATGGGGAAAAATCGATAATCGATCATTTACACTTCGCCACTGATTAACGTCTAAATATTAATGTAAGCAATGGTTTTTTCGTACTCTTTTTATTTCATTAGGGTTCATTCACTTGCATCACTTTATTCAGCGATACACACTACAGCTTGACCACCGAACAAAGAGTTTACCACACCAGTCCATTGAAGGACACAGCTCGCGCGCGTAATTGTGTCCCTACTACGTGCCTCTTGAGTTCCATCCCGAGTGAGTTAACTACATGGGCTTGAAATAAATGCGAGGAGGGATTTTTCGCGCAGAAGGGGGGGGGTTAACAGAGGGGCAGTTGTTCCGCTGTAGCGGGACGGCCAGCGGAAAAGCGGTAATCAGCTCCCTGGAGAACTCCTCGGAACAGCTCTTTGAACTATTTTATGAATTATACACAGAGGCCTAGAGTTGCGCTACGATAAGTTATTCAACTTCCACTTCAGGCCCCGGACGCCCAAACTTCTGATGATCGTTCACCCTCAGATGGAGAGGTAACGGTGCTCATGTCCACATAGCGTCAGCGCGTCCTTTAGTATAAGCGGGTACTTATGAGCCCCTTCATTTTTCCGTTATGCAATGTGAGATACTTGGCCGTGGGAACAATTGGACTGCATTTTGCAAAAAGGAACCAAGAGCATTGCATTGTTGCTAGGATCGTGCAACTTCTCTTGTCTTGGAAGAAAAACCTGGTCATCTATTAACATTTTCTATTTCACACGCTAAGAACTGTAAATTTAAGATCAAAATTACCATGTAAATTTCATGTTTTTGCAGGATTACAGTAATTTTATTGCAAAGGGTGTAATCGCACAATTTTAGCAACATGGCAATGCTTTTGGTTCCTCTTTGCAAAATGCAATCCAATTAGTCTGCTGCACGCTAGAAATATAACAACGTGAGTAGACTGGTATCCAAAGGTCCTTTGAATTTAAAGGTACTGCACACGGCACGCTCCACAGAGTTTCGCAAGTGGAGACACAGGGAACATATGGACTGCATTTTGCAATTTGGAGCTATCAATTCTGGCTCAACTAAAAAAGCACATATGTGCATACGGAAACTAATGGCACATACGTTGTTTTTAAACCGGGCTAGAATTCATAGTTCCGAATTGCAAAACTTAGTCCATTTAGGATAGGGTCGACGAAAAACGAAAACGCAGAACCGCTTCATGGCGGATTGGCGTCAGAGAACGCAGAACCAAAAGTGCGTATACCGAATATTTCCTGAATACAACTTGATACAACCGTGGATTTACAGTAACAAGTTCGGTAGAAGTTGCGGTCGTGTCTTTCGAGAAGTTTTAAACTGGAACTATAAGAGGATTTTCTTAAAAAAAATGCGTTGATAAAGCAATTGTATTGAAAGTATTTTGTCAAAAAAGCGTTTTAAAAAACACAAGAGGCCATTTTTCTACTCGCTCTCATTGTTATTCACTACAACGTTTATTCTTTAATGCACTTTGTAAACCATTCAAAATTACTTCCGGCTTTTAACAATTCTTTAACACCCTGCAAATCGCCGAAGATGATGCGTCTCATGCAACCTGTTGCAAAATGTGGCGAATAATTGAAACGCAAGAAAATAATGAAATATCATAGGAATTGCATTTTCTTAGAGTCCGCTGCTGTTCCTCCAAAATTAGGAAAAAGCTGATACTACTTAGCGATTTTTTTTTTTTGAAAAACTAGACAATGAATATTGAACATTTATGACAGTATAAGTTAAAGCGAAACATGTTTGCCCTAGGCTTTGGATTTCTCCTCTAATTTTTCGATTTTTGCCCAAAAACTCCTGTTTTTTTTCTCGGTAAACAGATTCTTCATTTTGTTTCACTACATTTTGGCTTTTGATATTGATCAAACTCTTTTGCTAATTAGATAAAATTGGTTTCAGCGAGATGCTTCGGAAGGATTAGCGGGCAACGAATAGAAACTTCTGTAAATGATTTTCCTTAGCTTCCTGCTTCACCTCCCACTGACCGGAACTGTTTTGTTTAATTTCACATTTCACATCTTAAAACGTCAAATCTTACAAAGATCTCAAGTCGCACAAATTGAAATAAATTGTAATTACACGGTAAAATTATTAATATTCCATCAGAACGTGTATATGTTGCTTAGCTACTGATCGAAAGAATACTTCTTCTTGAAATTTATTGCAATAAAATTGAAATAAATTGCAATTTTTCATTGCGTTGCATATTGCCTAACTTTCTTGCACAATGAACTTATTATGTTGATTGTTTAAAATCGGCATTTGATGACCAAATGATGTAAAAATATTGCAATAAATCGCAATTTTATTTCAATATTTTTGCAATTTATTGCAATAAAATTGAAATAAATTGAAATGTTTCATTGCATCGCATATTGCCTAACTTTCTTACACAATGAGCTTATTCTGTCGATTGTTTAAAATCGGCATTTGATGACCAAACGATATAAAAATATTGCAATAAATCGCAATTTTATTTCAATATTTTTGTTGCACTGAGCTACTTGGGGGGCAACCAGAGGCAAAAATATAATTACCATCCGATGAGACAACAGGGGGAGGTGACTCGCTCGCTAATGGCAAACTTGGGAGCGCTGCTTTTTTTTAGCACCCTGAAAAACTTCACGCTGACAGTGAGGCGATCATTAAGCTTATTTTTCATGTAAAAGAGCCGAGGGTGACGGGGGAGGGGGGTGGGGGGCGCGGCGCAGCGCGGCGGGCGGAAGGATGAGAGGAAAAACTGAACTTACGTAAATAAATCAAAATTGAGGCCCGCGCAAAGGAAGATCGATGCGTTGCGTTATAGGGGCCTCCCGACGGAGGGGGCGAGTGAGTGATGTTCGAATTTTCGCGGGAGAGCGGATCACAACGTTTCCGATGTTTTCGGTGAGGAAACATGGTGATTTAGGAGCACGTCCCATCGGTGAGCGGTGAATTCCGCTGCCGGACGCAAAAATATTAAAGATTCAAAGAGGTGTACCCTGCCGCACGGGAAAAGAAAGTTCTTTGGATCTGGGTCCGGACTCTTACAAAATTTGACGAGAAAAAATACTATTGATTCGGTCGGATTTTTGCTTGAATCAAAAGGAAAGCCGCTTAAAACGAGGCTTAACTCTCGATTCAAGAAAAACTTGATTGAATCGAGAGTATTTTTTCTTTTCAACTTTTTGGGGAAGCTAAGGCTCTAGATTCAAGCGATTTTTCCCAGCGCGTCCCAAGGAAAATGCCGATAGAACATTCAAACGTTCTCAAAGTTCTTCTGTAGAAAGCCGGATTATCTTGGAAATAAGTTATCCCTGAAAATATTCAAGTAATTTTACATTCTTTGTCGATATGGAAAAGTGGGTAAAAATGATCACACTACTTTGACAAAATGTCACACAACCGTTTGTCCCACCTCGAAATGAATTTTTTTTCTATCTCTTTTTTTTTAAAATTAAAATGTGTTCTATCTCTTCATTTTTTGTATTAAGTACCAGATTTGTATTAACAGAAAATGAGACTGACGAGACCGGGCGAGCGAAAGTTGAAAAACACACTTAGAAACCTGCCCGGCGGGAGTAGCAAAGGGCACCGGAGGACTTTCAGATATACATAATTGCTCCTTGCACGAGGACCCTCCTCTTTGTTTCCGTATAAATATTTCCTCCGTTTGACGAGCCTCCCGAGATACGATTACCCGCCTTTCCCGAGGAAATTCTCTTTTCCGGCCTCTATTTCCACTTAATTTATCTTTAATACCTCTTTCACTTCGTGTACGGCTCCTATCCTCTTTCTCTCTTCCTAATTGTTCCTTTTTTTTCCATGTTACCTGGCCATTCTGCAAGCCCCCCTCTTCTCCTCCTCCAGTTTGCCACCCACGATAGAGAAGTGTTAAGGCTTGACTCTAATTTTTGGAATCCAACCACAATTTTTTGGATGAAATGGTAATTTCTAATTAATTGGGGTTGACTGCAACTCGTCATGGCTAGACGGCAACTAGTTTCGGATGCACCGAACTTTGGTGCAGTTGAATCACAGTAAGTTAAGATCTGCACACGCCTGATTAGAACTGATCATTTCGTCAAATATGTAGGCCTGGATGAAACAGATACGCCTACCTAAAAAAATGGTCAGTTTTAAAGAAAAATTAATGTGAAAATTTTAATGCGGTACATTGTTAGGAATTTTTAAAAGAAAATAAGAAGTTGCACGATTTTGAAAACACTATAATCGTGCTGGTTCCTTTTTCCTAATGGAATCAAAATTATTCTAACCTGAGGGTCAGGATCACTTTTAGGAGTCTTTCAGAGGATGCATTTGAGAGACTTTACAGACCTGCAAAAAAGAGAAAAAAAAGATGATTAAACACTTACATTATGAGAGAGGAATATTCATGATTAATTAAAAGCACATGTGCTATTATCATTACTACAAGCGTTGAAAACAAATGAAAAAAGGAAAAGAAAACAGAAGCTATCGGACCCAAAAAGTTGTTATATGTTCCCGGTCAAAAGATAAAACAACCTATCCACCAACTTTAACTGTGATTCGCGTCAACAAAGCACTAAATTTAAGCTGGTTGTGCTTTTGCAGATTCTAAGGGGAGAAACCAAGGATATTTTGTCAAACGCATCCCGCGATCCGAGATCATTAACCAGTGGGATTAAAACACTGATGCGGTCAAACGGATCACGCAAATCGAAACCTCCACTTGTTAGTTTGAAACACACGAAATGCGGAAGGGGTGCGTTTACGTGCTTTTTATTCCTAGGAGTGCAAAGATGGCTATTCGGTCGTGCACATTAGGTGCTTCGAGATCTTTCACTTGTAAGTTTAAAACTCACAAAGCGCAGAAGATGTAAGTTTAAGTGCCTTTGAAGATTCCTAGGGGTAGAAACACGACTATAAGGTCGAACGCATCCTGCGACTCGAGATGTTTCACTTGTGAGGTTAAAACACACAAAGCGCGCCAGATGTGCGTTTACGTGCTTTTGGAAATTTCTGGGGCTGCTAACACGGCTATCCGGTCGAACTAATTGTGCGGTTCGAGATCCTTCACTTGTGTGGTTAAAACTCACAAAGCGCAGAAGATGTAACTATACGTGCTTTCGTCGATTCCTAGGACTGCAAACACGTGTGTTCGGTCGAACTAATTGTGCGGTTCGAGATCCTTCACTTGTGTGGTTAAAACTCACAAAGCGGAGAAGATGTAAATTTACGTGCTTTGGGGGATTTCTAGGGGTGCAAACACGTCCATTCGGTCGAATTAATTGTGCGGTTCGAGATCCTTCACTTGTGTGGTTAAAACTCACAAAGCGGAGAAGATTTAACCTGAAGTGCTTAAGTCGATTTTTAGGGCTGAAACACGTCTATTCGGTCGAAAAATTGTGCGGTTCGAGATCCTTCACTTGTGTGGGTAAAACACACAAAGCGCAGAAGATGTAACTTTACGTGCTTTCGTCGATTCCTAGGGCTGCAAACACGTCTAAACTGTCGAACTAATTGTGCGCTTCGACATCCTTCGCTTGTGTGGTTAAAACTCACAGAGCGCAGAAGATGTAGCTTTACGTGCTTTGGTGGATTCCTAGGGCTGAAACACGTCTATTCGGTCGAACTAATTGTGCGCTTCGAGATCCTTCACTTGTGTGGTTAAAACACACAAAGCGCGGAAGATGTAACTTTACGTGCTTTTGGAAATTCCTGGTGCTACAAACACGTCCATTCGGCCGAATAATTGTGCGGTTCGAGATCTATCACTTGTGTGGTTAAAACACACAAAGCGCAGAAGATGTACCTTTACGTGCATTCGTCGATTCCTAGGGCTGCAAACACGTCTATTCGGTCGAACTAATTGTGCGGTTCGAGATCTTTCACTTATGTGATTAGGTTCTTCCTCTGGGTTCTTCATCTTCTGCGCTTTGTGAGTTTTCACCATACAAGTGAAGGATCCCGAACCGCACAAGTAGTTCGACCGAATGGACGTGTTTGCACCCCTAGGAATCCCCCAAAGCACGTTAAGTTACATCTTCTGCGCTTCGTGAGTTTTAACCACACAAGTGAAGGATTTCGAACCGCACAATTAGTTCGACCGAATAGACGTGTTTCAGCCCTAGGAATCCCCCAAAGCACGTAAAGTTACATGTTCTGCGCTTTGGGAGTTTTAACCACACAAGTGAAAGATCTCGAACCGCACAATTAGTTCGACCGTTTAGCCGTGTTTAGAGCCCTAGGGTTCGACGAAAGCACTTAAAGTTACATTTCTGCGCTTTGTGAGTTTTAACCACACAAGTGAAGGAACTCGACGTCAAATTTTGGACGAAAATTGCAAAATTTGATGGTTACTGCGTCATATTTTAAATTTTAAGGGATGCTTTATAATGAAAATTCAAAGAGGAAACTGATGGAGCCACTTTAAAACTTCGACTGAGGCTTTTAAGTTCCAACAAAGTGTCCGACCTCGCTCGTTGCCTTGATCCACTGTGCGGCACACAGTGGATCGGGTCAATAGGAGAATTCGGACGAAATTTGGAAGCTTGAAAGGTTTACAACTCCGTGTGTACAAAATTTTGAGGTTCTAAAAGTGGTTTCATTGGTTTCCTCGTAAAATGTTCCACTAAAAGCAACCATTGAAATTTAAAACGTGACGGAATAAACATAAAAATTTGCAGTTTCAGTCAAAAATTTCATATCCGACTTATCTAATTGACTCGCGCCGTTGTGTGGCGGCCGCGTGCAAGCGCAGGGGCAGGCATTTTAAACAGAAAGGCTAATAAGAAAACGGCAATGAAAACAACTGGCGGAGTGGAGGAGCATCGGGCAATTAACAGGATTACACGATTCCGAGCATCTGCTCCAAATATATTCGCAACAGTTAACGCTCGTTAGCACTCGCCACTCGTTATGACCTCCGCCGACAACGCTAAATGCTGCATCGTATGACCGCCCCGGCTCGGGCAGAGAGGCCCTTGTACGGATTATGCTAGGATTCCGGGTTCAGGCCGGGGAAACGAATGATGTTACTGATAAACAGGTACACTGAAAAGAAAATCTCGGTGTATTTACTAAGAAAAGGGTAAAATTACCAAGAATTCAGGGTTATATTTGATCCCAGTTTTTTCTTGGTAAAATTACCATTTATGGAATTGGTAATTTTACCGAGAAATCTCGGTAAAATTATTGAACTTTCTCGGTAATTTTACTGAGCCTTGGTAAAAACGCCAATATTTTTTATCGACTGTGGTAGAATTACCGAGATAAAATGGCGAAGTTACCGGGAATTGATTACCAATAAAAGTGGTATTCTTACCTGAAAAAACAGTAAAAATACCGGTTTTTAGGTAAGCTTACCAGTCTGTCTTGGTAAAATTACCAATAATTGGTAAAAAAAGTAAGATGGTAAAGGTACCAACGGACCTTGGTAAAAACGCCGAGAATGTTTTTTCAGTGTAACGTCCGGAGAACGAAATTTTCCTATTGTTTCTCAGAATCATATAGACAAACGATTTAGTGCTAAACGTATGCCTATGACCCCTAATCTGCCGTTCTGAGGAGGAACGTCGTATGAGCCTTCAGACGTTGCCAAGTTTCCTCCAATAAAAACCGAAATTACTGGGAAATTTGGGAAGTTCGTTTCCAAAATTTTCAGACAATTTTGTACGCAGTTTAATCTAAAATGTCTGACAATTTCAAAGAAAAATGTGCATGAATGACGTCAAAAATACATATTTTATTGCGGGCAATTTGGCAACTCTCGAATGCTCATACGGCGTTCTTCCTTAGCACGGCAGTAATAGGCCTGCACAGAATTGCGGTCTGAATTTTTAACAGTGTAAATTTATCGGTGTTCAGTGGTAACTGCAAATTTTTGCAGAGGAGAACAATCATCATGAAAAGGGAGAAAAATTGTGCTACAAGAAAAGCTTGCAATGCTTATCCGTCAAGTGACAAATTATATGTTTTTGAGCGATAAATGGCTCGGAGAGATAGGGCGCGCCTTCACGTTATCGGCATACCACTTATCGAGCACGACTACGCCGGTGGGTCGGAATCGATATTTGAAGGAGAAATCAGAGAGAAGGTAGCGAATTGTAAAGTGCACGCGACCAAAAATATGAAATTACATTCACTGCATGCGATGAAACACCGTTTAACATCAATATTTTTGCTTGTTATCCGTATGAAGCATCGGTGGTACTTGACATCAAACATTTTTCTATGCAAAAGGTGATTCTGTGTTTGATTCTAAGCGAAGTGCTGTGAAACTCTCACTACCGAGGATGTACTATCCACAATCACCATAAAGAAGCTAAAATACGCTTTGCATTTATCTGTCTACAGCGTATCCATTGAAGGTATATTTCTTTTTTTTACAAGACTTTTATTTTTGTAAATCACATCCATTACAAGGTTACTTCACAACCTTGAAATATTATAGAATGAAATTCAGGCGTATTCGTAGGAGGGAAAAACACTAAAATGCGGCCCGAACTGTAATATCAAGGTGGCGCAATAGTGCTGCTTAACTTTATTTTGCGGGGAAAACAAGGCCGAAAACTTTTCAATTAGGGTAAAAAATTTGGAGTTCAATGAATATAAGTGCAAGACTGAGGAACAATTTTTGGAATTTGTTGGCCTTGCTTTCCCTGCAAAATAGTGTGGACCTGACCTTGCATTATTTTAAAACCTCCCTCCTTATTCATAAATTATTGTACAATATAATTTTTATTAAATGAATCCTTAGCTCTCAATTTACTTATGCGGGCGAAAAAAAATTCATAAATTATTATTTACAATTTTTATTTAATGAATCCTTATCTCTAAATTTACTTATGCGTGCATAAAAAATATGTTACACCTTTAGAAAAATTAGGACTGATTCCTGCTTAATTTTGCGCCGATTACCCCAGAGGAATAGAAACATGTGGTAAGCAACGAGAGATAAATGTCTGCTTGTTCCGAGGAAAGAAAACATATTAAGAAGTTTGGCAACGATTTCCATAGCTCGGTTTGTTTAGGCAAAATTCGATCCGTATGAAGCACGGGCACAAAAGGGAAGAGCTCATAAGCACACACGATGAACAGAAGGTGAGACGAGACAGAAGCTCACAGCGACATGAAAAAAAAACTCCTACGGCGCAAAAAAAAGCTCAGGTGAGACATGCATGAGTAGGGAGAAGAAAAAACAAAGAACGTACACTGAGCCTGCCGCTATATGCAAACTGCAATCAATCGGATGAGGGCTGCATGGGCACTGGGATAAGGCTAGCGCTAGCGCGCTACGAGTGATATTATGAAGTGCCTCCGGTTGCCACATGAGGGTTGGATGATGAAAACTCTAGTGGTTCAGTGAAGGGATGCTAGGAGTGCACAGCGAGGAGCAATAAATAAAACGATTGAAATAAAAATTATGTTCAAAAAATTTCAGAACGCACGGTGCACGATGGCAGTATAATTAATTTCGAGATCCACCCACCTATTCTCAAATGCTGGATGTAACTTTAATTTTTAAGAGAGGAAAAAAGTCACGCTGAGGAACACATTTGAGGGGCTTGGAAAACAAGGTGCATGAGCGCAGTATTTTCACGAAAAATTGAGATGTTGATGATTTTAACCGCAACTAGTCTTAGAATATGTCCAGTAAAAGATTCACCATTAAAATCAAATGTTTAAGCATCAAAAAGTGAGTTTAAACTTTCTTTCGTTCGTAAGGCTCCGTGTGGCTTTAAAACTTAAAACTTTTATACCTCGAGATAACAAAAACTGCAACGCCGTATGAGCCTTTGGGCGTCGCCAAATTTCCCTTGATAAAGCATGCATTTTCAGGGACAGCTGTGAGTATATTTCCACGGATTTTTCAAAGAATTTTATTCGCAATCAGACCTGAATTGTCTAAAAATTTCAAAAGAAAATATTCATAGCCCTCCTCATAAATAAACATTTTATCGGAGAAAATCTGGCAGATATCGAGTATCCATACGGCGTTATTCCTTGGTACACTGAAAAAAAACTCCGGCCGTGGGAGCCGCAATTACGGGCTATATAGACATACCGTCCGTTCCGGGCTCAAAGGCCGAAAATTCCGGCTGCTGGAGGCGTAGCTTTGATTGCTCCGGGTTCAGAGGCCGAAGCTACGGCTCCAGCAGCCGGAATTTTCGGCCTATGAGCCCGGAACGGACGGTAGGTCTATATAGCCTGTAATTGCGGCTCCCACGGCAGGAGTTTTTTTTTCAGTGTACGGCAGTCTGCAAGGAGTACAAGGAAAATACTCAACATACTAGGATTAATATTGATATAGTGGATACTTCCCCCAACTTTGCTTCTAAGATTTTTCCCCCAAGACAAATCCCATGATAAAGTCCCGTGGCGACAAGGCCCTAATGGGTCTACAGAATATTTGTCTATATACCGTTCACAGGTGACCGACGCGACGGTCTCCTTTGTTAGATTTTCCGCCGGCGGGCGACGCGAAAGTGCTCGTAACAGAGGTCCCGGGAGGCGGGTGAGTATTTTTCCGGGCCCAATTTTCGTTTAATCGTCCCGCGAGGAGCAATTAGTGGATGCCGCTAGGGAACCGAGGGCCGACCGCGACACATCGCGACGCCGACGTGTATATATATCAGTTCCCATGTGAACCCTGGAAAGCATGAAATTGTACGGACGACGGGGCTCAACTCAAAACTCAGATACGTCCTCACGTCAGAGAAGCAACGTAATATCTCAACGGTCAAGCACAGCGTCCGGGTGTTGAGAAATTTCCGAGATCCAATTCAGTTCTTGTGAAAAAAGTGAATTTATGGATTTGTATTGGCAACGTCGGCGTACTTGGTTGAGGGCGAAGCTGCCAAATTGAAAGTTCTTGGTACGCCGAAGGCAAATCGACGGAGAAACTGAAAAACGCGTAAGTCGATTCTGACGTTTTAAAAGCTTTATTCTTTTACATTTTTAAAGATTTTTTGAAGTATATTGAACAAAAGAAGTAACGACATTTTTAAAAGTTGCAATGGATATACGTATGTCTCAACTTCAGTCAACGATACAGCGTGTCGGGGTTCTTTATTGTAATCAATACGTTTTTCTTACGAAAGTGCATTGTATTAATCTATCTTCATCTACTTTTGGGATGCTTGATCATCATTATTTAATGGTATCATCTTGTTCGATAAAACTCCTTTACAATGTACTGTGGTTATGTGCAAGGTGTCAGTGATCTAATCAACAAAATTATCTTGTTTTAAGCGATAAACGATGATTTTACCGTATTAGTCCTAAATGTGGTCAAAAGTTTAAAACAGCAAAAAGCTAAGGTAGTAAGGGGGGTAAAATTCCGTCTCGTGTTCCTCGGGAGAATACCTCGTTTTTTCCCCCATTTTCATGGATCATTTTGTTGGTTGAAGATAAATGGTAACAGTGAATAACCGATGGATGCGGTTAGAAGCACCGATCAAGAAACTCAAGTTGATAGTTCGGATCAGTGACGTCATTATGCTGCATTATAAGGCATATTATGCAGCATATTCTTTTACATTGATATGGAGTGATACAGAATTGTAACACAGCGAAAAAGTCTCGGTATCAGTATGTTTTCCCGGCCTGATGGCCCAGGCTGAAATTTCTTTAATTCTTTACACGTCTACGACTCGCCACTTGACCTTACCTTTAACGGATTGAAATATCAGATTAAATCATCGGCTCATGACGTAAAATCAGTAGCCCCAAACGGCTTCCCAGACGGTCTTAGATTTAACGGGACTGGCGGACCTCATGGCCAAATCGAATAAATGAAGCAATCCTACAAAAGTATACCAGCAGGCTGATTACTGAAGATGATAGACAAAGCGAAATACAAAAGAAAATTGAACAATCCTATCGGTTGAATGAGATGGTTGTAGACTAAGGAGGAAAACTATGGGCTAACTGTAGGGCCCCTAGTGGGTTGCTGATAGTTGTTAGCATACTACTTATCTCCTTAGTCCACTGCAACCACTCGCTTCCACTAATAGGATTGCTCTGTTAAGCGCTTGGCCGATAGAGAGCGTTTTTTGATTTCAACCTGCATCTAGAGTTCTAGTATACCAGTGGCAACATGCTTTCAAATGACGCACCAGCTCAACAATAAGATGCACTGAGAAAAAAATCTCGGTGTATTCACTAAGAAAAGGGTAAAATTACCAAGAATTCAGGGTTTTATTTGATCCCAGTTTTTTCTAGGTAAAATTACCATTTATGGAATTGGTATAATCTTACCGAGAAATCTCGGCAAAATTATTGAACTTTCTCGGTAATTTTACTGGACCTTGGTAAAAACGCCAATATTTTTTATCGACTGTGGTAGAATTACTGAGATAAAATGGCAAAGTTACCGGGAATCGATTACCAATAAAAGTGGTATTCTTACCTGAAAAAACAGTAAAAATACCGGTTTGTAGGCAAGCTTACCAGTCTGTCTATGTAAAATTACCAATAAATGGTAAAAAAAAGTGAGATGGTAAAGGTACCAACGGACCGTGGTAAAAACGCCGAGAATTTTTTTTCAGTGTGGTGGGGAGGAAACTGACGTATTTAGAATAGATGAATCTGTGAATTTTTTTTTTTTATGCATCTGATGTCTAAGTACGGAGGACGATCATCATTTTTCTAATATTTATTTTTTTAGCGGTGTTGTAATTTTCTCAATATTGATAGTTGACACTTTAGTAGGCGAGTTCTTTCATCTCAACGGTGCTCATCTTCTTCGCGGAACTTGAAAACGCGCCTACGTGGAAAGCAGCTGAGTGTTTCTACTCACTGGAAAAAAAAAAAAAAAAAAAAAAAGAACACATTGGATCTAGAGTCCAGACTCTTGAAAACATTGACAAGAAAAATACTCTTGATTCAATCGGATTTTTGCTTGAATCAAAACGAAATCCGCTCAAATTAAGAGGCTTGGTTCTTGATTTAAGCTAGATTCTGATTGAACCGAGAGTACTTTTTCTTGTCGATGTTTTTAAGAGTCTGGACTCTAGATCTAATGTGTTTTTTTTCCGGTGCAGTACGAACGTATTAGAGCTTTTCCGCTTGTTTCCTCTTTGTCTTCTATGTCTATTGATTTGCCTATCAGTTTCAATAATCAGCCCGCAAGAAGCCAAAACTTTTCCCGTCGGTTCGGCAAGCCCGAATACGAATAAAAATAGGCTCCGAGTTTATGGATCACCGAGTCATATCCTCATGTAGGTAACCGGCATACGCGGCGTGCTTTCCATTGTTGTCCGGTCGGAAAGTGATTTTGTGACGTAAACGTCACGGTGTAACAGGACTCGGGAGAGGGAACGCGCACCGTTGAGCGAGGCGGGATTTTCGACGTCGCGTCGTTGAACGGTGTAAAATCGGGGCCTCCGATGGAAATGCGGCAGCCTGGGGGAGTAGCAAGTCGCCGTGGCATCGTCCTGTCAATCATCTCTCCTGGTCCGTTAACGAAAGTCGGACACCGGACCGACGTACTCACTGTGTCATGTCGTAGCCATGAACTCGATTCCGGGCCCCCGATGGACATCGTCTGAAAAGTATAAGGACCGAGCTGTGGTTTTTGGTCATCTACGCTGCGTGTGTGTGCGTCTTTGAAGGTGTGGGTGTGTATCTTTACGGTGCACGCGTGTATGTGCAAACAGTACCGAGCGTACTTGTGCTTGGTGATTCGGAGGTAAGCGCGGGGCGATTTGGGAATATACCGTTAACTCTGGAACCGACGAGGACTTGGGACCGGAGACGACCTGATTCCCTCCGATAATTACAGCTCTGCGCGAGAATTAAAAACAACCGAATATTGGATGAGTTGCAACTTTTGGAGAGCTCCTCTTCACTTGAAGAAAACTTTGTGCGGATTATTTCTTTAAAAAATGTTAGTCCCTTGCGACCAGAATAATCGAAAAAGGGATTATGCAGTTTATGTATTCCTAGGGAATATTTTTCATGGATTCTGCCACACTGAAATTCGAATTTTAGACGTACCTGTGTTTTTTCACGTACTTGTCATACAGGTCCGAAAAATCTCTATAATAGCGATTCCAAACCTTTTTTGGCCGCCAGCCACTTTTTCACTGACAGCCACATTCACACACTTTCTTTTTTGTGCTTTTTAATTTCGACTTTTAATAGTTGTCAATTCATAGGGGAAGGAGAAACGTAGATCTGTTCAGTTTATAAATTTACATCCCGCTTTGCTAGATACCTCCTCACATTATATGAAGAAAGTGCCTTAAAAAGGAAAATCGTATAAATGCGTGCTCCATCAAAACTTTCACTTACACCATCAAACCGATCAAAACCGATGGGCGTGACACGCAAATTTTTGCAAGACGTCGCGCAGTGTCACACCCTCTTCCACGATTCAGCGCCCGTAACGTAACGCGCGACGTAACGTAAGAACTGCCCTTCACGACCTTCCTGTCGTGCCTGAGATGTTGCCTACGTGAGACTTGGAAGGAGTAGCGTAAAAGAAAACGGTTCGTTTCGGATCCTGTCTGTCGGTCCATTGAAAGGCTGCGGGGGAGTTTAGTGGGCTCCTTAAAATTAATCACCCCCTGTTACTCGGAACGAAAGATCCGGAGCAGATACTCGAAGGGGGAGGGGAGGCTCGGGGCTCGGGGGCCGGGGTAACAGGATTTTATAAATAGTTGATGAGGACGAGGGCATAAATTAATTAGCGTTCGATCAGTCACTCAACGCACATCATACGCACTTCCCGCTCGCGGTCGTCACAGGAGCATTCATTATTCAGCTGCACCGCTTTCGTTGCCACGTTTAAAAGCCTCCTTCTCGCGGCCTCTTGTCCCTTGAATTTTTTAAAAAGGGACCGATTTTGTTCGGAGAGTACTAACCATGGTCTGACGGACTCGAAGCTTATTCGTTTTCCGCATCTGAAGACTCAGGAATAT
>NW_017547177.1:5588298-5623644 GCF_001854935.1 Bemisia tabaci
GGGGGGGGGGGGCGCAAAAGTGCAGTTCTTGAAAAAATTGAGATATTCATGAACTCAACTAAAACAAATTTAAAAGTATGCTCTGTGAAACATTCACAACTAAAATCCAACTTTAAAGAATCAAAAATGAAATTCAACTTCCTTTTCGCCTTGAGGCTCTATGTAATTTTGAAACTTAGAACACGTATTCCTACAAACAGCAGAAACTGCACTTGAGCGCCTTGTCCTCCGAGCGCCTTGTTCTCCAAACCCCTCAATTCACCAAAGCCGCCGCGCTATGGAAAAACGCCATGTCAATGGCGAACGAAAAATATCGTCTACCTACTAATAGACGACTTTGGAGAGCGAAGAAAAAACTTCGCCATTTTTGCAATTTTAAGGTTACATTTGCAAGTTTTTCATATATTACAGCGTCAATGAAGCGCTTCCCTAGAGCTGGAAAAACACTAAAATCATCAGCTTGCGTACTTTATGCTGTATAATGTGGAGCAGTCGCTGACTCAAATTCGCCAAAATTGTTAAATATGTGGTATTGTTTGTTAGTCCTCGATATGATCCTTCTGGCACTGTTAAATGTCTTTTGATAAAATATTCTTACGAATTTTTAAGGAGATTTGTGAATATTTTTCTAATTTTTCAGAGGATTTCGTTAAGAATCTGAAAATTACTATTTAAACAAGGAGAGATACTTATAAAATTACTTCAAAATTAATATGTTATCACGAGAATTTGGCAACCTTCGAATACTCTACGGCGGTTTTCCTTAACACGGCAGAATCTTTGGTTTCAAAATAAAATTTTATGTGGAATATTTATTAAGTCCGTACAATGATTGATTTCACTGGTTTAAACGGTGGTAAAATGACACAACCAGTATGTTATGGGACCAAGATTTCCTTGTTTAACAAACCTCGCGAATTTACTTCCTTGAAAAATATGCTCATGCAGTTTGAAATTTACATGTAGTCATGAGGAAGAGTGCTGCTATTCATGCGGGAAGTAATATTAAATCCCCGGAGGAAAAGTTTGCTCTACTTTTTCTAGGTTCGAGTTCTCTTGCGGTTTTCCTATGATACTTTGTCTCTAGAAATGATTGGGTATGATGTATTCAAATTGATACAGCCCAAACGATCCAGACTTACCATGACTTTATCTATACTATAAGCTCCGAGACCTCCTAATTTTGCGAAACTGGTAACGCTTAGTTCCAGCGTTCTACCGGGCCGATTTTCATGATTTTTGCGGCTATCGACAGGCAATTGTCTCTAGATAAGCCAACTCTTTTCAGATTTTCAAAATATGGCCCAGGTTTTCTTATATTACGTGGTAAAGTTGCGAATTCTCCCATTTAAACAATGTAAATTTATACTTTTTGTCATAGTTCGTTTGAGCGTTCTACCGGGCCGATTTCCATGATTTTTGCGTAAATCGACAGGTAATAGGCCCTAGATGAGCCCGCTGTAATCAGATTTTGGAAAAAGGACCCAGGTTTTTTTAAAATCACGTTATAAAAGTTAGTGAGTTTACAGAATGCTCCGGTACTGCTACCGCTATGCGCGGGAGGATGCGCAGTGATCGAGGAGGTTGCGCAGTAGCTGGGTAGCCTGCGCATCAGCTCTACACTTATCTACACAAGATTCGCACTGAGAACATAAAATCGAGCAGTGGCCGAGTCGTCTAAGACGTCGAATGCGTTCACATTGCAGACTCGGTATGGGTTTGATCCCCGACTCATGAAATCTTCAGTATCATTGTTTTACAGCAATACTTCATCAAGCAGTCAATCCAAAACGCGTCCTTTTAATTTTAAAGTAATTTTAAGTAAAGTTTAAAATTAAAGTATACCTCATTTCGTAATTTTTTAGGAGAAAAATAAAACTAACACTGATAGGAGGGTAAAAATAGGGCCGCGAAGCGGCCCATTGATGGCGCGGAGCGCCTCCAGGGGGTTGGGCCGCGTAGCGGCCAGGGGGCAAAGCCCCCTAGTAATTAATATATCCCCAAGATTTTCAATGTCCTAAGTCCCGACTCGAGTTAATTGACCCGTTTTTTATTTGATTTTTTTTAAACTTTTATCCATGTGGGGCGAGAAGTCTAAACTCACAATGCTCCACTTTATGCTGCCGATGTGGTGTCGCTCAGATTCGAGAGACAATTTAAAAACTGAGGCCCGATCACGTCTTTCCTATCTTAGTTTGTTCCTCATATAGTCGTTGAAGCGCAACTATATATAACACAAACAGAACCAGCATAATATGGAGTTGTCGCAAGGAAAAGGACGTGCGTTGATGACGGCGCACATATACAACTATTCGTGCTTGATGGATGTCCGTGTTGCGTCTGCAAAATTGAAGGCGCGATGGCGCGAGACCTGAACTCGCAATGCTCCGTTCTATGCTGCCGTAAGGTGTCGGTCAGGTTCGAGAGAAAACTTAAAAAACGAGGCCATTACGTTCCTTATTTCTTTGGCTGTGTTATTCATGCAGCCCTTGAAGCATCACTACAAATAAAACAAACGGAACCAGCAGAACCTGGAAATAGCGCAAGGAAAAGGACGCTTGTTGATGACGGCGCAGAGATACAACTATTCGTACTTAATGGATGTCCGTGTTGCGTCTGCAAAATTGAAAGCGCGATGACGCGAGGCGTGAACTCACATTACTCCGTACATTCGTTCAGCAGGACACTTTCTTCTCCTGCTGTAAGTGATTTATACGATTTCGGTCGACTTAACCAAAAGTTTAATTGATGAACCAGGTGCATTCAGTTAATCTGACTAAAACAAAGTAACTCAACGTAAGCAACATAACCATAAACTCGAAAATATTAAACTGTCAATGCTAGTTACAAGTCTTTATTGGACAGCATTTACCAGAAAGGAACCAAGCCACATCAACTATTGCCAAATTTAACTGGGCAATTTAATTTTTCACAAGAGTACGTTCGTGATACCGTTTGGATAGCCCATCATTTATCCCATTGGTCTGTAACAACCGCACATTTCAACCAAGAGGATCGCTCCATACTCACTACATTTCATTTGCACCGAGTTCATCAGGAAGGAACCAACTCACATACAATTGAAACTGCGAAAAACAGATTCGAAGTATTATTCCTCCATAAGACTCAATGTAGAAGATAAACTTTAACCTATATTTTCACAAACTAATTCATTTTTTCGACTCTGAGTTTTTGGGCAGGGGAAGCAAACGACTAGAGGAACTCAAAAACATTCTTAAGCTGATTCGATGGACATCATATTTTGTGTCAGAATGGCATGCGATATATCGCATCAATTGGTTCCATTTTTTCAGCTACTCGTCATTTTTCTCCAATTCTGAGATTGCAATTCTGTTGTCAGGAGACGAAAGCACTCACCAATTTTAACAAAGATATTCAACGTGAGAAAGGCGTGGTTTTCTTAGAGAGGAAACATCGCATTCGATACTGATATCGAAACTGCACTCGAATGCGATATTTTCTCTCTAAAAAAAGCCACGCCTTTATTTCGTTGAACTTTTTTGTCAAAACTGGTAAGTGAGTGCTTTAGTCTCCTGACAGTAGAATTGCGATCTCAAAATTGGAGAAAAATGACGAGCAGCTGAAAAAATGGAACCAATTATTGTTGCGATAGATCGCATGCCGTTCTGACACAAGATATGGCGTCCATCGAATCACCTTGACTCAATTTTTTCAAAAATGTGGGTTGGTTCCTTTTTGATGAACTCGGTCCATTTGTCTATAAATTTCAACAATGAGCCCGCAGCTTGTCAACAGCGCTCCGGCGCATCATTGCGTGGCGTCCCGTCCACCCAGTTGCAGAATCCCGATTCCAGGTCTCTGTTATCCATAGTTCACATGCCGTCCAAATGACGAGACGAACAAGGTCGGGACGGGAGTCGCGCACGACGACGAGGGGGGCGGAGGGGGCCNGGGGGGGGGGGGGGGGGTGATGCGGCCTCTCGCTCCGCGTCCGCCTCGGTGGGCCAGTATTTCATGCGCGGGAAAAATGTGGTCGGAGCCCGACCGACCGTAATAAAAACAGTTCCATCCGAACCGCGCACTTGCACCGCTCGGAAAATCCACTCCGAATCATGCCTATCTCCCTTTTTTCTGATTAATTTTAATGATGATAGCTCTCCGCCTCCGCAGCCACCCTGCTTCGCCGCACAGGGGGCGGTAAACCGCGCTCACCGCCGACGAGGAAAAAAACTACCCCGTTGCAGTAAATCGCCGTATCCGGCACATCGACGGTGAACTCCCGAACCACGTATCTCGGTTTGCGACGTTCCGGATGTCCTGCATGCAGTATGGAATTCTCGACCGTGCTGATTGCCTGATTTGTGCCTGATTTTCAGGAGCTCATTCTCTGGTGGGAAACCTAAGTTTACATCCCACTTTCGCAGGATTTCCTTAGGGAATACTATGAGCTTTAATTGACCATGCTGATTGCCAGATTTTTGCCTGATTTTCAGGAGCATAAGTTTCCTCCCACTGTCGCGGGATTTCCTTGGGAAAACTATGAGCTTTTCTTGACCATGCTGATTGCCTGATTTTTGCCTGATTTTCAGGAGCTCAATCTCTGGTGGGAAATCTAGGTTTCCTCCCACTTTCGCGGGATTTCCTTGGGGAAAACTATGAGCTTTATTAACACCAGGGTGCAGAAAATTTCCTCAAAATTTGAAAAGGAAATGGTGAGCGGTAGTGGAAGAGATTCCCAGTTTCAGGAAGATATTCTCTGATTTTCTCTGAAATGTTTCATTCCTCGATGAATCCCGGGTTTTCCCAGTCTTAGACACCATGACTTCCTGTTTTACTTCATTTTATAAGTGGACAGATATTCATCGTCAATTCTTGAAAAATTCCGAAATTTTTTTTTGCTCTGTGCGAAACAAATTCTGAAAAAACTTAAAAAAGTTATGTTGATTTTTTCTCCTTTCAAAAAATAAAATTGATGAGGAAATTCTTTTAAAAAAAATATCCCCTGATACGTCCGTGATTTCCAGGAGCAAAAAGTTGAAACCCCACATCAGTCGTTTCCAGGAAAAGAAAAAATTCTGGCAATTTAATTGTTTTCAGTATAGAAAGTGAAGGTTTTCCCAATTTCTCCAGACACAACAATATAAACACGATGGTCCAACCAAACCATTCCATAATCAAAAAATTGTTTGCTAATTGGACTGCATTTTGCAATTAGGAACGATGACTTCTAACTCATCCATAAAAACACCTATCTGCATGAGAAAGCTAATGACACATCCGTTGTTTCTGAAATGAGCCAAAAATCAAAGTTCCTTTTTGCAAAATGTGGTCGCAACGATTATGCTCGCGCCTAACTCAGGGTCGGATTTACCTACTTGCCGCCCATGGGCCGCCTATATTTTGCCGCCCCCTTCTCATCCATTCCGGAACATCAATAAAAACCATCAAGTGAACGTGCCAGAAGGGGAGGGGTGCATAAGACACGTTTACTCGTGTTGGACACATTTTTTGCGAAAGCCCTGTCAACACTACAAGCAAAAGTTCACGAACCTTTGCGCGGAAGTTAAGTTCCGTAAACCTGTCTCTGTGTGGACAAGGCCTTCCATTTACAAGTATTGAACGAAAAAATTATGAAAGAACAAACATAAGGTGGTTTAATAACTTTAACTTCCGCCGCGCCGACCGCACCGTATTTGGTGCAATGCGTGAGGTATTCCTGCAGTCTTGTAGGCGCCATGCATTTCACGCCGACTGCTGCTGACCGCACAGTGTTTGATGCAATGCCTGAAGTATTCATGCAGTCTTGTAGGTGCTAATATGTGTTACACGCTGACCGCCGCGCCGAGGGCTTCTCCTTTTCATCTCAAGTCCTCGTCAGCATTTCTCGCTACGCCGCGCCGTTCCAGGCCAAGTTGAAAGTTTAGTTTCTCTCTTAACTCGACTAATCAAAGGTGCTGCCTTTTATATCACCAAAAGACGTCAAAATTAGAAATTACTTTATTCTCCGGAAATGAGAAATTTTGTCGCGTTTTCTCGTGTGTAATTTTTTTTTTTTTTAAATCCGATTTTTTTTTTTTTTTAAATCCGATTTTTTTTTATACCTACATTTAACAAAAATTCAAAATTTGCCGTCCCCCTAAATTTTCCGTCATGGACCGCGGCCCATGTGGCCACCCCGTAAATCTTGCCCTGGCCTAACTAGAGTAGCCGACTTTTCTTTGCCAGCTTTCGAGAACAGTATTCCTCCATCATTCCCGGCTTATCAGGTTCTTGAACACCCTGAGACAAAACCTTCACACTCAACAAATAAAAAGTTACGGGCTATATAGACGTGCCGTCCGTCTCGGGCTCGGAAACCAAAAGCTCCGGGCTTCTAGGTGCTGGAGCCGTGGCTTCAACTGCTCCGGGTGCTATACCCGGATCTTTCGGCCTCTGAGCCCGGAACGCGGACGGTACGTCTATACAGCCGGTAAATACCGTTTCCATGGCCGGAGTTTTTTTCAGTGCATTCTCATTCCCACCGTGCGGAAGCGGCAACGATTCCGCCCGCGCCGGACTAGACAAGCCGACTTTTCTTTGCCAGCTTCCGCGGAACAGGTGTCGATACAGCATGAATAAAGGAGCGGGTCTGCGGGGCGTATGAAGTCGTAAGTTCAGAGCCCGTGAAATGAGATCCAATTCGGTCCGCGCACAATGTAGAATCGGGGCGATTGGTGGTTGCGGGAAAACGGGAAACGGGCCGACTTGCCCTTGATATGCATTCCCATCCGAGCTCTCGGTGCACCTTCGTGCGGCCTGCCCGTAATCGTCACTCCTCTGACAAAAGGGCGTAACTACACATTGAGATGAGCCCGGAAGAGCATTGAGTTGTATGGAAGGCAGGGTTCATTGCAAAGTGTAGTTACGCGATTATGTCAGGAGGGCGACGTAATGACGGCGCCACCGAGTCGCTCGCAATTCAATCAGCCCCCACTTCCGCTTCGTGACCGTGAGCGTATTCAAAGTTTAGTTCAACGACGAACAACTTGGAACTTCTGGGATTCTCCAACAAGAAAGGGATCGAAGGCATTTACTCGTGTTTTTCTTCTTTTACGATAAAAGGATAATGGGTCAGTTGCGCAACTGACCTATTGAAGGGCTTGGGAGACAAGTAGTGGGATAAGAGCAGTTTTTGAAAGAATCAATGTACTAATGATTCTCACTAAAACTAGGGCTTTAGTAGGCCAGTTGTATGCTTCAGTTGGCGCAAAAATATGAGTTATTTCTTTAAGGTTAAAACGCAAAGTTCTGGCGCGAATTGTGAAGTTAGGAGTGTATTACTGACTTCCCCGTTGCGCTCATCATGATTTTTGAGCCATTTTAATTATAGCTTTATCACTTCTATTTCCTCTAGCTGAAGTTTGCAACACGCCCATTTCTTAAGTAGAATAATAAGAACGAATCCTCCAATTTTTTATTGTGATCATTACAACTGAATTCAGAAAAAAACATCCAAACACTATTCTACACCAAACGCAACCGACTCATTCCTTAAGACGCAAGGACTTCGACTAAACTGACTGGAACAAAAGCCTTTAAGCCTTATAAGCTTTCCCTTGCTGAAAAGCTGATAATAAGAGACGCGACCTTAAGAAGCCGCTGGGACGGCCTTTGCCCTCCGAAAGGGAACTTCATATAATCCATTGTGTCAATCAAGTTATATTTAATCTTATATCATTCCTTGCAAGATGGATAGGCGCAGCTCCTAAGAACTTAAGCGAGGAGCAAAGCTGCTTGAGGCTAAGGAAGCGGCGAAAAGTTCTGCGGTGGTTGGACAATAAACAAATATCCAGCCCGGAGGCACAGACACCGGGTTTGAGGGGGTTGCGGTGACACTAGGGGATGTCCGGGGTGAGACGAATGGGGTGGATTATTGTGGTGCCTCTTTCAAGCCACTCATCTTCTCGCAGTACATTTGATCTACCTGTCAACATAGCGCATAGGCCACAAGCGTGTCACCGCTTTGCCCACTCTGACCTTGCTGCCAAATCAGTGAGGGGTTTCCAGGTCCCGACTTATTTCTCATTTCCCGCGTCCCATTAATTTCCCTGATTTTTTTAAAATTAATTTCACTCAAACATTTCAAGCTTCTCGGATTTTCACTGAAAAGTCCTAAATTTTCCTTCGGCGTCATGAAAGATACTGAATACCAACAAAAAATTTCTCTTCAGTTAGTATGATGTACAAGCTATTTGACCTACTCATATTTTGACCAACAAGTCATGACTATGACCTGTACTTTGACCTCCACTCGAACCGACGGCGATTTTCCATGGCCTTTGAGCGAAACTTCCACTTGATTTTTCCTTTTTTTAAGTAGCAGGACATTTTTTGCACCATTTTTGATTGAAAAAAAGTGAGAGCAGAGGGCGAAAATTGTTTGTATTTTTAGAGAACATTTGAAATAAGCAAAATAAACAAATGAAAAATACTTTTGGAGAACTCAATTTTAACCTCGATGATTTCTTCATACTTGAACTCAGAATCGTACAAGAACGCAGTGCGACAACACCGAGGGGACGAATTCCTCAAAGATTGGGGCAAAGGGGCACTGGCACCCTCTCCTCATCCCTCGATTACAAAACTGAGTCACGTAGCCCTCCCCCTCGACCCCCTAAGACGTACAAACTCACGTAAATGGTCAAAACTCCCCTAGGTTTGGTCACGACTACACCTCCCCAAACGTCGGCATATTTCTGATCCCGGCTTGTCAACAAGTGATGATATATTAAAACCTCCAACACAATTGCTTGGACTTCAATCAACCTGACTTCAAAGATACACGAATAAAATAACACCCACTGAAAAAAAAAGTTCGGTTATGAGAACCGAACATTCGGTGTTCCATATTATCCCAACTATTCGGTTTGTCAAACTAAACCTTCGGTTTGTGTAACCGAATTCTCGGCTTATACGATCGAACTTTGTCCGTCAGTTCACTTTACCGTTAAAGTTCGGTTACACGAACTGAAAGTTCGGTTTGACGAACCGGAAATTTGGTTTGACAAACCGAAATAGTTGGGATGATATGGAACGCCGAATTTTGGTTCATGCGACCACTTGAGCGATTTGACCACTTGAGCAAAAACAGATCCTATGCGTCAACGCAATTGCATTCTCCAATTGTAAACGTGAGTAATCCACATTCATGATTGCGAGCTTTTAAAGTTAAAAAAAACTTTACAGCTCAACACAGTCACTGTTGCTTTTTCCATTAACATCTAAGAAAAAATACTGATTTTTGGTAGATAGGCAACTTTTTCCCAAAGAGTTCATGCCAGGTGGTTAAAGCTGATTCCAGTTTGGCAACAATACCTTGCTATGAAGGAGGAGAACTGACCGCGGTAAGGGGGGGGGGTGGCATTTCTCACTGCTTTAATAAGGTGTTCGGTTGAGAAAAGGCTTATCGAAGGAATCTATGATGTTGGAAGACGATGACTTGCTGATTAAAATATCGCCCCGTCATCCCTGCCCTCCCTCGTTGGTCACTTACCGGAGTTACCGGCCCAGCATCAGGTTTGGGTCAGGCGGATAAAACCAAAGGTATTCTGGACCAGCGGGGTCTAATGAGAGCAACCGGCAGCTAAGCGGCGTAGCCGGGATGGAGTCAGGCCGCGCTGACCAGGTTCGAACAAGCGGATTCGAGAAGGAACATGCCCATTTTCGGATGAGCCGTTGGACGATAGCATACTTACGTAGTCCAGGGTTCATCTGAAAATAGACACGATCCCTTTGAGAAACATCTCTTTCTTTGATTTGAACGCTGTTAAGATATTGACAGGAAAGACGATTATGTGCCGAAGATGTGAAATAAAATGAGAAGAAACCACGGCCGATCTCGCGAAAATTAAGCCTCGTGTCAAATTTAAAATTCTGGGGAGGAGTGGGAATGAAAAGCGAAAAAATGACATCAGCGATAGATTTGGACTGAAATTGCCAGAGAGGAACCTTCGTTCATTTTGGAAAGGACATATATCGTCGTTTCTCATACGAAAAAACGTAACTAAAACAGAATGTTGCCAATTTTTCCCTCGAAAATTGCATTTTTACCAGGAGAGTCTTGGCATTTGTGATTGATTATTCTGCTGATCTTATACAAAAATCAGTAAATATTTGGACAACATTTGCATAAAGACACGCTTGTGAAAAATTGAATTTGTGAGTCAATTTTGCAACCTTCGAATGGAGTTAGGTTTTTTCGTCCGGGAAGTGACAACATTAACACCTCTGTTATGCTTATCATTCCAATAATATTAACTTCAATTGACCCAGATTTCCTGATTATTTAAATCTAAGTAGTTTATAAAAACATTAATATGTGAAATTAAAAATAACTTTAATAAGTTTTTGGATTATTAAAAGTGCTATTTTAATAATATATTTAGTTATTTTTATCCTTGTGTTAACAACTATAATGATTTTTAGAAAAAATAATACTATTATAATTGAATGAAAAATAATATCACTAAGAAGGAAGGACATAAATATGTTTTTCTTGTTAGACGAGAAATCTTCAGTATTTTGCTCATTACCTGTGCAACTCGGTATTTCTGCAGAATTCGGTACATGTGCGCTGCGATCTACCAGCAGGAACCAAACGTAACCTTTTCTCAGAGTATACAGGAGATCTACAAATACCATTCTTGGCCAAATTTTGGGTTTTGTTCTTCTTCTACTTCCCCGCAAAATCTAATCTAGATATCCTGAAAAGCCATTCAGCTGGATCATTTTTATCTCCGAACGATCCCACAACCGAAAAATATATCTTAGGACTCTTTCCGTTGCCCTTTCTGGGTAAAAATTTTTAGCTTAATATTTTCGGAATTTTCCTTTTATGCGTGACTCTCAAATCAGAGATCTACGTACTAGGTCTCCAACAATAACGTCAATTATTTCACAGAAATTGCAAATTTTGGGCATGCACACGAATTATGGGGCGCGATGATCTGATTAAGTTTTTTCTTGTAATGTAATAACCATAAAATCTTACTTTTTCATTTTCGAAGAGAATACCGTATGCTTGCAATTTTTACAACTATGTCCATTTAGGTGACCAACTTGACGGCCCACAGTATCACAGGAGGAATGCTCACCTGCAACAAACAAGTAATATTTAAAATTAACGGCTGTTGTTTCAGCTTCATTAGGAATTCATAGCGACATCCAAGCATTTCCAAACTAAAAATACAAATAAAAACCAGCTTTCTCTGAAGCGGGATTGACCGTGCGGAATGCTCGTCGAAAGCTTCAGATAAGTTTGAAATTCACATTTTCGGCGGTGAGGCATAAAATATGCGACCGAAACTTTGACCTCTTACGATTTTGTTCCACGCGAGGCGCGTTATATATTGCCTCACCATTCCAACAGAAAATTCTCCACGGGGCTTGACCCGGGATGACCCGCAATTCATCATCTTCAAACTATTTTTCAGGCCCGAAACATCCTCTCTTTCTCTCTTTTTCCGGTGCCTTTGATATTTATCCACCATAAACCTTGCACATCTCGCTCATTCGGACGTATTACTGCCAAACGGAACTATGTGCATTGAGACGTGAGCCCTGCGACCCATAAGAATATGTGAATGACAAGACTTACGTCAAAATGCACATAGTTCCGTTTGGCAGAAATACGTTCATTTGATCAATGTTTAACTTCGATACGGCGAACCTGACACCGCGGGGCACTTAAACCAACTTTTTTATGCTTTACGACCGCACCGAACTACAGGTGCATTAATGGCCCCCCGCCCCACCCTCCACCACCCAACTTCCCTGACCCGGGTCGTCACGCATTCTAAACGTTTAATCTTGCAGAGTGTCTTCTCAAAAGTTAGATTTTTCTCCTTCCAACTCGATTGGGAAAAGCACCGTTGCCGTTGGTTTGCATTTCCTCTCCCCGGACGTGTGAGAGGTTCAAAGGAACGATGTGACATACTGACTCACGGATATAATTTTTTCATCCGTCAAGATTCAATAGCTCAATTCGTCAATTATTACTGCTAGCGATACAAAAGATTCCGTAAATTTTTACGAAAAAATGTATAACTGAAATTGTGATCATTTTACGCAACGATCGATCCTTTAATGATTTTACGTCCTGAAATATGGAAATAAAAATTGTCAAATTGCCAAATGGGACAATTAGAAATAATCATAAGGGAGCGTTCATAAATTATGTAACGCATATTTTCGGCATTTTTGACCCCCCACATTTTGTAATGGAGGTCCCTATCCATTACCACGTAAAAACAAAATGGCGTAACGCTCTACTCACCCCCCCCCCCCCGAGTGTTACGTAATGCATGGACGGTCCCTAAAGATAAGTCAATATTTTCAGACTTGTGATAAAGACTGGAAACACAAGCCAATAAGTAAATTTTATTTTTTAAAAAAAGACATCTTAAAGATGCTAACCAGCGAGAGTTCTCATCATATATCTATAATCACACGTCAATAAGACGTGTCAAATTACATCTTTGGGGGGGGGGGGTTGCCCTTTCCCCACTGGGGTCCGACCCGTGAGTGGCAAAGTTGCCACGTGGCAGCATGGCGTATAATTATATTTGCACCGGAGCGATACACGTGTTGGCACTAAATAATAATGGCTGGGGCACGAGCAAATATTAATGTGTCTTACGGTGCAATAAAATTGCCGTAAAACGGCGACGTGAGAATGGCTCAACGTCAAGTGAGCCCACCCCCGCCCCCCGCCCCTCCGAGGAACTAGGCTCTTCACCCTTGTCTTGCGATGATGACACAACTCCAACGGTAGCAGATTAGATTTAGACCACGGCCGTAGGGGATTGCGTAATCCCATCGATTGTTTGCCTTGGAGCTTTATGGTCTTAGCCGGGGCAGCTCGTGTGCGCTTCGCGGTTTGAATTACTATATTTTTTGGTTACGAGGTCCTGTCAGAGTGATAATATCCTGCAGGAGCCTCACTGATGGCTACTGGTTCCGAGGTTATTTTTGGGGATCAGCACTCAGCAGTCATCTTCGCCTAATGAGGTATGGAAGTGGCGTGTTGTCCGATTTGTTTCACACAGAAAATGTAGTTTTACGTATTTTCTTCGGGAGCCATTAAACATGGAAGCTACGTTGGTCATTAATTTTAGTCAAAAAGCGTTTTAAACTATGGAGGTCTCTCCGCCTTTCAAAGTTCTCCGGGGCATCCATCAGAAAGGAGCCAAATGGAGTAGCTATATCATTCGGTCATCGGTTCGTGTCAGTTGCTTTGGTTATCCTAGGATAACCAAAGCAACTCACTTGATGGTTTTTATCGGGTTTCAAAACGAATGAGAAGGGGGCGGCAAAATACAGGCGGCCCATGGGCGGAAAGTAGGTGAATCCGGCCCTGAAGAGTTCTGAGCTGAGTTGTTTATTTACCTCCTAAAAATGTACACCATGGACAATTTTAAAGGACAGAAATCAAATGAGAGTCAAATTTATAATTTGAGATTATTCTTATGGTTAGTAGCCCATAGTAGCTTAATCTGGATTACTGTATTGCTATAAAGTTATCAAACCCATAGTAAGGTCTCTTTAAGGTTGGTCTCAACGGTTTCGGAAAATATGAGAGATGAATGCTCATCGGTTTTCTTGTAATAAAACTTTTGATCAGGAAAAATTCGAAAGATGAAGTTACAGCGTTTTTAATTTGGACGGTAAAATTTGCGACGCAGAGATTTGACTTGGTGACTATTTTTTTGCTCATGTGTGAGTACTGGGTGAGTTAACTCTGTGACGAGTTCATCTGACCCACTTACCCCCAGATTCATACTAAGCTGACGAAGATACTTCTCAAAATGATGGGCAGACCAATTAGGATCGCATTAGAGTCACATCTGAACGTGAAGTAAGCTTTACTTTGATCCAGGCTTTCCACGTTTTTACCTATTTCTAGTATGTTTCTGCATAATACGATGGTAATTCTACGAGAGGCATCCTCATAGGTACCCGTCACTTGAAACTCTCATTCCAGCTGGAAGAGATAAAAAAAATAAAAAGGGGGGGAAAGCGTTGCTGACGGAGCTTTGTTATCTGTGCATTTTGCGGAAAGCTACCCGGCCGGAAAACCACCAGACTGCATTCAGTCGTTCCGCGGAACCCACTTGAGCCGTTTGCACCGTCGCCGCCCGTCGCTGCACCGGGCTGGACGGGCGGAGGCCCCGGTGAAAAAATAAAAGTCGAATGCTTTCGTACTTAATTAAATTCGACGAGCAGCTTTCATCAGTTTCCACCGCTTTTTTGGCACCGCGCACCCTTCACAGCGTTGCCACAGTTAAAAATGTCACTGAAAAAAAAAAATCCTGTCTTCGAAGCCGCACTTACGGGCTACATAGACACACCGTCCCCGTTCCGGGCTCAGAGGCCGGAACCTTCGGGCGCAGCACCCACAGCATTCGAAGCTATGGCTCCAGCACCCGGAACTTTCGGTCTCCGAGCCCGGAACGGACGGTTTGTTTATACAGCCCCTAACTTTTATTTCAGTGGTTCGTGTTAGGTTACATTCAGTGTTCTCATTTTTGGTTGAAACATGAAAATTACCAGTTTTCCGGCCACAAATCCCCCGTAATCGGTCGGATAGGCAATAATGCTAGCTCATCAGTTAAAATAGTTAACTACACTCAAAACGTCTTCAACGCCACCTTCACGGTTAAACATTCCTTGTCTCGGTGTCGATGATCACTTTGGGTTACGAAGAACTAGGGCCGTCCCGAATTTATAAAACGCTAAATTTGCGGGGTTTTGACAGCCCTCGCTCCCTGAAGCGCTCCATAACGCTGTGCCGGACCCCCCTAAAAAATTACGCTACGCTTGCCCGGACCCTAAAAAACCTAATGAGTCTTCTACCTATATTTTACCCAAAACAGCACGACGGAATCGGACAAGTTGCTAAAACAGAAATATTCTTTCCTGACTGCTGCGTTTTTCTAGGTTTTGTAAGAAGACTACGGTGTGGTATTACCTAAGGCTAAATTGAATGACATGTAATTGGATTACATTTTGCAATGGAGAGCCACTGTCTCTGGCTCTTCCATAAAAACGCATGCCTGCATAGGGAAACCAATGGCATATGTAAGTGTTATTTCTAATATGAGCTAGAAATAGTGGTTCTTAGTGCAAAATGATGTAATTTCATACGCTTTTTCAGTGCGGCTGCGGCAACGAGGTTTCCCACTCGTACTGTGAGTGGTGCTAAAAGGAAACCTTTCACTCTTTTCACATTTTGCCTCTTTTCTGAGTCAATTTCCGCTGGGTATCATTTCCTGGGGTTCAGCTAACCACACTCAACCGGCGAGACGGAATTCATTTCCATATTCGAGTGCGGCGGCCGGCGCGGCGCACGGGGGCGAAGTGCTAAAAAGGAAGCCAAAAATAATGGGCTGCTCCCGACGAGAAATGCGCCTTTGATCGCCAATTCAATCTTGTGCAGCTTGTGACTCTTTGAGGTATTTAAATCGGGCTCTGCTAAAGCTCCTGCAATCCATAATTTTTAAATTTCGAGAAAAAAAAAAACAGCTTTCCGCCATTACGCTTAGACCCCTTCCGCCGGCTAGGGTTAAAACATGTCAGTATAAGGCAGTAAATGTACATAATCACTGAAAAAATAAACTTTGGCCGTGAAAGCCGTGCTTAAGGGCTATATAGACAAACCGTCCGCATTCTGGGTTCAGAGGCCGAAAGTTCCGGGCGTAGCACCCAGAGCGATCGAGGCTACGGCTCCAGCACTCGGGAGTTTCGGCCACCGAGCTCGGAATTGACGGTGCGTTTATAAAACCAATAACTTTTTTTTCAGTGAGGAAGGCTTTTTCTTTCTCGCTCCTCTTGCAGTTGGAGAATGTATTATCCGTCGTCATTAAGGTTTTCGATAAATCGGTATTCGATAAAATTTGAATGAATCTGTAGATCTATGGCCAACTAGCGAGATCACGTATCTCCGTTTGCAATGTTGCAAACTCTCTGTAGCACTTTATTTTTTCCTAGAAAAAATAGTTCACTTAATTTCTTGAAAGCTTCCTTGATTATCATTCTCTACCAGCAAAATATTCTGTTAGACTTTCAAGCTATAATATTGATTTGTTTCTCTTCGAAAAATGAACTAGGAGCGGAGATTTTGAAACATCCAATGGAGATACGCGTTTTCGCACTTTATCCATGCTTTTCCGTGACGTAACACTAATCGTTGTTCCCCTCACGAAAAAACGTAACTGCAATCCAATGTTGGCAAACTCCCCGTCGCAAATTGCGTTTTTACCAGGAGAACTTGGGGAATTTCTACCTGAAATTTTCACTGATTTTTCTTCGGATCTATGCAAAAATTAGAAAAATTGTTGACAACAATTTTATAGATACACCCTTGTAAAAAAATTGAATTGTTTCATTGTGAGTCAATTTTGCAGCCTGGGAATGGTGTTACGTTCCTTCGTGCGGGAAACGACATAATAGAATAATTTGAAATATATTGAAAAAAAAAAGAAGTTATATGCTATGTAGACATACCGTCCGTTCCGGGCTCAGGGGCTGGAAGTTCCGGATGCTGGAGCCGTAACATGGGTTCCTCCGGATGCTACGCCCAGAACTTTCGGCGTCTAACCCCGGAACGCGGCCGACATGTCTATACAGCCGATAAGTACGGCTTCCACGGCCAGAGTTTCGTTCCAGTGTACTGTTCCGATTAAATTCGATACAACAGAGAATCCCCTGCGTGACGTCACGACTGATAGCGTCCGTACCAATGACCTTCCTTACTGGAACTCTCGCCGAGCTCGTGCCCCCCGCGCGATTTCGGGGGGTGGTTGGCCGCTCGGTTTAGGGGTAGGCTCGATTCCGGATTTTCTTCTCGGCGAGACGCGGGACTCAATATTAATCTTCATCAGAAACTGTCACCTGTTCCAGTCAAGCCTTGTCTTGCGGTTCGCTCCTAACCTTGTTTGTGCGTCTCCTCCCCGTCACCCCTCCCCCACCCCCGCCCCCCGGCCNCCCCCCCCCCGCCCCCCGGCCGCGTCGTTCTTCCCCGACGTTAAATTGTGCGCTGTTGCCGTGTCTCGATCCCGAAGACGATACGGCGGGAAATCGTTTATTCTGTGTCGTTATCTCTTTCGAGCAGACTTTTTTAACCTTTGAAATATCCAAATACGAACGGTTTTCGAAATAACAACTTAAGGTGATTCGATGGACGCCATATTTTGTGTCAGAACGGCATGCGATAGATCGCATCAATTGGTTCTATTTTCTCAGCTACTCGTCATTTTTCTCCAATTTTGAGATCGCAATTCTGTTGTCGGGAGACTAAAGCACTCACTTACCAATTTTAACCAAGAAATTCAACGTAATAAAGGCGTGGTTTATTCAGAGAGAAAACATCGCATTCGATACTGATATCGAAACTGCACTTGATTGCGATGTTTTCTCTCTGAAAAAACCACGCCTTTATTACGTTGAATTTCTTTGTTAAAATTGGTAAGTGAGTGCTTTAGTCTCCTGACAACAGAATTGCGATCTCAAAATTGGAGAAAAATGACGAGTAGCTGAAATAATGGAACCAATTGATGCGATATATCGCATGCCGTTCTGACACAAAATATGGCGTCCATCGAATCACCTTATAACGGGGCAGTTTCCTCTGGGACTTGACTTCATGGGACACTGAGGGGGGAGGGGACTGCTTGTGTAAGTAGAATAGTCGTTTACGTTGGGCGGGGGAGGGGGAGTACCCCTTACCTCCCGCATTTTGAAGCTCCTTTTTTTTGGAGGGCTATTTTGATCAATTATAGGGCATTTTTAAGGAATATGCTGAGATTTTCGCATCCTTCTCTGAAAATTGGCCCAGCGACATAACGCTTATCCTGCTGGTATATGATGACCAATTTCTGGTGGTCGTTATCCCAAAACAAAATATTTTCAGTCAAATATTGCTTTCTGGCGATGTCATCAAGTCCCATAAATAAGAAGCGATAAAATTACCAAAAACACAGCAGGATTACCGCAAAACGGTAAGAGCCGAGAATCCTTAATGGCCACAGAGCACAGAAGTTAAGTCCGGTTAGTTCTGTGGTCAATTCCCCATACTAATTGAAATGCCGAGTGAAATTACCGTTTTCCGGTGATTATACTAGATGCGTTCTCTTCCTGGATGAACTGGATGGAGTCTCGGGTAATTTTGATTGATCAAGACTACACAAATTGAACATCCAACAAATCAAAAATAAAGTGCCATTGAAGGAAACTATTGAATAACTGCAATTGCCAATGCATATTTTAGATTCTTGCACCGCATTCCAATCAACACAATCGTGAAGGGATTGCTCTTCGTGCATAACTGCAGGGACCAAACAGGAAGTATTAAGTGTTTGAGCACGCTTCATTATTTTCAGTCGATATAAAGTTCAGCCGACAAATCATTATTCCGCAAGGCGAACAACAGCTCCATTCAGACATTTTACTCAAAATTACAGATTTAAAATACGGCGCTGTTCCTAGAAGAGCTTTCAAAGCTTCATCTGACGATTAATATAAAATAAAGCAGCTTTTCCTCCTTCTTAATGATGCTGAAAATCCCTCGCCCGCGAACTTTCCACTCGGAGGATAAGTTAATTTCCACAGAACCGATCGCAAATAAATCTTTTATCGCTCGAAAATTACTCGAGGGAGTTCGGAGAATTGATCCCGTCTGGCAACGCGTGATGGGTGGTGCTGACCCCCGCCACCCACCCCCATCCACCCCCCACCCCCCGTGACTATCTCGACCCAGCGTTGGAGCATCAAACAATTATAATTGATAATTCGAGTGGGGTTGATGGCGGTGTGAAGGAAGACAATAGTTGACAACCCCATGCCCACCCCCTCTCCGCCCGGGTGGAAATGAGAGGGATGGGATGGTGCTTTCAGGGCGGCGCGTTGTGGAAAGCGCTCTTTGTCCCCGTCCCGGCCTCAGCTTTTCCGAGGTCACGACTGGAAAAGAAAAGGAAATTTTCACTCCCTAAAACAATGTATTGCTATGTGGCTATAGAGCGCCTATTGTCGCTCCTCTGACGTGCAGGCGTAATTCTATTTCCGCGTGGGCCCTATCGTTCGTATAACCCCATTTTCTCCACTGCTCACGTTGAAATTATTGCATACGGTCTAGGTCTTATGTCATTGGAGCGACGCTATGTGGAGATAGTACTGCTGCTAGAGAACCATTATAGGGAGAGTATGGACAACTTGATTTATGTAGCTCTTAGGGCCCAAAAGGGCGACAACGTGAAAAACGAAAGTCACTAGAAAAGTGTCGCTGCCAACATATTCATTTGAAAGATTAATCAATAGGGCCGACATCGCATTGTAAACAAACGTTTTTAAGGATTAAAACTTTTAAACTAAGAGAATGGATACGAAATCAAAATTGTATACGTTCTTCCATAATTTTTGAAATTTGCGTTTTTTCGGCACGGGAGTTTTGGTCCACGTGCCAGTTGCGACCCAAAGTCAATTGGTCCACATGTAAATACAAACGACAATTACTCACGACGTTTTTGGATGAAAATGTATAATGTCTTGGAAGAATAAGGATTTGCTTGGTTTTTTTTTGTTCTTTTTTTTGTTTGTTTGGTCTCACGGAGAATAGTATATAATTGAGATTTTTGGTAAAAATGAGGGATTGAGGGAGCGTCAATTCCATGAGACAAAATTTACTAAAACTCTCTACTCCTCTATGGTGCAACAGGACTTACTTATCTTTCAAGAAATTCCGAGCCCCCTCGTTATACCTGAACCGGATGAACCTCTTGATTTGCCTCAGCTAAAGGCTCCTAGATTTTTCCTGTGTACGATAAGTATCTTGATTTATTTTGCGAGGAAAGATCTATACTTTTAAAGGATGCCTGTCATTCTTAATACGTTCAATGGGCCTGTTGCAAACTTTTGCTAGAGCAAAAATAAGAGTTGTTTCTTATAGATAATGCCTCAAAAATCACGATGAGCGCATCGGCAAAGTCTGAAATGCACTCATAACTTCACAATCCGCGTAAGAAATTCGCGTGTTTTTAAGCTTCCCGCTTCAAAAACGATACTACGGCACAGGTGAACATTTTGATAGAGGAGTCGCTCCATCGTCGGCGATATTCATCATGGCCGACGCTTGCGCGCAGTTCCGCGCGTAATTCGAGGAGAGTTCAAGGTCAATCAATTCGGGCGTGGAAAACATGAACGTTAAAACAAGCCGATTGTTATCTGGTCCAATCCAGTTCAGGTATTATCCATGGTATTATCTCGTCCCATCACACGTGTTTTGGCGGATTGGCGTCGGCCATGATGAGTATTGTCGACGATGGAACGACTCCTCTTACAAAATGTTCACCTGTGCCGTAGTATCGTTTTTGAAGCGGGAAGCTTAAAAACACGCAAATTTCTTACGCGGATTGTGAAGTTATGAGTGCATTTCAGACTTTGCCGATGCGCTCATCGTGATTTTTGAGGCATTATCTAAGAGAAACAACTCTTATTTTTGCTCTAGCAAAAGTTTGCAACAGGCCCATTTCGTATAATACTGTGCAACACCCCTATTGTGAAATAGTTGCTTCAAGCGCCGCCGTACGGTGGGCGGGCGGCCAGCACGAAACGCGCATTGGCGCCTACAAACCTAAGTGGATACTTCAAGCATTGTGCAATGCATGAAGTATCCACTTAGGTTTGTAGGCGCCAGTGAGCCTCTCACGCTGGCAGCACGCCGCTCCGCTCTGTTAGGCTCTGATATTTAAGATACTCGCATAGTCAGCGGTTTTTAATTCATGCCGATTTTGAAATTTTTGCATACTCTGAATTGATTATTCTCATTTAAATTGACGAAGAAAAACATTGTATCAATTTATCAAAGGAGAATAATAATATTATAAGTGTTTTTTAAATATTGGTGGTTCTGTGTCAAGTTAAATGATTTCCAAACCACTTTAATTTTTTCTTTTACATTTTGTACTTTTACTGCGCTTGCAGCGAGGTGTAAGCGCAACCAAACGCTTAAAATTTGATGTATCTGAATCTAAAAGATCTATGTACAAATGGATTAAAACTAAACTAAACTAAACTTCTTCCTTTTTTCCCTCTTTTATTTATTTTTGGAGTTTCTTTCGGCACAACTGCGGCTCATTGAGATTAATATCGATGAAATCGCTTGGAAAAGGTTTCACAAATATTTGTCACGTTTTAAAAATATAAATATTTTTAAAATGAAGTAATAATTTGGTAAAAAAAAATAAAATAAAATAAAAAAATGTACCTATACATATATAAGGTATATTGTACTTCGAAATTTTTAAGGCTAGAACTAAAACTAAATATTCACCAATGACAATTTAAAAATATGAATCAAAAGGAGAAAGTAACATTTCATTTAAAAAATGAGCAACCATAACAACACCTCATTCTCTCTCAATTTCTCAATTCCATTTTGTCAATATAATTTTACAAACGGACTAAAATATAACGCTTGGACCAAGTCACTGTTGATTACATTACGTGTGGGCGTAAACTACTGGACAAAAAAGGTGCGCGGATAATCAATTGTTGATAAAAAGTCATGAAACCTTTTTTAAAGAGAAATCGTTGGTTGAATTCGTTTGAAAATTTCACTGAATTTTATCGGCAGCACAAAAAAAAAAATTCGAACACCTTCGTTGAAAAATTCAGTGAAATTTTCGATCAGCTGCGTTGAAAAGTTTCTCTGCGATAAAATAAAATGGCGGCGGAACTTTTGGAACGTCGCATGGCGCTTGTGATACTTGAGCCGGAAGGTGACGATTGACCGCCCGGAATCCAACAACTAATTCGTATCGTAATAATTGATTTAAAAAATAAAAATGATTTAACAAGCGGTCTTTCTATCAGCCTCTAATGACTGGAACACGGGTTTTTCATCTGCTAACAGCACTTAAGAGCACTCATTCCACCACCATGTTCGAGGTTCGACTGAGATCTTTGCCCACCCCCTCCGCCTCCGCCCGCCTTGTTTCGTGTTCGGCAAAGTGTGAAACAATAGTTTGTGATCCTAACCACGTTATAATTAATTAATCGGCCCAGCGATTTGAGGCAGCCCCACTTATCGTCGCTCCTCTGGCGTAAAGGCGTATCTCTAATTCCATATGAGCCCCAGAAAGCACGGCTTTATGTATAAAACAGGGCTCACGTGAAAATCGAGATGCGTCCTTTCGTCGGAGGCGTGACGTTATCTCCTCGCACTGCTTCGATATTTCTCTCTCCTCCGTGTTCCTGTGATTTTTTGTCTCCGTCTAAGTCTTCCCCACTTCCAGCGCCAGTGTTTCCTTTTGTTCTTCGTTCCGATTGTCATTGTTACGCATTGGTTCCCGCGAAAGACGCCAGCGTAGGCAATTTGCGCGCGGAAATGGATAAAGACACATCGATTACAGAATTTTGATGCCATGGCAGAGAAAGAGTTCATTTTCGATACAACACTGAATTTCAGTCATCTGATGACCATGAACGGTTCTAAAATGTTGATCGTTCACCGAGATCCGAATTTTTGGCCTCGAGACTACATGTCAGAATTTCCGGAAAATTTTACGATAAAAATTGCGATTGACTCCTTTTTTATCGAGTATTGAGCAAAAAAAAAAAGATCGCGAGACCAGGAATTTTCTGCACCCATACTTTGCTGATTTTCGATGGGTTATTAGAAATCAATAGAATTTAGCAGCTCCCATAAGATATGCATGACTCTCCTTAGGTTTAGCTAGAATAAGAGTCTACTCAAGTATAGAGTAGAAGATGTCGGATTTTAATAAGTTACAAAACTTAACGGAGGGGAAAGCAATGCGCCTCGTGAAATAATCTAAACTTGCAACAACACAACTTGCAACAATCGACATGGTGAAATAATCGACATGGTGAAATAATCGACATTGTGAAATAATCGACCTTGTGAAATAATCGACATAGTGAAATAATCGACATAGTGAAATAATCGACATAGTGAAATAATCGATATAGTGAAATAATCGACAAAGTGAAATAATCGACATAGTGAAATAATCGACATAGTGAAATAATCGACACAGTGAAATAATCGACCTTGTGAAATAATCGATATAGTGAAATAATCGACATAGTGAAATAATCGACCTTGTGAAATAATCGACCTTGTGAAATAATCGACAAAGTGAAATAATCGACATAGTGAAATAATCGACATAGTGAAATAATCGACATAGTGAAATAATCGACACAGTGAAATAATCGACACAGTGAAATAATCGACCTTGTGAAATAATCGATATAGTGAAATAATCGATATAGTGAAATAATCGACATAGTGAAATAATCAACATAGTGAAATAATCGTCATAGTGAAATAATCGACATAGTGAAATTGCAGCTTCTGATCCTCAGCGCTTCAAATATGCTTAAGTTCCCTTGCAAATTTTGAAAATTGAGTGCCTATTTCAGCAGTATGGAAGACAACGCGGGCATCGGTTATTTCCTTGGGGGAAAACTCTAAGAATTGAAAAATAAACATAACTCTTCTGTATGTCTCCTCACAACCGTAATGTTTAGCCAAGCTGTATGATGTCACTCTACGCACTCACTCATTTTAATAATAAAGTGCGATGTTCCAAAAACTGACAATTCGTCGTGAAATGGGCATCAAAAATAATCCATCATTCAAAGGTCTACAAGAAAATTTGATATATATTCACGGAAGATATTATGAAATAATCAGTCTTTTAAGACTTATAGATTAAGTGAGCTAGGAGATCTCATGAAGTGTCGGAGAAGAAAAGTTAGAGACACTTTTACGTAAACTTGACAACAGGGTGAATGTTGCACCAACTTCAGTCTCAGCAAGATCGATGACACCTCTCAATCAGCATCGCGGTGGGAAAACTCAGTGACGTCACGCCAGGAAATTATACAATCTACAGCTCGAAAAATCGGAATCGAAATTAGAATCAGCTGATTGCCTCGCCTGTCTGTTTGCAACTTTGGGATTTCTTCCTCGAGCTCCGAAAGTCTGGCTCGAACAGAAGTTATAATGATGATGCAAAAAAGATAGCAGATGAGGTTTAAAGTTGGAGACTTCGAAGCCGCAGTGTGAGGCGGGATAATATAATTTCACCCCATAACCCGAATCTACCCTCAGCATTTCCACTGAGTATACTTGTTTTGTGCAAGCATGGCTTATTTTGTCCTGAATGACGAGAATAATGATGGCCAAAGTGCAAAATCACCTATCACCATTGCGGTGTTTCCAAATTTCCGCTCTTTTCTTTTTTTTTCGAAGAGGAGCAAGCCACATTAACACTGGAAAAAAACACATTGGATCTAGAGTCCAGACTCTTGAAAACATCGACAAGAAAAAGTACTCTTGATTCAATCGGATCTTTGCTTCAATCAAGAACCAAGCCTCTCAATTTGAGCGGATTTCTTTTTGATTTAAGCTTGAATCTGATTGAATCAAGAGCATTTTTTCTTGTCGATGTTTTTCAGAGTCTGGACTCTAGATCCAATGTGTTTTTTTCCAGTGAAAGCTTGAAATGGAACCAGAGTGTTCTGTTATGGGAGAAGAAGAATCAACGCCGTTTTTAAGAAATGCCATTGAATAGTTTTTCTTAATAAAAACTAAGTTTGACGGAACTTTTTTGTTCCAATTTGTCCCATTCCATAACCGTTAAAGTTTCCAATTTTTTTCAAAAGTTCCGAAAGATGCAGAAGATCCGGAACTTTTCAAAAATTTCAAAATTCCGGGAAAAATTCAGGCAAATGTCCAAAGGTCCGAAATTTGGCACTAGTTCCGGGAAATAGGAGCACTGGTTAGCAACAGTGGCGAGGCGTAAATGATCGATTATCGATATCTTGCCATTTGAAGCTATGGTAAAAAATCGATTACAATGGTGTTCGCTGCGAACACCCTGATAATCGATATTTTTCATGGGTTTGAGCGGCGTATCAATCGATTTATCGCAAAGCACGCCACGCTACTGGTCAGCAACGTTTCACCTTGTGGTTATGAACCCTTCGCGTTCTGGATCGAAACGATCAGGTACTGCAATACACATTCGAAAATGTTCCTCTGGACGGAAGGTGCGCCGGTTATTCTCCTAATGGAGAGGTAAGGCGTCGATTTCCGCGGGGACGGAAAACCACGTCGGGACGTGGGGCGGCGCGGCGTTCCACGACCCACGTTCCACGTGGTTCCTCGGTCTGCCTGTTCCGCGTTCCGCAGTGGGAATTCGAGCCGCTTCACTGCTGCAACCTGCAACACGTGCTCGCTGACTTGTTTCCCGAGCGCCGTTGCCAAAATATATTCGAAATACGATGGGTTGTAGTAAAATATAGAGTCCTTTTATACTGAGAGTCGAGACAACACGCCCTCATGGAGTCACAAACGGGAATAAAGATTACAGAAATGGAACGTTTTTTGTAATCTCTGATCGGCCCATTCTCAAATTCCTTTCTCCGTTCCTTCTCCCATTCCGTGTGTTCCTTGCCGAACCCGTAATTCCCTGGTCCATTCCAGATTATAATCTTCGCAATCGGTGAAAATGTAATCTTTAGTCCCGTTTGTGACACTGTGAAGGCCTAAAATACGGGAACCAATCAGAAATGGATTCTCATTGTCTTGACTCTCCGTATAAAGGGACTCATAGTAAAATCCGTCGTTTCCCGGACGAGGAAACGTAACTGCGGAATTTTGAAGCAAAGATAGCGAGCGAGGTCTATTTTGCTGAAAGGTCCTACAACGTGAATACTAAAGAATGTAACAAGATTTGAAATTTGACTTTGAATTTTTGGCCGATTTTTCTTCCGATTGGACGTAAAACCCAGTAAAATTTTGGACAAAACGTATTTTCCTTCACGAAAGAACGTAGCTACATTTCAATATTGCCGAATTCCCCCTCGCAAATTGATTTTTTTCCAAAAGAATCTTTTCCAGTTGTAACTACCAATTTCACTGCTTTTCCTTCTTTCGTCATGCAAAAACCAGGAAAATTTACAACAAATATTGCCCGGATAAATCCTCGTACAAAATTGAATTGTTTGAAACAATTTAGCCACCTTGGAATGGAGTTACGCTCCTTCGTTCGAAAAACGACGATATATGCCTCATGTCTTCCTTGAGCAGATCCATCCCAAATGACTCGATATCAGAATCCTCCAGCTATCTTAATTTCCCTCACTACATTCCCACGTGCGCCATGCATAATTACACACCTCCGCCGCTCTCACCTCGAGGCCCGAGAACTGCGGCAACCGAGTTGCAGTGGGTTCCCAAGTTGGCAAGCTCCGCGGGACGTGGAAAGAAAGAGCGTCTTTCCGCTCTGCAATTTTAATAGCTTCTCCGCGAAAAAAGCCGCAGACCAGCGGCCCCGCGGAGACCAGGGGGTGGGAGGGGGGGCGGTGGAAACTCGGTATTAATAATTGTTGGCCGACGATTTATAATGATAAAAGCGGGCCGGGCCGGTGGAGTCGCTTGCTTCCGATAAATCTGCTTTAAGCACTCGTTTCGTTATTGTTCACCAGCTTTATTTGGTTATGGCCGGTCCCGGTCCCTGGTTCCCAGTCCTGCCCTCGTTTATGGTCCTCGGGTCTTCCACCCCCTCCCCCCAGCTAGGGATCTTCCGGAAAAGCCGGACTGGAGGGTTCCCGGAAAAGCCGGACTGGAGGTTTCCCGGAAAAGTCGCCGCAGGGACGTCCACCTCCCTGAGCGATCTTCCTGCGGTTGCGCGCACTTTCTTGCGTTATCTCCGGGATCGTAACGATATTCCACCATTTTAGAGAAAAACGCCGCACACTGGACCGGGTCGATAAAAGAAGTCGGATAAAATTTGGAAACTTTGAAAGCTTAGATTTTCGGAAATGTGAAACAAAATGGCTCAAAAGTAGTACTACTGGGTTTTTCGTGGATCTTTCTTTCAGAAACACCCCTTGAAATTAAATTCGTGACCATTAAAGTACCAAGATTTGAAGTTTTACAATTAGACAAAAAATTCATGTACGACCTCTCCTATTAGCTCGATCCACTGTGCGCCGTACGAGCCTTCAGACTTTGTTAGAATTTCTTCGAAAAAATACGAATTTATTGGGAAAGCTGTAATATTTTCCTCTCAATTTTTCAGATGATTGTGTTCGTAATTTCATTTAAAATACCTGAAATTTTTTTTTAAAAAAAAAACTACTTACTTTCTTCCGAAAGTGCATCCATTATCAGGGGAGTTTTGGTAACATACAAATATTCATGCAGTGTTATTCCTCAGCACGGCCAGTCTTACTCTCGTGCGTTGGAGAAGGAGAGGTAGAATAATATATATATTAATCATTAGCAATAGAGAAGGAGAGGTAGAATAGGAAGCTTAGTATGTCCACAAGTTCTTCCCGATAAAATATTACATTTTCAGATTTGTTAGATAGAACAGAACTCTAGGGTAGGTGCAAATTTAAGCACTATGATACATGCTTTCTCATTAAAATGTTACTTATAGAACACTATTCGCACATCAGGAGAAACGGGTGCTTACACAGAGTGCGGAAACGCTATTCGTCAATGATTCGGTTTATTTATTAGGAATGAGTATCGGGATTTGGGTTCGCACAAGAACATAAAGTAAAAAACTGAGACTTAATTCACTTGCACGTGGAGTCTTTTATCTTGCTTGGAAAAAAGTTTTCATTTTCACGGAAGAAAAAAGTATGCATGCAGGTGTGTTAAAGCTTAATCTTTTTCTTCGATTTAGGTTTCAAACACGTGGTCGATTCGGGGAAGATCATCTGGTTGGGCTGGCAGAGAACTAAATCTCATGGAAGTTGCCATATTCATGACACCACTTGAGTAGTTCCTCTCAAAAAGGAGTCAAATGGCATCAGCTGTTTTTCACGAGACAACTAATTTATTCTACAAAGGAGGGATTGCAGCGATTTTTGCCCGAGATCTTCCGGGAAAGTTTGACTTGAGGGTTCCCGGAAAAGTCGGCACGAGAATGTAACGCTACCTTCCCGCTTCTGCATCAGCGGTTGGGTGACTTTCTTGCGTTTTCCTAGGGAACGTAATGCTAATACCAACTCGGCGTTTTCTACAAAAACACTCTACAATTCAGGTTTTGAAAATTGTTTGATCCTGGCAAAATCTTCTTGAGTATTTCGCGAAAAACAAGACATTTCTCTCTCTCTCTCTCTCCCCCTCTCCCTCCCCTCTCTCTCCCTCCCCTCTCTCTCTCTCTCTTCGGACTTTCCAGAGAGATTAGAGTTGCCGGATTCATGGCATAATTTTGAAACATAGAAAACCGGTGGATACGGAAAAACGGAATGCTAAAGTTTCCTGTCTGGATTAAAGACGGAGATTTCTCGGAAAGGCCAGACTTCGTAGTTTACGGAAAAGTCGGCACGAAGTTACGGTTACTTGTTAAAATTAAAGATTATATTGTTAGTGGTACTTACTCAAATGAAATGTACTTCTCAAATTCCAAAAATGAGGATGATTTTCATAATTACCTGCAACAAAAATTAACGTTTTGCAAATGAGATACGATTTGAGGTTCAGAGGAAATATTATAAAATTAAAGAATGTTAAATGCACAGAGAAAGATTAAGGCATGATAATGAATCGGAACAATGAAGCACAATCCTTACTTAAGAAGGGAAAAATGAATACACTGTCCCACGAGATGAATGCACTGATCTTTTTGCCATAGAATGCTTAACATCTTCATAATCGACTTTCATGAATCGGAACAATGAAGCACAATCCTTACTTAAGAAGGGAAAAATAAATACACTGTCCCACGAGATGAATGCACTGATCTTTTTGCCATAGAATGCTTAACATCTTCATAATCGACTTTCATGAATCGTGCAGAAATCCCCATTCTTTATAAAAGGATATAGCATACAGCAAGGAACCAACTCCATTGCTATAAAAATATTGCATCGGAATCTTAAAATTAATCAGAAAACAGGCTTCAAATATCACACGGATTTTGTTTTCCTTTCAAAAAATTGGCAATTTTAGAGTGAGAACAAGCGAGTAAATTGTATTACTGTTCATATAATTAGTATTTTTCAAAGCGACGAAGAAGTTGCACTATTTTGAACTACTGTAATGGAATTGGTTTCCTTCCTTTAGGCGCAATCAACATTATTTCGAACTTCGATCTTTTTCCAAGAGCGTCTTACATTTTAATTCTTTGGGATCGTTTGCGAGGCTCCAATAAAAAACAATCCAAATACACCCACGCGGATTTCCCTTATAACTAGGCAGGGGTATAATTAGCTATCCGCATCCATCCATCCAAAATCAAAATTAGTCTAGATTGGAGACTGGAACCAGGCAGCCCGTTTTACCCATTTTGCTCGAGGCCCCGGATTTATCTGAAAAGTTAATTTCCTGTTTCAATCGTGAATTTCATCCGATGGCGGGAGAGTGGTTCAATTGACAGTTCGTGGCAGCGTGATAAAATGTTTTTTTGCATGCCCCGTCAAATTAATTTTTTTCCACGGCCCTGCACCCCCTTTTCCCTCCCCCTCCCCCGGGGCTCGGCGAAGGAACGTGCTCACGGTGACCCAATTTGACATGTAAATGCAGCCGACGAGTTTACGCAGCAATGCGCCGCTGCGACCGCGCCATTAATTAAGTTTAATTGCGTCTTTTATGCAAACCCGCGAAGTTTTCACACAAATTACCCTTCACTGATCATGTTCCTAGATAAGGGCTGATTCAGTTCGCTCCTGTTTCCCCCGCGCCCCCTCGGAGGGCGCTGAGTTCGAGGGCGAGACACTTGTTTCGAATGTTCAGGAGATGGCACTTGCTTTTTGTCCATTTTCGAATATTTCGTCGTTTTTCTGACAAATGAACGTAACTAAATTTCACCGTTGAGAAATATCCCCTCGTAAATTGTAGTTTCACTGGGAAGCTGCTAAATATTTCTATCTGCGAATTTCAGTGATTTTTTTCAGAGAACATGCAAAAATCATCAAAATTTTGAGCGAAAATTTCATGATCATGCTGTTCAAAACGTCTGGGAAACAGAAATGAACTCAAGCTCTAACAGCTTCAAAAAGTTATTTTCCCAAAGCAAATTATTGACTTAAACTCCCAAAAGCATTTGAATTTTGAAAGGTGGGAATACAGTACCTAGTAAGCGCCTTCAGGTGTTGCTAAACTCGTGCAACTGTGTTTCACTTTCGTCGGGAACCCAATGCCTTGAGATACAAAAATTCTTATCATGAGTGACATACAAATTTGGAGAAAATTTTCCCGATTCAAAATCGATGAAACGAAACAACTTAACAGTTGTTTTCCAATAGTGCGGAAAAAATGCACAATAAAGGCTAAAACGATTTTTAAATGACTCTCCACTTTCACTAGGGAACAAAAAAAAGTAGGTGTATTTACAAAATCAATACTTAGTTAAATTGGTGAGTTTTTTAAAAATCGTTTTAGTTCTTTTATTGTACTTTCATTGTTCACTTTACCATTTTATCAACATGCACAGTCTCTGCAACACGATTTTTATGCATTTTTAGGGAAAGTTGAAACCTTAATGTTAGGCCTAAAAAAAAAATAAGAATCCAGGGAATTTGTTCAATTATACAGGTAAAGGACACAGGTCTAGGATGTCGCGAGTGGCATGCGTCAATAATGTCGTTGAATTTCCACTCTGCATTTACCGCGTTAAGTCTAAGACTGAAAATGAGTGAAAAAACGATTCTCATTCATTTAACAGGGTAGGCAGAACGTGGTCTCCCGAGTTGAAATAGTTGTGTCAGAACCCCTTCGAACAAATTCGAGTGGTTCCAACATGAAATCCAACATGGCCATAGTCGAGCGCATTCTACGGATGCAAGAGACGCGCTCGCGCGCACGTGAACCGACGCTAGGGCACAGAAGTTCAAGTTGAACGTTGCCCCCTTCCTGTTCTGTAACTACACTGTTGCATTATCGACGCATGCTATTCGCGACAACCTAGACTATGGTGTTTTACCTGCATAATTGAACAAATTCCCTGGATTCTTGTTTTTTTAGGACCAACATTAAGGTTTCAACTTTCTTTAAAAATACTTATTTTGCTAGATATTTTGACTTTTTGACCAAAAACGAGGTTGGGCAACTTTTTTTTTCCAAAATGACGGATTTGCCGTGGGGTTCTTCGTTGACAAAGTTGAATTCTGATTCTACATAAAAAATCTCATAGGAAAAGTGTCAAAGGAAATGTTCCATGCACTGGACATGTTATTGCTCCTGAACTATTGCATGTTTCCATAATCCAAAGCTATTGATCGAAATATTCATTCAAAACAAAATCATCGAAATAAAAATAACCACTCCATTCAGGCTCGGTAGCGAAACATTCAGAATTTTTGAGGATAGGTCATATAGACCACGCTAAGTCGAGAGGAACCAAGCCACATCGGCTATTGCCAGATTTAATCGGGCAATTTAATTTTTTACAAGAGAACGGTCATGAGCGGATGTTTTTGCGCATTTCAAAGAATTCTCTGCATAGTATGAAGCAAAGTCCACAACATTTTCAAAGGAATCCGCACAAACGTTCTCTTGTAAAAAATGAAATTACCCAGTTAAATTTAGCAATAGCTGATGTGGCTTGGTGTCTTTCTGCTGATTGCGGTCCAAATGTTTTGCCATTGCCAGGTGTTCTTAAATTTTCCACCATTTCGTCANCAAAGTTAATGCCCCAAGATTCGGGACTTTGCATTTTAATAAATAGGATTCTCTGCATAGTATGAAGCAAAGTCCACAACATTTTCAAAGGAATCCGCACAAACGTTCTCTTGTAAAAAATGAAATTACCCAGTTAAATTTAGCAATAGCTGATGTGGCTTGGTGTCTTTCTGCTGATTGCGGTCCAAATGTTTTGCCATTGCCAGGTGTTCTTAAATTTTCCACCATTTCGTCACTCCGTCCGAGCTTTCCTCGTCGGCCGCTCCGGGCGTACCCCGCGTAAAAGCTCGCAACGGTCGGACCGCAGCGCCGCAACCGGGACCGGTTCGGTCGGGCCGGGGTCGCGGGGATCAGATTTACTCTCCTATTGAAAGTATAAGTTGAATGTCCTCCCGACATCCACCGCGCTACGCCGGACGCCGCTGGCCGCTCGTAGTGCGTACGAACCGGTTCCCGCAGCGCAGCGTCCCGGCATGGCATCGCGCCGACCGACCGCGAAAAACCCGCGCACCGCGCTTCCGATCGACCGGTGATCCGCAGGATCGCAGGCGTGAAAAATGCGTTGCGGTTTTCGCACCTGTTTGTCTTTTTGACTTGTATGGGCTTCTAAGTACACAGTAAGAAAAGGTAATCGAAATTTTGTGATATGAGGAAGTGGAACACAAAGTATCTTAAACGTGCGTTTAATATTATTTTTATGATTATTCGTTTTTCTTTGGGTTATAATGACCAAACCTTTGAATTGAAAAGGTGAAACATTGTTAAAATCAGACGCGGGCCGCCAGTACCGAGTCTGCGGCCTGATTATTGAATCTATGTCAATACGATAAGACAAGACAAAGCCCCATCCTAGCCATGTAATTTTCAATTATGTATGGTCAGAGATTCATCAAAATAGGGAGACAAACTTCCAAGGTTGCTAAATTGACTCAAACAATTCAATTTTTTTCACAAGAATGTACCTGTGCAAATTTCGTCCAGAATTTTCCTGGTTTTTGCAGGAGATCAGAGGAAGAATCAGTGACATTTCCAGTTAAAAATGCCGAGGATTCTTCTGAGAAAAATTCAATTTGCGAATGGGAATTTGGCAACATTGAATGTAGTTCTTTCGTGAGGAAAACGACATTGTCCAACATTTGCTGATTTACACTATAATCAAAAGAAAAGGTGACATTTTCATTCAAAAACGACTAAAAATTGCCTAATGAAAATACGATTTGCGAGATTAAATTTTGCGACGTTGAAATACAACCACGAAAACACTATGACTTAAACATAACTCCATTTTTCCCTCTAAGAAACGACGAAATGGCCGTTTCCGTACAAGACTATTTGGATTACATGTTGCACTAAGGAACCAATATCTCAGGCTCTTCTATAAAAGCACCTTTCTGCATAAGGGAAACACTGGCATGTATGTTGTTTCTTAAATGAGCAAGAAATGGTGGTTCCTTATTGCAAAGTGTGGTCCATTTGATCAATGGGGCATCTTGGACCGGGCCGTGACCACTGCGCGACGAAATACTCGCGCTTTTCGCAAAAGCCTAAATTTTTCCTGCCACCGTTGCGTTCGACCGCGAACTCTCGTGGCTCGGGGCAAACGTGTGAATCTCGGAGGAGGGGACGGGTGCCATTGAGGGGGGAGGGGGGCAGGGGGAGGCCCCGCCGGAGCAAAACGCGGGACATTCTTCCCGGCTCCAACGACTTGCGGTCTCTCGAGGACTTTGCTCCCGCATTCCCTACGGCGAGTGAAGAGTGAAATTTTCTTTAAAAAAAAATAAAAATAATTATTTAGTCAGTTTGAATTTTAAAAAGGAAGTCTAAAATAATACTTAAATGTAGCAAGGTGGATAAATGGTGCTGGGTCCACACCATTTTGCGGGGAAATCAAAGCCAAGAAGTTCCAAAAATTATAATTGGAGTCAAAAATAAATCTTTTCAATTCTAATGAGTACCAGTACAAAACTGTATACAGTATTCGGGCCACTTCTTACAAAGTGTTTTTCTATCATTTATACTTAAATTTACAATTTCATCCATTTACCAGGCACTTTACTTACCATGTTCCGTAGACGGAACAAGTAACACGTTACCAAAAATGTTATAATTTCTCGACTCTTCGAAGTTTTTGACACAAAATTCATCCGGCTTTCTCCCATGACTTTCAGGGGTATTGGTGCGAGGACGGGAATATTCTAAAAATGATATGTAATAGGTATGCTGTGCAACTTCTGTAACTTGCGCAGCTCCGTGACAACTAGTATTCTTATGGTATTTTTGTTCCTTCAAATTCAAAAAGTAAGAAAAAAACAAAACTAACGATTGTATGAGTCCAAAAATACCAAACGCAGCAGCATAAATTAAGACGAAGTGAGCCGGCCGTTACCAAACTTTACTTCGACCTCACCTTCAAGCAACTATAATAACTCTCCGGAGATGAAATTGCATACCCACCGATCTGAAGGAATTTTGTCGAGGGAATCCGGTTCATAGCTGCCACGCCAATAATGCGGTCGGCATGAAGAAAGCGAAAGCGAAAACGCCCTCAATTTTTGGGTATGCAACATGGTCATCCATCAAGCACGAATAGTTGTATCATTAGGTTTGAACTAACGGCGCGGCATATCACTGCGTCTTCGGACTGCGGTACCATCTACATGGAATATAATTGAATTCCGTCGATGAAGAGTGAGTAATAATGATCTCTTATTATCTCTTCGCCTTTAATTTCTCTACTGAACACTCGTTGCTTGAAATTAATCCCTTCACAAATGTGAACGGCGTCTAATTCTAAGGGGCCAGGCTCCCCCAAAATAAATCTTCGCTCCAAGCCTGCTAGCCGCCAAAATTTCCCTACACTTGAAAAAAAGCACATTGGATCTAGAGTCCAGACTCTTAAAAACATCGACAAGAAAAAATACTCTTGATTCAATCAGATCTAAGATTAAATCAAGAACCAAGCTCTTAATTTGAGCGGATTTCCTTTGGATTTAAGCTTAAATCTGATTGAATCAAGAGTCCTTTTTCTTGTCAACGTTTTCAAGAGTCTGGACTCTACATCCAATGCGTTTTATTTTCCAGTGTAACTTTGCAATTTTCCAAACCACTAAAAAACCCTGTATACGAACCAAAATTAGGCTCGCACAATCCCTTCGAAATTTTTTCCCTTCGTAAAACACAATCCTTTGAGCGCCACACCCGGAAGCGGTTGGTTCATTGGCGGGACGGCAACACGGGCGTATGCACGGCATTGTCACCAGATCGTGCTGATAAACCAGCACTTTCCGCCATTGAACTCCATGTAGTATATTCAAATTTTCCCGTACAAAATGGCAACGTTGTGGATGATACACGGGGCGCGCGACACGGGCGAAAATTATCGCGCGGCTCCGGTCGGCTCGGGCCCACATTTTTTTCACGGCTCGGCGAGTGCGATGCGATGGGCACGGGCCCGACCGAGCACCCGGTTGATTATCAACAGATGTTGCACAGCACACTGCATCCCGAGCCACACGCCGCTCTGCATCCCATCCAGCATCCCGTATCACACCGCTCCAGCGCGGCTAGGCTCGCGACAGATAAAACGCTGTTCCTCGACCACGTGACGCTAGTGGCTCGTGCTTCCGTCGTCCTTTCTGTGGTGTGGTGTGCTTTACTGT
>NW_017547177.1:5623655-5671714 GCF_001854935.1 Bemisia tabaci
AAAAAAAAAAAAAAAAAAAAACTGGGGCATGCCTCCCCTCGAAAAAAAAGGCTGGAGTGGGTTGAGTGGCTATAGGGCTGCCACAAAATTTAGAGAACGGAATTCCCTGACATTTCCCTGATTTCCCTGACACATTCTGGTGAAATACCCTGACATTTCCCTGATTTCCCTGACACATTTTGGTGAAATTCTCTGACAATTAAAGATATACCAGATGGTCAAAAAAACATAATTAAAAATGAATAGCGTGAAGTATTCATGCAGTCTTGTAGGCGCTATGCGTTTCTCGCAGACCAGACTGCTAACCGCACTGTGTTTGACGCAATGCGTGAAGTATTCATTCAGTATTGTAGGCGGTAATATGTGTATCACGCCGACCGCCGTACCGAGGGCTTTCCCTTTTCCTCTCAAATCCTCGTCATCATTGCTCTCTGCGCCGCGCCATCCAGGCCAAATTGAATGTTTGGTTTCTCTCTTAACTCGACTAATTAAAGGTGCTGCTCTTGTATCACCGAAAGACGACAAAATTAGAAATTAGGATACTCTCAGGAAATGAGAGATTTTGTCACCTTTTCTCGTTTTTAATTTTGTTTTCGGATTCCAATTTTTTTATAACTACATTTTAAAAAATGTCAAAATTTGCCGCCCCCTTTTGCCGCCATGGGCCGCGGCCCATGTGGCCACCCCCTAAATCCGGCCCTGCTTCTCTCGCTATTTTTTACAGAGCCCGATTCTCACGTGGGGCAGACAATTGTGGCACTAATGTTGAATGTTAAATTGGCCAACTTTGCCCTGACTTATGCGACACTTTGTCCTCTTTCTTCCTCCAGCCAGAGGTTTTATGGAAAAAGACCTTTCGGCAACTTTGCCAGGTCACGTTCCATGAAGAAAATTATAATGTTCTTGTCTCTTGATACTTTTTCTACTTCTGATTCATCCCACGATCAGACAATTCTAAGAGTCTCGAATTATATGAAAACTTTGAGTTGCCATACGAATACTGGGACCCTTAAAAATGTCCCAACCCCTAAAAAAAACACTTATGTTAAACGACCCTAAAATATTCGAAAGGGGATAAATGCGACATTTTCGTAGATCCTGTATCAAGTGCTAAACGATAAACATACCTGAGTAAAAATGCAATTATAATATATATTCTATCACACGCACATAAGACCTGAAAAGAAGAGACGATAATGGCATTAAAAATACAAGCACTGCTTGAGAGAAAGAAGGCACTGAAATGTGTTGGGGAAAGCGAAAAAACTGCAGATGGAATAAGGGTGATAGTGAGCGGAGGATCAAAGACGAACAGAATAAAAGAAAGGAATTAATTTTTCACAACGCGTTCGAATCATTTCCCATTCTTCCCGTGGCGCAGCTCGCACCGACTCTTTTGCATACTTAACATTACCATCTGTGTACAAAACAGAACCATTATCCGTAATTAAATCCTGTTTCGTTTCTTTCCGCCGGCAACCGGGGCGCATCTCGCCCGGAGCCATTTATTTGATTGCATCGCGTCGCGCTCCTTCAACCTTCAACGCCCGCAATATGCAACGCACCTCCCCGCGCCTTCAAAAGCACCAGTCAGTATCACGCCTGACACGAATCAACCCGCTCCAGATAGCTAATCTGAGAATCTCCTCCTCTCAGCCGTGTCGGCGTCTTATCGACCGCGCCTTCGACGAATAGCTTATGCAATCTGAATGCGCGTATGAATTACCGCCACCAATTGAAACGCTGGGTGCAGAAAGGGCACTTATTCTGCCGTGCTGAGGAAGAACGCCGTATGAACATTCAAGGATTGCCAAATTGTCCCGGATAAAACGTTTATTGTTGCATTTTTGAGGAAAATTATGCATGTAATCCTGTGAAATTTCCAGACGTTTTAGATAAAATTGCGAACAAAATAGAGATGTTGCATGTGTGAGGGATTTGCGATTTGACCATTGATTCTTATGTAAAAGTTCGCGAGAAACACGATGGTGCCACTGGTTTTCTCTGAAATCAACTCCCGAGCTCAAAAAAAGCTCTCAAGTTGAGGCCAAAATGGAGGGGATATCCCACGCTACCTTGAGAATCCACCTCTACATCAAGACAAACTCTCCATGCAAAGATAGGGAGCAAATACATTGACAGGGTTGTCACTTTATTTGGGGACTCCAAAACTGAAAACACGGCATCACTGCTAATGTATTTGCTCCCTATCTTTGCATGGAGAGTTTTTTTTTTATGTAGAGGTGGACTCTCAGTGTAGGGTGGGATATCCCCTCCATTTTGGCCTCAACTTGAGAGCTTTTTTTGAGCTTGGGAGATGATTTCAGAGAAAACCAGTGGCACCATCGTGTTTCTCGCGAACTTTTACATGAGAATCAATGGTCAAATCGCAAATCCCTCACACCTCCGTTGTCTGAAAAAATTAAGAAAAATATCCACAATTTTCCTGGTAAATTGGGTTTATATTGAAAAAATATGGCAACATCTAAAGGCTTATACGGCGTTTTGCCTTGGCACGGCGGTATTCATTGCGTGTCTCCGGATCTCCGTTAATAACGTTCCATTCACTATAATTGAAGCAAATTCATGGAAATGGTTGAAACTTTTACTGGATTTTCTTCATGATTTTACAATGCGAAAACTCAAAATTGTAGAAATTAGTCCTGTAGTTCCCTCTCTAAAATGTAAATTAGAAGTGTAGATTCCGCAGCACCGCAGCCAAGAAATGTCCTTTTTGCACCCAACGCCTCTTTCACTCGCTGACGAGGCCCCGGTTCCTTTTAATCCTTTTAATATCGAGTTGATTGAAGGAGGAGGGGGGGAGGGCGCTGAGGAAAAGTCACAGAAGATTTCGTAGGTAGGGATGTCAATAGCAAAGGTATTACGATGGTGAATTTATTAAAAGAGATGATAGGAAATTGAGCATGAAAAGAGCACCTATTGTGAAGGAACGATGCTATCGAGGAGTTGAGTCGGGTCCGCCAGCGCACTTTTTCCGACTGCATTACATATATATGCATTTATATATATAATATTAAAGCGCGCGAATGCACACATGCCTCCGCAAACCCATTTCGCTTTCAGATTATTCCATAATGCACGGCGCTTTTTCCGGGCCATTTATTAATGGCACCGAAACGATGGTTGGCCGACGAAAACAAATACGGGAGCAACCGCGAATATGTTTTCATAATTAACAAAAAATACACCGCAGCGCTCTGATGGGCATGCCTCGCATTTCATGGGATGCCTATACAATATTTGATTTGAAGTAACGAACGTTATGAATTTTCTTTAGTTTCAACACGCGAATGATTTTTCAATGTGGTACATCTGGTGTTTAAAAGTGGACAGAGAAAATCATGAGTGGCGGTAGCCACCACCGGGCAAGTAACCTATCCTCCAACAATTGGCAACACAGCACAGCCCGGTCGAGGCAACGACACCATAGTTACACGAACTTGGCTTATTTGGGTTTTTAGTTGCGGTCTCAAAAGCTTTTCAAAGCAACGGAGCGACGGATTTTAGAAATTTTGGTGTCTAAAGATGCGTCTTGATCCCGTCTAACGAACTGTTGAGTTTCAAGGAGGTTGATGATTTATTAAACAAGATAATTACGCATATGTGCCTAAAATAGCAAAAAGTATCCACTTTGACCATTTTCACGCTCTGTCAAAGCTATGGAGAATACGAGACATCGGAGCCCTATATAATGTTATATCAAAAGAATTGTCATGTTCCCGTGTAGTGCGCGTTTAAGTTTCATTAATAACCAAGGCATCCTAAGAAAAATATTGCGTCTAAACTGCTTTTCGGTTGCAATGGGCGACCCGACCTGCTGACGTTTATCATTGAATTTCTCGCTTACACTATTCTGGAATGAAATTATGGTTATTTCGAGGGAACATCCTGAAGTTATGAGGATTCTAAAAATTATATATGAGTAAGGGTTTACTTTTACCGTTTAGGCTGTAGCTTTGATTATGTCCCAAAAATCGTAAAACCCGAATTTACTAACACATACACACGGTAGAGTGACAATGTTAGTGCTCTCTGCAGTCAGCATCTCACCAGCGGAACAACAAAACAAACCACGAATGTTAGGTTAGTTCCTGTTTCACAGAGCAACAAAAACGATCGAGACAATATGAAATCATTTGGTTTCAATGATTTCAATCCATTTACGACTTCAACGATGTTTGTGACAATCATTATCATCGTGTTTTACAACCTGGAGCAGAAGTCTATCGCCTCATTGTGAAGTGAATTCTGAATATCCAATCTTAGAACTCAAAACCTCACCATTCTATTCTCTCATTGTTCTCTCTTCATTTTTGGCTCAAGTCAAGCGATTTAAAGTCGCTTCACTAAAATTATGTGATCTTGAATCCATTCAAGAGTGTGAAGCTCACATTTTTCTGGCATTGCAGCCTTTTTACTCCTCAAATTCTACGGATATGAGTCCATTTCGCTCAAGGTTTTTCTGAGCGATACCAAGTGTTTATACATTTAAGATAAGTGAGGTTTGTCTTTTGGTTCTTCTTTTAGCAGTTTTAAAGTAAATTAGGTATTACAGTACCTTCGTCCAGTTTTGTTTCCTTGTTTAATGTTTGTTAAGAGTCTTTCTACGTGAACACTCAAGGACATACATACTTACGCTCAGGTACCAATACCATTGTTTTTCTCTCACGTCAGGATGTACCTTTAAGCATGCTAATTTACCAAAGAAACTCCTCCAGTGATAAGTAATTTTAAGCTTTATTACGAAGTGAAAACCTCTCTGTGTGGTGTCGCTAAATTTCTCAGATAAGTCTCAGTTTAGACACGTAGAACAGACGTTCACTTTTGTCCGTTACGATCCCTGCTCTTATAGCTTCACATCTTACTTTGATCTCTGATTCATCGATTAATGGCACTTTTAGTTCCATTCATCATCAATCATAGTTCAAAGCTATCTCAACGATGAATCATCAAACGTTATATCAAGGAAGACATTTTCTGCTGAAAGCTACGACGGAATTGACATTGCAACTCAACTTACGAAAGCATGAACCAAGACATAAGAATCCGTCTCAAAGTGAACATTTTTTTCAACTCATCAGGCAGTTTAGCAGGTAAGAAATCTACAGTTGATTAATTAAGGATTACCAGATTACATGCACACTGGTTTTCCAACATTTACGGTAGATAGGGATATTTTTATTGATAATGATTAATGACGAAACGAATATATCAATACCATGGCCAAACTGGGAAACTACTTACCGCAATCCACAAAGTTCAGCCTCAAAGACTTTCAGAGTATTTTCATTTCTCTGCTGATAAATAATTCAACATAATTTCTGAAAATTGTGTAATTAATGACTTCGATGCGCAGAATATTCTTTTCTGGGATTTTAAGCGTAGTGGTCACTAACTTTTCCCTGATTTTGGAATGTCCTCTTTTGACATTAGGTGTCTCAGATAAAAATTCTTTTCACAAAAATTTCAAGTTTTTACTTGACTTAATTTTAAGTGTTTAGTCTCTTTAAACTGAAAAGTCCAATTTTTTTACTGGGAGAAGGAATTTCAATGCTCCGCAGCAAAACTACCTGACATATTTTCACAGTGAGGAGGGCTTTATTTCCTAACTTTTACAGAACCTGTCACCCTGTCTATCCCTCAGAAATTCAGTGAACCAGATGAGATTCATTGAGGGTCGTTGATAACTTTACCACTAAATTGATACCGCTTACTTAAAGGATTTTGGAGGGAGCAATTTTACCTACTAACATTGTTGTCAAACAGGGTTTATTCATCAGAGCCCTGAATTGAGGAACCAAGAGAAAATAATTTGTTTTCATTTACTCCTCAAAGATGATACTATGACCATGATGCAGGTCAGTACCTATGAGAACTATATAGATCTCATAAAATTTCAGTAAACCTTGTCGCTGGGGGAAAGATCTAATACATACTGAAGATAATTATCGAATAATGTACTCTCCTAAATATAGACAAAAATTACAATGAAAATGTTCATTATTTGATGAAAAATAAAGTACAAAAATTTTCAGAGTCTCAGAGGACGCCAAGAACGCCAAAAAATCTTAAAATAATTTCCTTTCACAAACAAAAAGAAAAATGACACTGAACATTTCTAGCAGGGCTTCTTGATAATCAGAGAACAAAAATTTTGAGAGCTTGACACTTTTAATCCTTACAATTTTTAGATTGTAACACTAATGATGTCTGGGAAGCTATTGAATGCCCTGATTTCCAAACTTCTATTACTCAAGCAGCACACATTTCTTTGGATTTCAATTCCATGGTAAAATTATTTCTATTGCATTGTAGTGTTGAGAATGTTGCCTATTTACTCATTGAAGGAACAATTTTTAGAGCAATTAATTTGAAATAAGTACCTACCGTAGTTGCAATTTATCATTGAATTTCTTCGTATTTCTTTTCTTTCTTCTTTTTCTTTTCTTGGGATTCTACAATTGTATTTCTTTTCAGGGATATCTACAGTTGTGTAGATTTTGATTTTTAAAACTAATCTCTTTTTAAAACTAAGAGAGCGTTGAAATAATTATCACTTATCATGTATAACTTTCTGCAAAATAAGCCTCAGTTGATGTTCTCATAAGTTCAGTTGTAAAGTCAATTCAGCCATAGCTTTCCGAAGAAAATTTCTTCTTCGATCTAACAATTAATGATTAATCGTCGAAATAGCTTTGAACTGATTAATTAAAAATGACAGTCAAGGGTGTAAAAAAATAAGACGGATCCGAGAAACTTTGCTACACAGCAAGGAGATATCCACTTCATAGCTACAAGCATTAAATGGATTACATTTTGCAATTAGGAGCCACTATTTCTGGTCCATTTTAGAAACAGATTACATGCTATTGGTTTCTCTATGCAGATATGTGTTTTTATGGGAGAGCCAGAGGTAATGGTTCCTTATTGTAAAATGTAATCCAATTCCTTCACAAGTGGGGGACTTCATTTGGTAAAATAACAGTTTTCTTGCAAAAATGAGATGATATAAACTCCAAAAAACCCAAAAACTTGGGTAAAGAGACTCCGGGCAAGTCACCATCCTCTTGCCAAAAACCTCCAAAAGCTCTTCTTTGTTCCCCTCTTCAGTGGAAAAAGAAAATATCACACTACGACAGTTTCCATTTCTGTCATAGAGTACCCCAAGCGGACCAAAGAACGGAACTCTTAGTCGTTTACACATTTACGTATTTAACAAAATCTCCAGGAGGTCACAGACAGGCTGGCAGCCCCTCATTGGACCAAAACGCACACCGTACCATTTTTTCCTTGTAGGTATGTGCCTCCAAAGTACATGAAATGACTCCTTGAGGGGCGGGCAAGTTTGATTGAAATTCACGTTGTCCTCTGAAAATGAGCTAAAATTTTTACCTTGAAGAAGAAGAAAATCGAGTTATCATTTTCTTCCATACACGGTAGGTATGCCTATGAGGTATGAGAGGCACCAGGAACGCCTTCCAAAATTATTGATGCAACCCGCACGACTCCGAAGTCAGCGGAAACTTTCTTGAAGCGTCTCCTAAGATTTTCCCTACGCAATAATCCCCTTCAAAAATGAATGATGCAACAAGCGCGTCCTGTTTGACCACGAAAGCTCCTCAGATGAGAAGTCTTTTGGTCTGGTCAGAAAAATATTCGAACTTTATTTTTCATCTTCTCTTCTCATTTCCCGCATTGACGGAGGCGACATTTTTTGGAAAGCATGACGCGCCCGGCCCAATGCGTAAAAAAAAGTGCGAATAGAATATGACCTTCCATTATGAATGATCGTTCAGGAATACTTGTACAACAAAGACGGCACTGTTTATTTGGAAGTGTACAAAGCCTCCTCGTAGTCATAATTGACTTTTTCCATTCTGATCCCGTACTATCAGTTCGGAAATTGGCCTCATTCTCAGTGAGCCCGAACATCTGTTTCCTAAATATTTTTAGTAGTCTATCTACAGGTTGATCCTCAGTGAGAGCATTGGGCCGGGCGCGTCATGCTTTCCAAAAAATGTCGCCTCCGTCAATGCGGGAAATGAGAAGAGAAGATGAAAAATAAAGTTCGAATATTTTTCTGACCAGACCAAAAGACTTCTCATCTGAGGAGCTTTCGTGGTCAAACAGGACGCGCTTGTTGCATCATTCATTTTTGAAGGGGATTATTGCGTAGGGAAAATCTTAGGAGACGCTTCAAGAAAGTTTCCGCTGACTTCGGAGTCGTGCGGGTTGCATCAATAATTTTGGAAGGCGTTCCTGGTGCCTCTCATACCTCATAGGCATACCTACCGTGTATGGAAGAAAATGATAACTCGATTTTCTTCTTCTTCAAGGTAAAAATTTTAGCTCATTTTCAGAGGACAACGTGAATTTCAATCAAACTTGCCCGCCCCTCAAGGAGTCATTTCATGTACTTTGGAGGCACATACCTACAAGGAAAAAATGGTACGGTGTGCGTTTTGGTCCAATGAGGGGCTGCCAGCCTGTCTGTGACCTCCTGGAGATTTTGTTAAATACGTAAATGTGTAAACGACTAAGAGTTCCGTTCTTTGGTCCGCTTGGGGTACTCTATGACAGAAATGGAAACTGTCGTAGTGTGATATTTTCTTTTTCCACTGAAGAGGGGAACAAAGAAGAGCTTTTGGAGGTTTTTGGCAAGAGGATGGTGACTTGCCCGGAGTCTCTTTACCCAAGTTTTTGGGTTTTTTGGAGTTTTTAAATGAAACTGCGAACTTGGAGAGAGTTGTTTATCTCTCCCTTGAGCCACATTTCTCATTTCAACCATAGAATATTCATGGTAAACTGTTGTTGAATTTTTCAGATCCATACGCCCCTATTGCACATGCACAATCTTTAAATTATTTAGCCACCAATGATCCGTCGCAGTCATACTTCATTCAAGATACGCAAATCAACGGTGATCGGTGAACATCCAAAAATCACGCACCTCAGTTGAGACGTTACACATCTAATTAACTACACTTCTGCGGAAGGCAAATCTCATTCTAGAGGTGATGCCAGGGCCGGATTAAGGGGGTGGCTACATGGACCGCGGCCCATGGAGGCAAATTTTTGCAATTGTTTTATATGTAGGTATATAAAATATCGGATTTAGAAAAAAAAAATTACAAACGAGAAAAGGTGACAAAATCTCTCATTTCCTGAGAGTAGAGTAATTTTTAATTTTGTTGTCTTTCAGTGACACAAGAAACAGCACCTTTAATTAGTCGAGTTAAGAGAGAAACCAAACACGCAATATGGCCTGAAACGGCGCGGCGCTGAGAGCAACGATGACGAGGACTTGAGATGAAAAGGAGAAGCCCTCGGCGCGGCGATCGGCATGTAACACATATTAGCGCCTACAAGACTACACGAATACTTCACGCATGGCATCAAACACACTGCGGTCATTGCGGTCAGCGTGAAACGGATAGCGCCTACAAGACTGCGTGAATACTTCTCGCATTGCGCCAAACACGGTGCGGTCTGCGCTGCGCGGCGGCGGAAGTTAAAATTATTAAGCCACATTTATGTTTGTTCTTTCATAATTTTTTCGTTCATTTCTTATGAATGGAAGGCCTTGTCCACACAGAGATAGGTTTACAAAACTTAACTTCTGCTAGCAGTGTTGACAGGACATTCCCAAAACATGTGTTCAACACGAGTAAACGCGTCTTATGGACCCCTCCGCGTTGGCACGTTCACTTGATGGTTTTTATTGATGTTTCAATACGAATGAGAAGAGGGCGGCAAAATACAGGCGGCCCGTGGGCAGCAAGTAGGCAGCAAGCAGATCCGGCCGTGGATGATGCAATAGAAGGGAACAGGAAGGAAGGGTTTGGAAGGGGTGGTGGACATGCCCAGGGTTAGGTATGGATATTTGTGTCACGACCACCTGAGCTTACCTTTTTATATAGAGTCGATTAGCAAATGATTTCTAACTTCTATCACTAAAGGACATTTAGAAGCGCTAAGGTTAAGACGATACGCTTTTCTCTGGTTTCAATACGAACATGTCAGCTTAATCACAGAAGTGCTCAAAGCAATGACAGAGCCTCGCAACTCCGATGTGGACTTTGAGGAGATACACGATTCATGCTTTACTTGGGAGCAATCAGCGGATACACTTGACGTCCATGGAAATTCCATGCGAGTTCGTTATTTTTACCTTGCGTGGCGGAATAAGATGAAACCACTCATCTCCGATACAAACCGAAAGAAGCTCCGCAGTTTTTTCCTAAGCTAGTCGGAGGATTTTTAATCCTTTCCCTTCTTCGGTACTCTTTGCCGAAGATTTAGCGACGCAACTTCAAGCTGCAGCGCGTGTCTCCTTCTCCTGTTTCAAACCCAACGCTATATTGTCGTGCTACGGAATAACACCGCATGAGCCTTCAGACGCCGCCGGATCTCATTTGATAAAATACGAATTTCCTGATAAAGTAATTAATTGTTTCTTCAATTTTCAAAGAATCTTATTCGTAATTTAATTTTCACTGAAAATATGTACCGAAATTTTCCGATATTTTCCCCTAGGTCTAAAAGTAAGACTCATAGTTTCGTCAGGGTGTTCTTCATTCTTGAACTGTCCCTACATTTGGAGTAAAAGTTGAGTCTATCACTGGAAAAAAACCCATTGAATCTAGAGTCAAGACTCTTGAAAACATTGACAAGAAAAAATACTCTTGATTCAATCGGATTTTTGCTTAGATCAAAACGAAATCCGCTTAAATTAAGAGGCGTGGTTCTTGATATAGGCTAGATTCTGATTAAATCAAGAGTACTTTTTCTTGTCGATGTTTTTAAGAGTCTGGACTCTAGATACAATGTGTTTTTTTCCAGTGAGGTTGAGTCTATTCCTGATCGGCTAAATCAATTAAATTAGATTATTTAGGGTTTATTTTGGGCAATATTCAGAAATTCGTATGCAAATAATTATGCGTTGTCTTGATTTTTTGTGCTTGAATTAAAATTACATCATTTTTCAATTTATTTTTGACAGCAATAAATAAATATATTCACTATAAAATTGGGAAAATATTGTTTTCATGTGTATGCATTTCGAGTGCCCGAACATTTCAAAAAACAAATCATTGACGTTCCTAGGAAATAAAGATACTATCGCGGCAAATTTGGTGACACCCGTGTGTTCCGTGTGTTCCGTGTGTTCGTACTTCGTAGGGCGTTCTTCCTTAGCAAGACAACAATATGGACTAACGACCCGTCTCTGTCCCGCCGCGCACCTCTTCTGCCGTGCATGAAGAGAGCAGTAAGCGCTCTTCTGTATGGGCCATGCTTAGCACATGCTTTTACGTGTCTCGAGGTTCATCCCAGCATGCACTTACGGATCTCTTCGCTATCAAGCCAGTCTTGTGTCGAGCGGAAAGGATTGAAAAGATATTGATACGCGCTTCGACGTGAGGTGAGCGCCGGACGTTTTTTGACGAGGGGGTCTCAAATTTCCCGCGATCGATGCGATGGGACTATTGTCAAGCTTAAAGCTTAGCCGAGTTAATTCGAACATGGGCACCGCGAGCCGGAAGGCAAGGTTACCAGATGTTTCGATAATACTCACGGGTGTGGTTGTTGGGAAAAGTAAGGGAATATTTCCTGTAGATCAGCACATGTGCTTGGAAGACGTTAGAAACGGAACGGTTACCACAAGGGGTCGCGATGATGCCAGCTTGGCTTACACGAGGGACTGAAATCGTAACTGAAGTATTTGAAACAGATGAAGCCTCTCTAGCTGAAATTACGCGTTGGACGCAGTGGCGTGGCGTGAATTAAGATGTACCGATTGTTATGCCATTTAAACCTATAGCAGAAAATCGATTATTAAGGTGTTCGCTGCGAACAGCCTGTTTACCGATCCTTTTCCATGGGTTCAAATGGCATAATAATTGATACATCGCAATTCACGCCACGCCCTGCTTGCACGTATTTTGTCATGCAATGTTTTTGGGCTCACCTTGCATGCTCTCAACTCGACGATTTCTTGTGGATTGAAGGTCTATATTCTACGAAATGCATCATGATTTGGTTATTTTTCGTCTCGTTTCAGCAGGTCGATTGTTGGATCGTTATCGAATGATCCTGATCGATAAATCCCTATCGAAGCAATGCTTCTCATCGATCATGGTCTTTCGATATTGATTCAAAAATCATGGTCTTCGAAATCGATTCAACAACTGAGCTGCTCACCTAAACATGGGCCGAAGGCCGATTTTGTCGAAAAATGAGGTTTTTGTGGGATAGAGAAAAATTCCAAAAAATCCGCATTTTCACCAAAATCGGATTTCAAACCCATGCTTGGGCCAGTATAAAACAAAAAATGAGACCGAGGATGACCAAATATTCTGTACTCCATGAGATACAGATCTCCAATGAGCAAAAATTCGTTAAGTTGAGGAAATTCAGTTACGGTGGACCAAAAAATGGTCCTTTCGATACCCCTTCTTTCATACGTGTCGTCCATGTTCTACCTTAAAGTTTTGATGAAAACACATGCCACTGGTAAAAAAAACTTCTTGGTTCAAGAGTGCAGTTTCTTGTCGCCGGATTTAAGAGTCTGGACTCTTGAATCAATGCAAAATCCGCTTGACACAAGAGTTCAAGACTCTTAAATCCGGCGACAAGAAACTGTACTCTTAAGTCAATGCAATGTGGCATTGGTCCAAGAGGTTTTTTTTATCAGTGATGTGTTGCTGTGCTTACTTTCCAACCCTGTCTAAAGGTCCATCAGCTACGGTCTTCATCGAGTAAGATTGCGGCAACGCCGCGGCGAGAAAAGCCAAAAACCTCGGCGAGCTAATTAGGAAACCAGTTTGGCTCATCCTCGGAGTCGGAACCCGTCGTAAATCAGGCCCGAATTATGAAATACCTGTTCACCACCCGCCCGGATAGGCAACCCGCGTTGCCGCCGCGCCCGCCGAGAACCGGTTCCCCGACGGCGGCGACTCCCGGCGCTCGGCGGAGTTCGGCAACCGGGCCGGGAATATTTTTGACCGTCGCAAAACAACGGGACACGAGATGCATCCGCGAGATCAACATCCTACCGCGCCCTGGTCGACGAGCACGCTTACGTAATTCTTGCGTACCGCCGTTGCCGAAAATATCCGCCGGGACGTGCCGACGTATTCTGTTACAACGTCACGCGGAATGACGTTTTCCGCAGACGGCGGATGGTTTTCCACATGTTGAGCTGAACTTCACACGAAACTGGACTCGAGTGTGAATGCGGCTGACTATTGAAATTGATCGAAAAAGCTATAGACTTGGAGGACAAAAGGGATAGAAAGGGATTCTATTCTACCGTGCTAAGGAAAAACGCCGTATGAACCTTCTGATGTTGCCGAATTTCTTATGATAAAAGATGGATTTGCAGAGACATTTATAAATATAGAGTATATTTTTCCTCCAATGTTTCAGATAATTTCATTCTGTACTACCTACCAATACCAATACAGCGGGGGAGGGGTGCATAAGACGCATTTACTCGTGCTGAACACATTTTTTGGGAAAGCCTTGACAACACTACTAGCAAAAGGTCACGGAACTTTGCGCGAAAGTCAAGTTTCGTAAACCTATCTCTAATGGACAAGGCCTTCCATTCATGAGAAATGGACGAAAAAATTATGAAAGAACTAACAACAAATTTGGTTTAATGATGTTAACTTCTGCCGCCGCGCCGCACCGCGCAGACCGCACCATGTTTGGCGCAATGTGTGAAGTATTAACGCAGTCTTGTAGGCGCTATGCGTTTCACACTGACCGCACTGTTTGGCGTAATGCGTGAAGTATTCATGCATTCTTGTAGGCGCTATCCGTTTCACGCTGACCGCAATGACCGTAGTGTGTTTGATGCCATGCGTGAAGTATTCGTGCAGTCTTGTAGGCGCTAATATGTGTTGCATGCCGATTGCCGCGCCGAGGGCTTCTCCTTTTCATCTCAAGTCCTCGTCATCATGTCTCCTTAAGTCGCGCCGTTCCAGGCCAAATTGCGTGTTTGGATTCTCTCTTAACTCGTCTAATTAAAGGTGCTGTCTCTAGTATCGTTGAAAGACGACAAAATTAGAAATTAACTGCAACATAGGGGAGCTGAGCAACATACTCTTGAGTTGAAACGCTATTTGCGATAAACGTGGCAAAGGGCTGGCACGACGGTTTTTTTTCTCACCTCGGTCTCGTTGTCCGTGGGAAAAGCGGCGCTGGTCAGAAGTCCGGGCGTTTTCCCCGGAATCGGCAAGGTGGAAAATCGGGAAACAATGCGGCGGGTCCTTGGCGTCGCGTCGGCGAGTTTCTCCGGGAGCCGCTTCCTGCACCGGCACCGGCGAAATTTCCCATCGCGACGTCCAGATTCACGTAAACCTGCTCGGGCGACACTAGGATTTCGCCAATGACACCTATAGAGACTATATCGTCACCTTCCGGTCACAGTATCCCAAGCGCCATGAGACGTTTGAAAATTTCCATCGCCATTTTATTTTTTTACACAGGAATTGTTGGTTGAATCTGTTTGAAAGTTTCACTGAACTTTATATCGACAGCACAAAGAAAATTCAATGAAATTTTCGGACAGCTTCGTTGAACACTTTCTCGGTAGAAAAATAAAATGGCGGCGGAAACGTCGCATGGCGCTTTCATCTGAGTTTCACGTGGAGTACCCAGTGCAAATGTGTGTCTCCCTTACTGATCGGAAGCAAGGTAGAGGTAACCAAGGGTGTCACTACCGCAGTAGATGACGTCCTAAACCGAATTTTTTAAAGTGCGATATTTCGGTTAATATTCAATGAAGAAAGTTGCTTTTTGGACAAATCTTAACATTTTAGCTAGTTTACAAGAATCAGGCATCAAAACACGATTCTGTAATCAGCGCAACGGACTCATTGCTCGACTCCTGCTGGGTCATCTGCCATCATTATGCGCATCTGAGTGTTGACCTCTTAACTTTCCCACTGTGGAAAGAATAGAAGTGCAAGGTCTCTAAAATACATTCATAAAAGACGATGTCAGGCGACTCCTCAAACAGAACCAACAATATCTTTGAACGATGATTTCATGTTTGTATAAGTTGACAAAACTCGGATTCAACGACCTCGTCGGATGGTTGCCGAAACCAGTCATGCCGAGGCCCCTTTGCATTTTTCAGCACCCCCCCCCCCCCCCCCCCCCCCCCATCCGCCCCCTGCCGCCTTAGTTTCCTGCATCATTATCATTTTCTTTCACTTTGCTCCGTCTTTGAGGATCCTTTGAATGTTTTGGTTTTCGGTTGATGCGCCACAACTGCTCTCGCCCTCCCTCCTCCTCGTAACGGCCCCGACTACTCCTGTTTTATCCGATTTAAACCGCGCTCCACCGTCGCGACGAGGAAATCCTAACAAGGAAACCGTAACAAGAATGCAAAGAGGAATAGGAAAACCCCGCGTTAAAGTGTATCGAAACTCTTACATCTGGGGCAATCCGTGCGCCATTGAGTATTCTGATCTAACGCTGAAGCACGTGTCAAAATCAAAGGATATTGCTTTAGGATCGCATATTTCTTTTTTTTGCGGGCGCGCTACTTATGGAAATTCGAGGCTGCATTGAGATCGCCGGTTTCTTCTCCCCTCTTTTTAATTTCGGATGGATGCGCAGCACACATGAGGTTCCGTGTGCACAACGGAACAAATTGAAAACTCTTTTTGGGTCATTTTTTTTCGTGATTCATCTATCGCGTTATTGGTAAAGAGTGCTTCGTTTTGAATTTAATACAAATATAAACTCGATAAAATCTTAATCATTTATGATTTGAGATATACACTTCAATTGGATTACATTTTGCAATAAGGAACCACTGTATCTGGCTCTTCCATAGAATCACCTTTCTACGTAGGGGAACCACTGGCATGCGTGTTGTTTCTAAAACGACCCTGCAGAGATGTTGGTTCGTTATTACAAAATGTAATCTAATTTTACATCAACTCATCAGCCTCGAAGTTTCATGAATTAAGAAGCTCATCGTTGAGCTTTTTTGAGAAGTTACACTGTTAAGGTGGGAAACCCCAGTGGGAAACCCAGGGGTAGTGGGAAACCCCACTACCCCTTGTGGGTCCCCCCAGGTAGGCGACGGAGAGGGCGTCCAGCCAAACGGTGGGTAGAGGGCATCCATGAAGAGATGGAGAGATGCCAGCTTCCGGAGGATCTCTACCATGACAGATTCCTGTGGAGAATAGGCGTCGCAGAGCGCCCAAGCGCGCCGTAAAAGCGGCTCATACATACATACACTGTTAAGGTCCAGTTACACGATCAAATTGAGCCATCAAATTGGGCCTCTCATTGGTCGCATTCTGAATGCGATTTATAATGTTTGATCAGTGTATCTACTTTCGCAGGTGAGAGGTGTGAAAGTTAGTACCACTGGATAATTCGAGTTCATAGGTTGGCTGCCCTTTTGGGCGCCAAGAGCTACATGACTTGATCAAACCCGACCTCCAAAATTTCGATGTGTCCATACTCTCCCTATAAAGGTACTCCACTTGACAGGGCCTTCTTCATTAACTTCAGTTGACTCTAGCAACGCATCCGACTCGAGAACTTACGTTAGCAGAATTTTCCAACATCGCGTCGCATCGCGTCCTCGCTCGGAAAATCACGTACATCTGACGGCGAGTGGCGCGGAGAAAATGCTAAAAGCAAGAGACGGCCCCTGGAAATATCGCCGGGGACAAATAGAGAGCTTTATTTATTCTGGGTCTGTGACCGAAGCGTACAATTTCCTGTCGCTCACGGTGAAACCCGAAGACAAGGTGAGACTAATCAAGGCGCCCGGCTACCTGTCTTCGGCGAGCTATTTACTCTCGGGGGAGGGGAGACGCGAGGAAAGCGCTTGAATGGGGCGCTCTTGCCTCGGTGCCGGTAAACAACAATAAACAATTGACAGATGTGTCGCGGTTAAATATAAATCTGAGGATCTTTTGCAGTTGGCGCGGCGCGGCGCACGCGTGCCGCTCGGCGCTCTCCCGTGAAATATAACACTAATTAGGGGACAATATATATTTACATATGACGTAAACAGGGGATCAGCGTGTATAGGGTGCTCGAAAAGAAAGTTGACAAAGCTCTTTGCAAGACGTCCTTGCCTAGAGTTCCTTGATAGAGAAAGGATCGCCATGTGGCTATGAGTTTTGATTGGCTCTTACATCTTGAGCTTCATTGAGCCCTTCAAGGGCTGGGCAACTTTATTTTATTGAAGCTCAAAATTTCGGACTCTTATTGTAATTTTTGAACTTTTTGGCCTTGTTTTTGCTGCAAAATAGTGTGGACCACCTATCACCACCACACTGAAAAAAGATACGGGCTATATAGACATGCCGTCCGTTCGGGCTCTGAGGCCGAAAGTTCCGGGTGCTGGAGGCGTAGCTTTGACTGCTCCAGGTGCTACACCCGGAACTTTCGGCTTCGGAGCCCGAAACGTGGACGGTACGTCTATATACCCCGCAATTACGGCTTCCACGACCGGAGTTTTTTCTTTTCAGTGCAGTATTTTACCACCTTGTTTATTTTATTAGATAAATGGAATATGAATTATGAAGGAAGAAATAAACGTTTTTGTAGTTTTACAGACGAAAAATATAGGATAAGGCTTTAAACTGCAGAAAAATCTAAACAAAAGATGCTTTCTGCCTGTTCTACAGAAAATATTCAATTCAGGGTTCTTTCACACAAAAGAGCGAGAGTTCGTAATATTGAAATTGCTCAGCGTCCTTATAAAATCACTCTCCATCATTACAAAAAATTTGAGAGGATTATTTTTCACAGATGACACTGTTAGGAAACATCCATCGCAAGATAAGTAATAGCTTCCTTAAAAAACAAGTGGGAATAATCGAAGTAATATGTTCCATGAAGACGGAGGAATTTCCCTCTTCCGTCTGAGCCCGGATTTAAAGCCTGCGAGAGCTGGGATTAGACTCTACCAACTGTCAACTGAAAAAAACGAGGGTTTTTTGGACACCGCATACATGCGGCGTTCAAAGAGCCCCGATGGCTGCCTGGAGACAAAAAAAAGTTCCCCTAATTTTTATAATTGGGCACGAATTTACACTTCCGAGTGGATGAGTGGACTGCAGAGGGGAAGAGGGGCTTTGCTTGGAGCCCAGCTGTTCGTCCGTTTGATGTATTTAGTCGTAAAAGCGAAGAGCTTTACTACTGAAAGGATTTGAGTTTCAGCCATTGCCACCCTTGTCAAATTTAAACGATGGCACCACGGTATGTGTCTCAAATGGGACGTTTCGATAGTTCCGCTTATATTTCGACTTTTTCAGAAGGAAACCTCTCGATAAAAGTAATTAAATGGTATTAAAATCTAGTTTACTCACTTGCAACGAAGTTCATTTGTACTGAATTTGTACGAATGAAATTCGTCGCAAGTGAGTACACTTAACTTTAAAATACAACAATTACTTATGCTGAAACGTCGCTCCCTCAATTTTTTTTTTTTTTTTTAAAAAAAATATAGCTCTCAAAATGTGTGCATAAACAACTTGAAAGGCACTTTTTTATGAAGGCATTTTATGAGGAAGTCACGCAAAGTTTCGATAAATATCATTGTTTCCTCCTCTAAAAAGATAATGAAACAGAAAACAACATTGCGAGTGAAGTTGTGGATTTTCTTCTAGTGCCTTAAAGGCCTAAAACCTGTTCAAGCGTTTAACCCATGTTAAATTTGAGTAATTATTTCGTTCCGGTGTGAGTGCATTTTCCTCAGAGGCAGGCTTTTCCGCGTTAAAAAATGTCTTGCCGGCGGATCATTTAAAAACTTGTGCGGCATTATGAAAGTAGGTTATGAGGTAAATTCAGGTACACAATGAAACTCCAATGACTTACGCAGCCTCGAAACGAGATTCAAAATCCTACATTTTTAAGCTTTAAGTATACTTATGTTCTTGAAGGGCTCAGGATAGGGAAAACAATTTTGATTAAAGTCATGTCCAGTGCTCGGAAACAGACGTGTGTTCAAGAGAGGGATGAGAAGCAAGCATTTCAAGGACAGTTACGTGGAATAATTTTGTTAGACACGTAAATCAAAAGACAGATTCACATCTTGGGATAGGAATGTAGTCTGGAAATTATGCAAATAAAAATTGCTCCCCCGTTCTCTGAAAACGGTTGAAGAATTCTCAACAGGAAGAAGAGAGAAGAATCGCAAAACGAGCTTTTGTTGTGCGTTTTGACTAATTGTAAGGGAAACTTCCAATTACGGTAGTACTTTAAATTAAGATGATCACTCCAGAATAATTGCTAAATTTTGCGAGAAAAAAAGTTAATCACTCCAACAGAAAGTTGAACATTTCTTCGCCTGTTTAGAGAGGGCCATTAAATTAAGGGAGACCATTGCCACATCATTCTTCAAGAAAACTTACTTTTTTAAAATATATTGGTTAAAAAAAACACAAACAAAACATGATTTTTTGTAACCAAATTCCAATTTAGCTAAAATATCTTAATTTTTCTTCCTTTCTAGATTGTTAAATAAAAACTGGCGTCAAAGTGGAATGACGGATGAAGCACACAGGGCATCTCTCAAAAATTTTGTAATAAAATCATTGTTGAACAACAATCGTTGAATCGTTGAATAAACATGAGAGTTTTAATGTAGGATTCGAATCACAAAATGCACACACGCGCATACAACTCACGAGGAACTACAACGAAAAAAAAACCAGAATCTACGGTCAACCAGTTGTAACAATAGGTATGCAATTCTATATTGAAAATTTCGTCAAAACTTTTTCAACCGGTAACATTTTTCTCAATCGTTCGCTCGTCTGTTTTACGGCGTTCATGGTACATATCATAACCTCTTCTGGCTGATGGGGATCAATTCGTGCCTCTCGAAAAGTTGATATGTATTCCTGATGTAGGACTGAAACGATTTATACCGTTACTAACTCGGTTTGGAAATGAAATGGTTCTTAACTTAAAACGTTGTTGAGCTGCATACCTATCGACGAGACCCGAAAGTGGGAGCGGCGTACCGTGGGTGCAGCACCTTTCACGGACAAAAACTTTCGGTTTGAGGAGACAGGGCTCTCGTCGGTTGTACTATGTGCTCACTGTGCTTAATGTCATTTTTCAGAGGCAATTTTCTCGCTTCCTCATTTGAGACACGAAAAAAGTGGAGCAACTTCTGCAGGAAAAAATTCTACTAAACAAGATCGTGAGTCGCACGCTTTTCCACTCCGCTCTCTCTAGAAACATTCTATTTGTTGGAAAGATTATAGAATCAATTTAGAACACATCTTCTTTTCCTAGCAAAATGAACGTTGGGACATTTCCACTCGCAAATGGTAATTTTTACATCGGAAAATTGTTGGCATTCCGACCTAAAAATTTCACTGAATTATTTTCCGATTTCACAAAAAAATTGGTAAAGTGTTTAATACAAAATGCACAATCATTTCCTTCAAAAAAAAAAAAAAAAAAAAAAAAAAGAGATAATTTGGTCAATTTTGCTATGATAGAATGAAGTCACGTTCCTTCGTCTGCGGAACGACTTTTCATGGGTCACCGACGGGCAGTGGCGATTCTTGATACTTGGCAACGCTGTTTTTCCTCAATTTAAATGCACGTAAAAGAATCGAATATCCATACTGCAACTTTTCCCGAGACCAGGTTTTTGTCATCAGATATTATTAGTAATGGAGAAGTGCCGATTTATCAAATCGATAAAATTGTCACAAATCAATAAACTGCAGCTGGCCCAAGTTTATCAAAAACGCAGTAAGTGCGTCATCGAGTTTGAACCCCCCAAAAAGGGGGTTTAATGGTTTATTTCTCTATTCGACTCAATTTTAAAGATAATTTTTACCAACTAGTTTCACGTTCACGACAGGAGAATTTTTATCAACGACCGTATAGTTAACTTTAAAACTATTCCCAACTATTTTTTTTTACCAAAATGTGGCGTAATGCGTTTCCATTAAACTCGATCCTTCCTCGAGATCAGAAATTTTCCTTAGGATCATTAGTAATCGAAAAGTACGGATTAATCACATCGATGGCGAACGACCATTTTATCGAGCCGGTCAAGTTCGAGTTTGAAAAACGAACGGTGGTGGAATTGCTTCGATGAAACCGAAGTCGGATGGCGTTTTTTTTTTAATTATTCGGGTCGTAATGCGGTTTTCCAGGCATTCGGTGTGTGTCGAGCTCTGGTTAATTTAACCTGCCCTGCCGATCGGCTGTGCGGCTGTTTTTTTCGTTCTTTTTTTTTCACCGCCTGGCTATTAATTACCTGCCCGACTACTGCCTGTCTTGCCTAATTTGTTTTTAATTACTTTCCCAGCATCGAGCGATTTCAGAGACGCGAGAAAATCTTCAGGAATCGTCGCCCGCGCGTCTTGAGAGTCTGCGGAAATGGAGAATGCCGGGTACGCGAGTCCAGTGGCGAGCGACGTGAATGATCGATTATCGGTATTCCCCCATTTGAAGCTATGATAAAGAATCGATTAGAGGTGCTCGTTGCGAACACCCTGTTCATCGATCCTTTTTCATAGGTTCAAATGGCAGATCAATCGATTTATCGCAAAGCACGCCACGCCACTACGCGAGTCCTGCGATGTCACGGTTACGGTTACACAACTCAAGCAATATTTGGAGGACTTTGACCGGAATTGGACAACTTACTATTGTTAGAAACTGCGATTTTTGGCTAGGTTTAGAAACATCGTATGTGCCACTAGTTTCCTTGTGCAGATAAGTGTTTTTACAGATGAACCAGAAATTGTAGTTCCTAGTTGCAAATTGTAGTCAAATTAGCCTAACATCATATCACGTTGCCTTTTCCTCTTATAAATTCCATATAATCTACGAATTTCTGCAATTTCCAGAGAAATTTCATGATTTTAAACTTCATGAAATTTTTCCACTGCGCCCTCGAAATATTCGCATTGTTATCTACAGATCTATTTCCATAAGAAACCGGCGCGAGAAAAAATAAAATACCTCGCTCCGATTGACATCAATGGACGAGATGCAATCATATTCGAATTTATCATCGGATACCGGTCCAGAATTCGGGGAGCAAGGGGCAGGAAGTTAGGGGGCGGCGATCTTAAGGAGGACCTCTGGAGGATTGTGGTGCATGTCATTCATGTCCCCGAGAGTATGGTCGCTCATTCAAACTCTCACTCTTCCATAATAGATCGGCCCCTGGAGCCAGAACCGGTCTCATGACTAGCTCAAACCATAGTTGTCAGACTGTGCGATAAAATGCGGATACCTTACATGGGTTTGAAAATGAAAAAGTGGTGGTTTTTTAGCACAATCTGCCAAATATGGCTTGAACGCATCTCTACTTGAGCCGGCCGGCGAGAGCATTGCCGGATGCGTGGAGTTCCCGTTCCAACCAATTAGGAATAGATAAATGTTTAACGGAAAATGTACAATTTATTACACGATTTGGTAACCTTGGGTAAGAATTTCGGCTAGCTCCCTTCCTCAGTGGGTGAAGTAGTGGAGGAAGTAGAAAAAATCCAGGGGGAAGTGAGCCGGAATGGGTGTGTTCCTCCACGAACCTTTTATCGTGCGGAGATTAATTTATTCAAACCGTCTGGCCTAATTACAACCTACTTACTTACTATTTGTATTTATTTTAAAACGTCAAAAATTATCTGTTAGGAGGCCGTCCATAAATTCCATTGAACCTGGTCCTAAATATGTAAAAGTAAGGTGGAGGGGCAGGGGCTGTCAATAAATTACGTAACGCTGCACGGAGAAAAAACCTCGTGCGTGAGACCCGAAGTTTAGGTCATATGGATCTCTGAAGTTTTTAGATTGAGCATCTGAACACTTAAGGTCTAGCTGTCGAGGTTTGGATCACACATCTGAAACTTCAGTTCTTACATCTGAAGTACTTCAGTTCTTACATCTGAAGTACTTCAGATGTAAGAACTGAAGTTTCAGATGTCTGACCTGAACTTCGGCAGCTGGACCTAAAGTGTTCAGATGCTCAATCCGAAAACTTCAGAGATCCATATGACCTAAACTTTGGGTCCCACGCACGAAGTTTTTTTCTTCTTAAGTAAGACGGAGCGTTACATAACGAGTTTAAGTGCTTTCTTTCTATTTTCCGTGATTATTTTCGTCGGTCGTCTTCAGAAGTTATACAGAATTTCGAAAATATTCTCCATATATTAGATATGGGGCTTCATCTTCATTATATTGTCTATTTTATCAGGAGTGTATTTTATAATAATCCAAACTTTTGAGTGAGGCAGACATTTGATGGGACTATTTCCGAAGTAATGAAATACGGTTTTTCTCAAACTGCAAAGCCTCGTCTCTGGACAAAGCTCCAATTTACACCGGAAACAGCAGGAAGCACTCGGTAAAAATTAGTGCCTTCAAAATATAGCGTAGGCAAAATTAACCACCGTGGTGCCCGAATAGTTGCTCATTCAATTCACTCAAATATTGTGCAGTGTAGTAAGCGTCTTGGTTGAAGTCTAAGTACCCTGAATGATAGAAAAGCGCTACTGTGTGCATTTACATGCAAAACGTGAACAGAATATTATGATGAGATGTATGATACCGGATTGTTTTGAGACTGCTTACCATTGACAAGGGAACTGTGAAAAAGAGAAAGCGAGGGCGTCTCGGGAAAGTAGTAGAACTGGAAATTTAAATATTTTTGTAGAAAATGGATGTATTTTGGTAAAAGATTGCTCGAAACAGCCCCCTCCTTCGCTCATTTGCAAATTCTTCTTTAAATTACACACTGGAAAAAAAAAAAAAAAAAAAAAAAAAAAAAAAAAACACATTGGATCTAGAGTCCAGACTCTTGAAAACATTGACAAGAAAAAAAAAATACTCTTGATTCAATCGGTTTTTGCTTGAATCAAAACGAAATCCGCTTGAATTAAGAGGCTTGATTCTTGGTTTAAGCTAGATTCTGATTGAATCAAGAGTACTTTTTCTTGTCGATGTTTTTAAGAGTCTGGACGCTAGATCCAATGTGCTTTTTTTTCCAGTGTATAAAAACAAAAAAATTTCCTATTTATGAACCATCGTGTTTTAGTGTCTCGCAGTCTCGCTGAGCCCAAGAGAGCTAAGTAGGTTCGCAGAGTTAAAATACTTGATTCTCAACGATACTATGGTCGGATTATTTTCACTGCGATGACCCGAGTTCAATGTCAAAAGCGCGATGACATTTACCTCGAGGGTTATTCTACCCGCGCTCGGTTCAATATTCCTTCATTACCATGCACATTTTCGGCATCTCGGCTAGCGGTCACACCACGTGATCAATCGAGTCGCAAGATTGGGAATGATCTAGCACTACCCGAATGAAATATCGGGACAGGTGGACTCGGGTCGATAGCCCCGACGTGACTCCCAACAGCGACGTCATTCGGGACATTTTGGCTGAGTTATAAAGTCAATGGACCACTACATGGAGTTAGAAATCAAGCTATATACTTTTCCTCCTCAAGGATTCCAATTTTTCCCCCCTGCGAGCTGATTATTGAAATGGACCTCTACACATGGTACGAATTTAAGCAATCTGATACACTTTTCTTTACCAGAATTTCACGTAGAATACGATTCGTGCAACGAAAATTACTGAAACCAACTCCTAACGAAGGTATTAACGTTTTTATTTCACATTGTTTACGAGGAATTTGCACTGCCCGCTCACAAGAAACTCAAAGCTCTACTTGAGCCAAATCGCGCACTACAACGGTTTCAGCAAGCTTCTCAATCGAGCAATGTTCATTTCCCATCATGTATTGTTCAAACCACAAGAAATTTGCTATAGCTGAGCCAAACCGTCAAGATTGAGGTTTTCAGATTTCCTTAACGCAGAGACTATCATGATAAACGTTTAGCGCGCGATGTGAATCACGTAGAGCATTGAGTTTTCATGAGCGGGTGGTTTGAATTCACGCAATAAGAATCATTAAATATCTTCGTAAGGAGTTGATTTCGTTAATTTTTGCTGCGCGCATCGCATTTTACGTGAATTTCTGGTTAAGAAACATGTATCAGAATGCTGAAATTCGTACCTTCTCTAGTGGCCTATTGACAAAGTTATAGAAAAATAAGACATAGGCGTAATCATAATGATTGAAATGGGTGGTTCCTAAAGACCGAGGGACAAAATGATGGACTAACTATAGGCTTTCTCGTATGGGTTGCCGTCGGTTTGTCTATTCCCCACCTCATTTGTCCATTATATCCACCCAATTCCCGCCAATAGGATCCCTCCATGTCAATTTCGTCTCCTTTGTCAGTAGCTTCGTCTATCAATTTCAATAATCTATCGGTCCGCTGGCCAACAACCGTGACTCAGAACCCAAGCTAAGAGCCAATGAGATGGAGCATCTGGGCACATGTTCTTAACAGATCAGGGCCGGATTCAACTACTTGCCGCCCATGGGCTGCTTATATTTTGCCGCCCCCTTCTCATTCGTTTTGAAACTCGAAAAAAACCATCAAAAGAACGTGCCAGCAAGGGAGGGGTGCATAAGACGCATTTACTTGTGTTGAACACATTTTTTTGGAAATTCCTGTCAACACTCCTAGCAAAAGTTCACGAAACTTCCCGCGAAAGTTAAGTTCCGTAAACCTATCTCTGTGTGGACAAGGCCTTCCATTCATAAGAAATGAACGAAAAAATCATGAAAGAACAAACATGAATGTGGTTCAATGATATTAACTTCCCCCGCCGCGCCGCGCAGACCGCACCGTGTTGGACGCAATGCGTGAAGTATTCACGCAGTCTTGTAGGCGCTATTCGTTTCACGCTGACCGTAATGACCGCACTGCGTTTGATGAAGTGCGTGAAGTATTCGTGCAGTCTTGTAGGCGCTAATATGTGTTACATGCCGATCGCGGCGCGCTTCTCCTTTTCATCTCAAGTCCTCGTCATCATTTCTCTCTCAGTCGCGCCAGCACCGTTCCTGGCCAAATTCCGTGTTTTGTTTCTCTCGTAAATCGACTTATTGAGGGTGCTATCTCTTGTATCACTAAGAGACGACAAAATTAGAAATTACTAAACTCTCGGGAAATAAGAGATTTCGTCGCCTTTTTTCGTTTGTAATTTTGTTTTTATAAATCCGATTTCTTTTATACCTACACTTTAAAAAATTGCAAATTTCTGCCACCCCTTAGATGTGCCACCATGGGCCGCGGCCCATGTGGCCACTCCCTTAATCCGGCCCTGTAACAAATATCATAAAACATCAACAGTTCGTAAAAATGTTACAGATGTTCACGTTAGAAATGTAATCAATCATCTTTTTGTCGACCGTTTGAAAAAAAAAAAAAATCACAAACCAAAAAAGAGGGAGAAAAGTTTTCGCATACCTGTCAGTCGTTTTGATAAAGCATTGCTCTTATTTAGACTGATTGTGAATGGGCAAATACTTGAGGAAACCAGCATGAACACGCACAGTTAATTTTGGACTTGAAACCTCCTCATGTTGCAAATGAAGGCATCTTCATTATTAACTAATTCTGACACAATTATTTTACTCGGAACACTTCAGATTACATTAATGACTCATGCCAAAAATTGCGGGGCACAATCTGCAATATTGCAAACCTCTTCGCAGGATTCATTTGTAAAGCGAGAAAGATTACAGACGTTTCTTCTTCAATTTTCCTCAATTTTTCATACCTTAGGTATTCAAAAATATTCGCAGAAGAATTCTAGACTTCGGTTAGTTTTCTCATGAAGGAAGAAAACATAATCGAAGATTCAGAAGCGTTGTGATGAAGATTTTTACGACTCCAGCCGACGATATCTCTTCTTTTTACTGACATCTCACTTCATAAAGAGGATAAAAAAAGAAGAAGAAATAAACGATAATTCGAGGCATCAAATTCTAAGTATGAGTCGTAAAAATACCAATAATATTGATCATGGTCACAAGTGAAAATTATGAGCTTAAAAGGAACCGCACAAATTTGGTATTTTAACCGTTCTCCTTTTTAAAAACTTGGAAAACAAAATACGAGTTAGAATTTGTTAATTGCACAACTTTCGGATGCACGAGGAAATATGTGAGGGAGAGTGCCACTTTTCCGACACCCGTCAACCCTGCCCTGAAAGTAATCTGGGCAGCATCAAAAACAACCAGGAGACAAACGATGAAGGGATAGGGGGTGGCGGGAGCCGGGATCGGTCGATATTAGCGTCCGAACAAATTTATTTTCCGACGGTCCTTACGGTCCGTAACAACGCTCATTTGTCAGGATCCACCGAGAAATTGAAATAATTGGTTTTTACGGCCACCGTTTTCGATACGCTTTCCACTGCCATGCTAAGAAAAAATAACGTATGAGCTTTTACACGTTGCCGGATTTTCTTTTATGAAATTTTCCGGCGAACATACGGATATTTTCTCCCTTATTTTTCAGAGAACTTCATTCTGTCACAGAGATTCATTCTGAATTATCTGGAAAATTCGTGGAGGAATATTCAAAACTTTCCTTCAAAATTAATATTTTATCAGAAATAAATTGGGCGGTACCCGAATTTTTATAAGAGATTTTTTTAACAGTTCAGTACAATTTTTTGACAAACTTATAAATATTTTCTCCCTAATTTTTTAAAGAACTTCATTCGCGATTTAATCTTATTATTTGGAAAATTCGTGGAGGAATATTCAAAACTTTCCATGAAAATTAATATTTTATCAGAAATAAATTGGGCGGCACCCGAATTTCCAAACGGGATTTTTTCTGACCGTAACGGTATAATTTTTCGACAAGCTTATACATATTTTCTCCCTAATTTTTCGGAGAACTTCATTCGCGATTTAATCTAAATTATCTGAAAAATTCGCGGAAAGACAGTCGAAACTTTCCTAAAAAATAAATATTTTACCAGGAAAAAATTTGGCGACATCCGCTTTTCATGCGAGGTTTTTCCTTGGCGTGACGGTAAAATGTTTAATCCCCGGTTTACGGTTCGGACGGTCGGAATGAAGTTGTCACTTTTTCACACGGCCGGCTGGTCAACTTCAAACGGCGAGCTGGCTAAGAGATTAATTTGAATTATTTTCCGCGAATTCGAAGAGTAATAAATACGCTTCGGAGAAGATGCACGGGTGATTATCGAGATACTCTTTCCCCGACATTCGGTCCTTCCACTTTAGGGCTTAGGGATGCGATGATCAACCCCCTCCCCTTTGAGGCTATCGAACGTGGGCTTAAATCATGTTTACATAAATAATAGAATTCTGTGACCGAAAATATGAAAGCTACATAGCTTTGGCCTTTGCTAGGTTCGGGTTGATTATGGTTGACCTCAAATTTTTTTTGGAGTGCAGAGGTATTTCCTTGGATTCAAAGTTCATGCAAGAGCTTTGATACGTCAGTATTGACAAAATCTTTTTTTAAACTTACGGACAAGGCAAACTGCGGGACAATGATGGGGCTTCTATCTCCATGGAAACAGAGAATATTCGATACCACGCCAATGAGTATCAAAATCCATAGGATGACGAAGCGGATCCAATACTTACGGATGCGAGAAGATGAACGAAATTTTGAGCGCACGTACCTGGAACAAGATCATACGAAAAATTAATTAGTTTTAAGTTTGATATGAGAAAATCAATAAGAAAGGGACTAGGCATAGAACTGGCATTGATTGATGTAGCACACTTGCAAAGTAAGTCAAAAAAAATATTGAATTTATTCGCACATAACCAGATTATATCCAAGGAACTAAACGATTTAAGTCAGATAGGAAAAAAAGACCGGATTACCTGGACACCATTACTAATAGGTAAATTTATTGCTCTCTATATGTATGAAACGCGATAGATCTTTCTTTTTAAACTTTTTTAGGGTAAACCATCGGAAGACAGGAAGATAAATAAATGATGAAAATTGAAAGGGGAAAATAAAACAGATCTTCTAAAAATGAGTTCGGATGATCTAATTTTTACATGCACATTTAATGTTTCCTTTTACATTAGCGGAGACACACCACGCAACACTGTACCAGCATTAAGCCTGGAAAACAATTGAAGTTTCTAAATGGCAATGAATTGTTCGGTCAAAATGAAACAAAAAGTGATTTTTGCTCAAAATCGACGCAAAGCACTTCGTTTTAATAATCATTTATTTTTTGCACAGTATTCAAACTTCATTAGAGTTGGAACGGATAATTATTCACAAAATGCTTCTTAAAAAGTGCGTTTTTTACGAAGCCAATTTGGACTAAATGTAGGTTTTAAAAATTGTATCAAACGATAATTTAAGATTAATCTTCCTGTTCAATATCAATACATGTAAATAGATACGGATGTAGTAATATAATCTGTGTTAGCTACGTAATGTTTACATAAAATTTTTTTTTTAAAAAAAAATTGCGAACGCAACAAGAACCACGCAAATACTAAAAATTCTCTCGCTCACACAGTTGACAAGGCAACACAGTCAATATCAACGTGAAACTAATGATAACAAGGACGGAAGCGAATCCATAGCCCATGATTGGCGCGGGTGCAACGGGGGAGGGGGGGGGTGGCCTGGGCAAAAAAACGGCGTCAATTGGAATCAGGGATCGGACAACTGTCCCTGTCAAAACTGCCCGTTCCGTGTCAAATCACGCGGCGAGCCAACTTCAGCCCCTAAAGCTCCACAGAGCACGTCCCTGGCTCATTTCCTGCCACTGACGAGCGGAGGATCCACAAAGTTGGCAACATTATTCTCTCTCTATTTAAACCTGTGTTTAATAATCGATTCTTGTCGGCGCATCTGCGGCTCGATTATTGAAACAATATCGGCACGACGAGGCTAGACATAGCCCTATCTGAATCATGCAATATATCGCACTTGGATGTCTTATTGCGCTGCTTTAAACTTTCAATAATCGACCCGCCGGCCCCTCCAAGAATCGATTTTATTTCCATAGGTTTGAGTGAAGAGGAAACATTGCTGCTAACTTCCTGGTTCCACCAATGCAGTGACTTCTTAAATGAAATTAGCCGAAAAAATTAGCTACGGTCCTTAATCCACGCTAAAAGTATGGTCTATCATTTGCAGACGCCAATTAAAAAACCTGCTTTCAAGTAAAGTCGAGAGAGTTCTTTTAAAAATATCGCCTTCGAAAAGTAAAAGTTCCTTTCAGAAGTCAACGTTCAGATTCGCCTGATGGTTGACGACAAAAGAGTAGAGCAATTCTGCAAACCTAATCTGCAAAAACTCGCCTAGCAAATTGCTCGCACCCTGACGTTCATAAGTCATCATTGAGCGAATTTTATTTCACTTTTTGTTCAACGAGTTGCTCATCAATCAACACGAGGCGAAAAGTAGCCTTCATCTCCAAATTCAACTTTTACCTCATCTCTTAGATTGTTAATGTGGGGTCTCCAAAATATATTTTCCCTGACTATGCTGACATCCTTAGGAAGAACGCCGTATGATTATTCGAGAGCTGCCAAATTTACCCCGGATAAAACGTTTATTTTTGAGGAGAGTCATGAATAATTTCGCGTTAAACTTTCACTTAATTTAGATCTGATCGCGAATAAAATTGTCTGAAAAATTCGAAGAAAAATTTTCTCAGGTTTCCCTGAAAATTCATATTTTCTCAAAGGAAATTCGGAAACCTCTGAGAGCTCTTACGACGTTCTTCCTTAGCACACTGGAAAAAAAAAAACACATTGGATCTAGAGTCCAGACTCTTAAAAACATCGACAAGAAAAAGTACTCTTGATTCAATCAGAATCTAGTTTAAATCAAGAAACAAGCCTCTTAATTTAAGCGGATTTCGTTTTGATTCAAGCAAAAATCCGATTGAATCAAGAGTATTTTTTCTTGTCAATGTTTCCAAGAGTCAAGACTCTAGATCCAATGTGTTTTTTTTCCAGTGTCGGATCGCGAATAAAATTGTCAGCAAATTGGAAGAAAAATTTTCTCAGGTTTCCTTGAAAATTCATATTTTCTCAAAGGAAATTCGGCAACCTCTGAGAGCTCTTACGACGTTCTTCCTTAGCAGGGCAGCGCGCGTGCGTACAACGAATCAACGCTCGCGTTTTTATCGTGCGACTTTCAACGTAACTATGCACCGCGAAGCTACGGGACGTTGACTGGTCCAGAAACGGCGAAAAAAAGCTCCATCCCCGAGACGCGAGACAACGCTAAAATAATTTACAGGAAAGGCGCCTTACGAACGGCAACTATCCTGCAGCCGTTTCTCATCTCTTCAACCCCCTCCCCGCCCCGCCGGCCGCCCGCCGGTCTCATTGCCAGGGTAATCCGGCGGATAGAATTTCGCTCCCCGGGCAAGATGGAAATAATTTTTCCGTGATTATTTGCTTTGAGGAGTTTCTTTTCGGGGTTTGTTTCCCCGTTCCGTCAGTTGGCTGATTTCATTCCCGCACCGGCTCCGCCAAGTTTCACCTTGATGCTTATTGGCTCGGATCGCGGGAATAAACGCGAGGTGGGGGAGGGGGGAGGGGGTGGAAGTAGCTTTTCTATTTATTTTTTCTCCGCTTCGTTTGCGCGTTCCTTGTTTGCTCGCTCTCCCGACGCGTACTTATTTCCTTTGCGTGCAACCGGTCCTCCTTACTCCGCCGCCGCGCCGCGGCGCATCCTAAGCCGGGAAAAAAGTTTGTGTACACCGCCCGAGCTTTGTTTACTTTCTCTCACTCTGATTATTTTATTTCATTTATTTGCTTTAATTCGCTCGCGTCTTCCTCCGTTCCTACGCCGCGAGCTTGGACCGGGCTGATTGTTGAAATTTGTAGACAAAGCGATAGACAAAGATGACAAAAAGGATATGGAGGAATCCTATTGGTGGAAGCGGATGGTTGTTGTGGACAAAGGTGGTAAGTAAGGTAGCTGATAGACTAACTAGCGGCGACCCGCAAGGGATCCTATACTTATCATTTTCTCCCTCAGTTCATAGGAGCCAGTGAACTACCCATTTCAACCAATAGGATCGCTCCATTCTCCATATGTCTGTTTTGTCTATCAATTTTAAAAATCAGTCCGCAGGTCACTACCCGTTCGAACCTATAGGATCTCTCTGTGTTCTCCATGTCTTCTTTGTCTATAGCTTTGCTTATCGATTACAGCAATCTGCCTGCTGCAGCTGTAATAATTAGTCCGCTGCGGTTCCTTGCCAAGGTCCGAGATTTCTGGCCCCAGGATCCTCAGTTGGTCGATTATTGAAGTTGATAGACAAAGCTTCAGAAAAAGAAGACAAAGAAATATGTAGGTATCCTGCTGGTAAAAGTGGGCGGTTGCAATTTGTGAAGGAGGTACGTAATGGACTAACTAACGGCAACCCACGAGAGACCCTATAGTTAGTCGATCGCTTTTTGCCTTAGCCTGTAGAAGCCACTCGTTTCAACTTTCAACCAATAGGATCGCTCCATACTCCATATGTCTTCTTTGTCTATCACTTTGTCTACCTATCAATTCCAATAATCAGTCCGCAGGTCCTACCAATGGGATTGCTCCATGTTCCCTAAGTTATCTTTTTCTATCGCTTTGTCTATCAATTTTAACAATCTGCCCGCTACGACCGTAAAAATTAGCCAGCTGCGAATTTCCTTGCCCGGGTCCGAGATATCTCGCCTGGATCCTCAGTGGACCGATTATCGAAATTGATAGACAAAGCTATAGAAAAAGCAGACGAGGAGATTCCGACGGCTTAGAGGCAAGCTGACCGTCTTGAAGACAGTGTTGGCTGAAGCGCTTTTGACGGTTTGGGTTGAGATGGGATGGTATACGAGAAGATTCTTAACAATGTGGCATTGATCATGTCGGGAGATAGTCTCTCAGAGTCATTAACTCGACGTAGATCGATACTGAGTGATAACCCGGAGGATGTCGAACTTGAGGACTCCTATTCATCAACAGTTCACTGTATGCATCTCAAAAAAACGAGGAAGAAGAAGAAAAAAAATTGTCGTAAAGTTTGCATTGCCGGCGCGGTTTCACTAGAAGGTGCTCAACGGCTGATTTTATGTTGCATCTGATACGGGTACGCGGGCACCCCCCCCCCCCCCCCGCTTTTCCGATGTTCTTATTCTTCAATCACATGCCACCTGTGGTCCTACGAGCCCCGGTCGGAATATTACGGACCCACTGAGGCCAAATTTGGTGGATCGATCTCGATCTCTAATGAACAACGCCCAAAGATTGTCAGCGTCCTGATTGTTGAATCGTTATCGAATGACTCGATCGATAACTCCCTATCCTCACAATGATATATATCGATCAAGGTCATTCGATAACGATTCAACAATCGACCCGCAGGTTCCATCGGTGGAGAGCAACGTTGGATGTTTTTGTTTTAAACTGTGCTCGTATCTTGATGTCGCGCGCGGCGGCCGGTTTCGGAAAACACCGATTTAAATGCGATGAAATTTGAATAGGGCGGTGTTGAAACTTAACATGTTCACTTTGAGATGGTCCCTGAAACCCCCAAGAGCGTATACATCCTGGGGTTCATCAGATAATGAACATGTTTCGTTTTAATACCGACCGACTCATTTTACTCGCTGTCGTTCCGAGCTGTGTGGTTGTCCCGATACGCATTTTATGTGTTTTACCGCGGTGTCGGACGAACTTTCACTCGGGTCCGTGAATTTATTGAGACAGAAAAATTCGGAGTTTGTCGCTGAACAAATGGGAAAAGGTTCGACGTTTAGGATACATCAGAGGGAAAGTGACGTTGGGAATGGTTCCAACAAATGGACTGCATTTTGCAATTTGGAACTATAAATTCTAGCCCGGTTTAAAAACAACGTATGTGCCATTGGTTTCCCTATGCACATAAGTGTTTTTCCAGAAGAGCTAGAAATTATAGTTCCAAATTGCAAAATGCAGTCCAAATGATATACAAGAATAACAAAGATATTACATGACACGGTATGATCGTTGATTCTTGGAAATGGAGCTTTAAAAAAATTCAAATTTACCGGAACAATGTTTATGGACTGTGGTGCGAGTTGATGTGAGCGGTTGACTGATAGATATAAAGTAGATGAACAAATTTTTATTGAGAGCTAGTCTGTATGTATTGATATAATGCATATCGACGGTGAAACTACCAAACCACGTATCTCGGTTTGCGACGTCGCAGACTTCCTGTCATACTTCATTTTTTAAATGAAAAACTACTTAACGTCCAGTCTAGAAAATTTCTGTGATTTTTCCTCTTCGTGCGAAGAAAATTCTGTGAAAATTTCAAGGAATGATATTGATTTGGTCTACTTCAAAAAAATAAAATGCGAGCGTAGATTTTTAAACACCGCAAACGAGATACGTGGTTTGGTAGTTTCACCGTCGATATTTAAAACGGTTTTCGTCAACAGTATCCCGTCTACATCTAGGACAGTTTACAAATTCGGCTTTCGATATAAAGTTTTCCAACTTTTTTGAGCTTTATCATTTCGTCAAGTCCTCGAAAAACTACCTAGTCTCCATAAAGTGGTATGAGGTATATCCATAAAATTTAAGACCCAAAAGGTTCCAACTCAAATCATCCCTTAAATCTTTCGCATTTTGAAAGATTTTAAGTAATCTTGATTGATTTTCTTTCCTCATTATATTGAAATAATAATGAAAATTTCATGAGTTGCATTTTTTCTTGGTCGAACTGGCATGGTGCAACTCCTTTAATTTCAAAAACATCAATGGTTATGAATAATAATTTACTTAAAGACAAATTTAGGTCCCTATATTCTTCTGTGATAACTTTTTCTACAATTTACGATCCGCAGTATTTATTTTCCGGGTTCACATGGTGTGCACACGTGCTCATATTGGAATCCTCCGGTAGAAACACACAGTTAAGGCCGCATCGTTTTCAAACGCTGGGGGTTTATTGTTAATGCTTAAGCCCCTAGCGTTACATAGCGATTAATTTTTAGAGTGCCTAAAAAAACAGTAGTTTATGGAAAGGGGGAGGGGGGGTTACTCAACATGAAAGGATAGCAAAAAAAGAATTAAACAGAACTGTTATTGCACGGTTAAGGGCAATTAGCCATGAGGAAGGGAGCGCAAGTCACAACTGTTGGGAAGAAGCCTATATTAGGGTTGTTGGGGGATGAGTAATTCGGGAGCCCGGCGCGGAAGCTGGGCCTAATGGGCCCGGTGCGGTTGTCCCGGGCCCCGGGGATGACAGACCAAATCGGAGGCGTCAATGAGGTGACGTTCGCGGTGGCAGAGGCAGCTGCGCAGGGATCCATGTTTCCGCCCGGCAGCCAACGCTCGCTTCCTGAAGGGCTCTTGCCATCAGGACTCGGTCAAATTCCGGCGTCGATTTTAGAATTCGGGTAGAGTCCTTACACCTCCTTCATTGTTGTTTTGGGAAAATTTTAAATTTTAATTTTTTCAATGAAATTCCTTCATTTTTTTGAGGGGAATTTTGAGGAAATTAATCAGGAATTTCCGGAAGGGCTCTTGTCCTCGACACTTGGTCAAATTCCGTCGTCGATGTTCAAATTCGGGGAGAATAATTCCTTCACCTCACCCATTGATTTTTTGAAAAATTTAATGAATCTTCTTCACTCTTCATGCAAAATGTTAAGGAAATTACTAAGGGGGGATGCCAGAGATGTATTCCTGGCGTGGATCTTGGTGTCTAGAATTCCTGACCATAGCGAATTCCCTGATCCCTGACTTTCAGAAGCTTATTCCCTGATTGATGACTGTCTACGTAGCGCTCAAAAACTCTCCAAGTGATATGAATGAGGAGAGGAATCCTTGCGGAGTGGCTTATACTATTCCGGAGCCGAATCTACTCTTTTTGAGGCTGACAATGAGTGTCATGCGCTCTATACGATGCTAATTTCACTCCGCATTCATAGCAATTGGGGATTTTGGCGCTGCGTAGACTCCACAGACGAAGTTTAACAGTGTAAAAATAGAAAAACAATAACGCATAGCAAGAATAGCGACAAGTTAGCAATCTTACACATTCCTGAAACCTTATTCCAAGATCAAATTCAACACGCGCGCTAGTTGGACCGCGCTATAAGCAGAAAGGAACTAAGCCAGATCAACTATTGCCAAATTTAACTGAAAAATTAAATTTTTTAAGAAGGAACGTTTGTGGGGATTCCTTTGAAACTTCAAACGAATTTGATTCGTTCCATGCAGAAAATGCACTGAAATTTGCACAAAAATTCGCACAACCGTTCTCATTTAAAACATTTAATTGCCCAATGGAGTTTGGAAATAGCTGATGTGGCTTAGTTCCTTTTTGCTAGACGCGTTCCAGTTGTAAATTGTGATTCGGATCCATTTTTGAAAGCTTCACATGCGTCGCACAATGGATTGAGTCAACAAGAGAGATTGGACAAAATGTGGAAACTTTAAACGCTTTTAACTCCGTGTTTTCAAACCTTTGAGGTTATAGAAGTGATTCCGTTGGTTTCCTCGGAAATTTGCTTCTATAAGCACCCCTTAAACTTTAAAATATGACAAAATAATCATCAAAATTTGAACTTTTAGTGAGAAATGTCATGTCCGACCTCTCTATAATTAACTTGATCCACTGTGCGTCGTTGTTACCGCGCGTGGAGACGAAAAACAACACCTTGCTCCCAACAATTCCGAAGGTGAGGCTCGGAGATTGATTCTGCACTTATTCTCGAAAGCCGGCTCCGATCGCGAGGAGCAATATTTCCCCGAGCGCGCGCGGGAAGAAATTGCACCCGGAGCCGAGCGAAAGACTTTCGGAGGTGGTTCGTTTCAAAGCCATAACGAGCCACGATTCCGAATATTGTCACCGTCAAATCGGAACAGATTCACCGTGACAGGAAGAGGTTCCTCCGCCGGGGGGAGGAAGGAGCGAGGGTGCAGATAAAGGAGACACCCCTCCCCCTCCCCCTCTGCATGGCGGAGGGAGGGGGGGGGTTGATGAATGAATCTGAATAACGGGGGACCTGGCTCCCGTATGGAGTCGATAGAACTCGGTGCAATTTGTGTTTCCTCGGAAAATGATTGGGAAAGTGATGAATGGACGCGGATCCGCGATGAATGCTGAGCGGAGCCACTTCGTCGTTCACCTGACGCAGGGACCTAAGTGCAATTTAAAATGAGCCCCCACGTCGATAAAGGGCCATGCATCCTGGGGGTCACGTGGAAATTGAGTTAGCGGAGCCGGAGAGGAGGGGGATCTCGGCGACAAATCGCGATGGAAAGAATGCAATGTGGACCCCTTTAATCATGCTTCCGTGAAACTTTTTATGAACTCCGAACTTAGCGCTCTGTTCCTCAAACATTGAGTTGTTTTCGTGCGCCCGAAAAGCAGGTATTTACGCGAGTGCTGTACTGCCGTGCTAAGGAAGAACGCCGTATGAACCTTCAGGCGTTGCCAAATTCCCTATCATAAAACGTGAATTTCCTGGTAAATTTATGAATGTTTTCCTCCCATTTTTCCAGGTAATTTAATCGCAATTTCCCATAAAGTTCCTGAAAATTTAAAGGGAAAATATTCATTATTTTGTTCAGAAATAAACATTTTATCGAAGGAAATTTGGCAACTCTCGAATGTTCATACGGCGTTCTTCCTTAGAACAGCAGTGTAGGATCCTGCGCTTAAGAACTCGTAGGAAATACGCTGTGTGGATCTTTGAATGTTAACACATTTTCCCCGATAAAATATTTACTTTTGGAAAAAGCCACGAGTCTTTTTTCCTTGAGATTATAGGATACCTCAGATTGAGTTGCGAATGGGACTCTCTGAAAAATTAGAGAGAGAATTTTCACGAGTTTTCAAGAAAAATAGCATTTTATTGGAGGGAATTTGGCAATATCGAGGGGCAAATACGGCGTTCTTCCTAAGCATGGCGGAGCTCTCCGGTGGAGTTTTCGCAAGAGCGTTAGTTTTGTTTGGGACTCGAGCGACTATAACTATGTGAAGTTTTGAGAGGAACGGGACGGTGTCACCAGCTTTAGATAAAATCAACTTCTCAGCTCGCAAAAAGCTCTCGAAGTTGAGGCCACGATGCTGGCACAAGTCATGAAAATAATGGGAGAGTCTCTTCCACCGTGGAGATGTGAGTGAACACAGGGACGGGGTTGCCAACCTATGCGTGCAGTCATGACAGCTCTGTTCGTATGCAGTCAGACATTCGATGCTTCTCCAGTTATTTTCGATGAAGGAAACGGAACAGTAAGCCACAAAATCAAAGAAAGATGGTGGGCATAAATTTTAACAAATTGACGCAAACATACTTCCATCAGAAAGTTACCTATTCGGGAAAAAACAATTTTACGACACCTTCATCCAGGCCCGCCACATGGGGGGGGATACTGGGTCCTTGGTACCGGGGCCCGGGCCCTGGAGGGGCCCGTGACGCAGGTGACAAACCACTACGAATTCATGTGTAACCCTTGTCTCGCAGGGAAAAGTGAAAAAATTACCCTAAAAATTCCGCAAAAGGCGAATAAAGTTTCAAAAACACGCTAGGGCACTATAAAATTTTTCTTACTTTTTCAGAGATTTTCAAGATTTTGAGTATATGTAGAATGATATTTTTAGTAACCGTGTTTCATTTTCTTCCGTTGTCGGATGCTAAGAGGCTCCTTTCTGGGCATCCTCGACTTCAATGGCTTAACTCCCTTGCCATAGACGTACGAAAGGGGAGTCCAGGGGGGCCCGGCTCCCCATAGAATTGAAAATTATCATCTGCCCCCTCAAAAAAAAATTTATAGATGTTTTGAATGCAACAATTCGAAAGTTTTTGGTGCTGAAAGTAAACAAAAAGGCGTAATTATTCTGCANCCCCCCCCCCCCCCGTGCTAGGGGCCCGGGCCAGAAAATTGGTACCAGGGCCCGAGATGGGATGTGGCGGGCCTGCCTTCATCGTCCGGACATCGTCCGCACCTAATTGTAAGGTCCACCCTTCAATTTTGCCAACGCGTGCCCTGCGAGAACGGATTACACGATGGTAAAGAACCCCCTTGAAGACGAGACGAAACTTGAAAATGGGGGAGGACAGATTGATTTTGGGGATGCTAGGAATTTTCTGCACACCCTTAACTGGACACCCTTTTGTTTTTACATAACACGATACATTTTTTTTTTTTTTTTTTTTTTTTTTTTGCTGGTTTCATGGCTTCGCGTCCAGCTCCTTCAGCCAACTTCAGACTTCGTTTGTTGTCCGCGGACATAGAGGGATTTAGGCACATCCATGCTCCAGGCTTTTCAAATTTTCAGGGATTAAGGCCGAGAAGAATCTGTTTCAGCAGATGTACTCGTCAGTTCCGTGAAAATTTGACGCCACTTTTGGGAACCGATCCCGGGACCTACACGGAGAAAAAAACTTCGTGAGTGGGACCCGAAGTTGAGGTCATATGGATCTCTGAAGTTTCCAGATTACGCACCCAAAAACTTGAAGTCCAGCTGCTGAAGTTTGGGTCAGACACCTGAAGTACTTTTGTATATACCCGAGTTATTCAGATGTTGACCTGAACCCTTCGGTAAGTATATACCGAAATATTTTAGATGTCTGACCCGAACTTCGGCAGCTGGACCTCAAGTTTTCGAATGTTTTCGGATGTGTGATCCGCAAACTTCAGAGGTCCATAATAATATGACCTCAACTTCGGGTCCCATGCACGAAGTTTTTTCCTCCGTGTATCGATCTAGAGTCACACAATAAAATCACAGAGATTGAATATCCTTTTCACAGCTCCCCTCCCCTCCCACTCGATGTGCATTTCCGCGTCCATCAATAAAGTGTCATTCCGCTCGTTCAACACTAATCCCTCGGAGTTCTTTAATATCTCGGGTTGCAGCGCGGCCCGGCGGTGGGAACGGGAAGCGGTATAAGCCCCCTCGCGCGCGCGGGAAAGCTACGCGAGAAGCGGGGAATTCACCTCCGTGTCGTTCCCACTTTTCATTGTTTGGGGAGCTCAGACGTCAGTCTTAATCAAAGGCGCTGAGGTGAGGAACCGAGAGCCCGCCGCCGCGGCGCGTGCAAGCGGGGTACGTCCGGAGGGGGCCAGGGGGGGCGGGGGAGGCCTCGAAGTCTTCCAAAGTGTCGGCAATTAAGATAGTTGGCCCCGAGTTTCCCCGGCTGATCGACAGCCCCGGCAAATTACGTCCGTATCGGCGTTGCGCCCCCCCCCCTCCCCGCGGCCGCAGCCGACGCGACGGGGTTATCCCGCGCCGTTTTCCTCCTCGATTATCAACCCGCGGGTTAATCGGGAAATTAATGGAATGTTCCAGCTCTCTCCGTTTTCCTCCGAGCTTTCTTCCTCTTTTCTACTCTCGGGGAGTGGAAAAATAAAAATAAAAAAATAAAAATCGAGGGCGAACTCCGGGGGAAAGAGGATCGACGCCTACGAAAAAAGCTCCGGTTGAAAGCTGTACTTCAGGAAATACGAATAATACTCCAGTTATGAAGGATGTATTTGCTGTCGAACTAAGGAAGGGCTGGATTCGATTCTGTAGATAATTTGAGAAAATCTTACTCTCTACACTGGAAAAAAAAAAAAAAAAAAAAAAAAAAAAAAAACACATTGGATCTAGAGTTCAGACTCTTAAAAACATCGACAAGAAAAATTACTCTTGATTCAATCGGATTTTAGCTTAAATCAAGAACCAAGCCTCTTAATTTGAGCGGATTTCCTCTTGATTTACGCAAAAATTTGATTGAATCAAGAGTATCTTTTCTTGTCAATGTTTTCAAGAGTATGGACTCTAGATCCAATGTGTTTTTTTTCCCAGTGTAATATGAAATCGTAAGAATGGCGCGTAACGTGGAACGCATAACGTCTGAGGCACGAAGCGCCCCGGGAAGTTTTTAAAAACATTCTGACCTGGATCCTACTTTCAAGATTTTCATTTCCTGCGTGCAGTTTAGTCGGGACGATCAGTTTTTAAAACCTCTCCTCCGCGCATCATATTTTATCTCAAATCTCCAAAACGGCAAGGTCGGTGATTTCCCAAATATGTCTTCATCCCTTTGCAGATTTATTTCATGACTAGTTGCCATGATTTTTCCAGCCGTGGAAAGGTATTGGTATTAATATTTAGAGGACTCCGCTATCTCTCCAATTTTCGAGTCATTACCAAAACATTTCATTGCTTTAGAGCGCCATTCAATAACGGGTAGCAGTTGAAGCACCCGTTGAGGGTTAGGCTGCACAGCAGCCAAGTACTCCGAAAGGACCCTTTAAAATATGGAAATCAGTATTTTTGCTCCTCAATTCCAGTCGAGCTGCGCGAAAAATCCCAGTTTCGAAACAGCGCGACGCACAGTGGATCGAGTGAATCCGAATTTTGGACATGCTTTACTTACTAAAACTGCAATCAAACTTAGATGTTTATTTTATGATATTTTAAAGTTCAAGATGTGTGTTCTGCAGTAAATTTCACGAGAAAACTAATGGGATCACTTTTAGGACCTCCAAGTTCTATAATAATGGAGTTACGAGCTCATAAAGTTTCAAAATTTTATCCGACTTCTCCAGTTGACTGGACCCATTGTGCGACACGAGTTGCATCATCGACGCAAGCCTTGCACCACACCCCCGTCCCTGAGGACCCCTCCCCTCTTCTTCCTCCGGCGGCGACGGGCTATTTCTGGAAGAAACGCACTCGGGCGGGGGCCGGGGGCGCCATGTGCGACTTCCCACCAGTTTTCGGGATTGACCCACATCTCGCGCCCAAGATCTAGGTGAGGGGACCGAAAAATAAATAAAATTCGGCGGGCGCCGTGTGCCGCGTGGGTCGCCCTCGTCCGCCTGCGAAAAGGGGGGGGGGAGGGGAGGAGGTAAACAAAACTGTCGCCCGTCGCCGCGTTCTTCGTTGACGTAGATCATAAAATCGCACGAGCTAGTGCTGAAACTCCGCTGGACTCGCGCTTCGTGCAACGTTCGCATCTTATTCTCGACGCATGATTGAAAAATTGGGATTACAATGGGACCGAATTCGGAGCGAAGGAAAGGAGCTGCAGTTTGGGGAAATGAGTCAGGGATAATAAACGTCGGTTCCCGTTTTCATGCCGTTCCAAGGTTCCAAAATCGACAAAAACAAAGCAATTCATTACAGATATATGTTACACTAGAAAAAAAAACACATTGGATCTAGAGTCCAGACTCATTGACGAGAAAAAATACTCTTGATTCAATAGGATTTTTGCTTGAATCAAGATGAAATCCGCTTAAATTAAGAGGCTTGGTTCTTGATTTAAGCTAAATTCTGATTAAATAAGAGTACTTTTTCTTGTCGATGTTTTTAGGAGTCTGGACTCTAGATCTAATGTGTTTTTTTTCCAGTGTACTGAGTTTTCTGTTGGTACGGAAGAAAAGGCAGTGAAAATTTTAGTTAGAAATGTCCAACAGTTTTCTGGTATAAGACTGCGAGTTGTGAATAGAAATTTTTCGACGTTAAAAAATGTTTTAATGTTTTAACGTGCGGGAGACGACGCACGACGTAGTTGCGCGATTTTCTCGGGTCAAAAATTCAAAAGCAGTAAAAAAAATTCGAATACTTTTCTATTCGAGAGAAGGGGGTTCAGAAACGTGGACATCGCCTTTCGGAAAATCTCGCTTCTCGCGTTGGAAGCGCGAGAATTAGGGGGGGCACCCTCCCCCTTAAACTCGCGCGAGATTGAGCCTTAAAAAGGAACTAAACTTTATACTCTCTCTCCTAGTTCTCAGTGTACGCCACAAGGCTCGTATTTGGCAAAAAGGCACATTTCGATTACAGTGTTGTTAAAATCGTGTAGCTCCCACCTGGGATGTATCCAAAAAATGCCTGGGAAACCGATTAGTTCTTGATTGTCTACTGAAACACTGTTAATTCAAAAGTAAAACAACCTTGTAAATATTACTATACTTATACTTAGTATTTTAACAAAACATATGGAGTTGCACCATGCACCACCTTGAAAACTACGTACTTAATCGAAACGGCTCCCTGCTTCAGTTAAAATGAAGTCAATTTGTTTCCCTTTCACCGAACACCGCCCAATTTAAACCAGGGTAATAGAACCGGCTCCGAGCACTCCATCGTCCAAACCGAGGAGTTTAATTCGTCCCAATTGGGCTTTACACGGCTCCGAAAGCGATACCCGCATACCGACGTGACAACACCGCGAGCTTGACAGCGTCACAGATTTCGGGGACTTAATCCTGGAGCGCCGGCGCGTCCTCCGGAGAGAGGTCACTCCGGGATTTGTTCGTGACGTGCGTGAAGCGCGGGTCCTTAAACGTCAGTCACTATTGTCCCGCGCCCCGGGCCCCGGGGCAGGGGTCGGGGGTCAGGCATCGGGGGTCAGGCCGGGGACGCCGCGCCAGCGCGAGGGGGCACGCATGATTGAAGGAGTGACGAAATACTTCGGTTGCACCGTCCGAAAGGATCAACGTCATACGCACGCAGTGTTGCCGCATGACTGTCGATATTTTGGGGTGTGCAGGGCAAAAGGATAATAGTGGGTCACTGGAAAAAAAATTAGTGTATTTCCTTCGGAAAATACACTAAAACACATTGGATCTAGAGTCCGGACTCTGCTTGAAAACATTGACAAGAAAAAATACTCTTGATTCAATCGGATTTTTGCTTGAATCAAAACGAAATCCGCTTAAATTAAGAGGCTTGGTTCTTGGTTTAAGCTAGATTCTGATTGAATCAAGAGTACTTTTTCTTGCCGATGTTTTTAAGAGTCTGGACTCTAGATCCAATGTGTTTTTTTTCCAGTGGTTAATGAATGTGTCTAGCAGTGATTATTTAAAAAACACGTTCGGTGATCATTCGCTTTGCTCCTTTTTGGGGGATTCTCCGATATTTTGGTGTTTACGTGACGAAGGAACGTAACATTATTTCAAGTTTGCATAGATGAGTAAAGAAAATTCAATTTTTCACAGAAATTAGACCGCGTAATTCCTTTTCGAAGTGATGCTTTTTGATTGTGATCCTGGAAGGAATTTGTGAAATTTTCAATTAGAAATGTCCAATAGCATCAGAAGAAAAATACAATTCGCGGGTGGAAATTTTGCATTGTTGAAGTATTGTTACCCGAGGTTTCGTCTGGTAAACTACGAACTTTCAGCATTAAAGTTCTTACAGAGAAGCCAAGAGAGGGCCGAAGTTTATGGCGCAGCGATCAAGATCCACATTTTTGTAACTTCACCGTCGATATACTCCCCAAAGAATCTTGCATCCAGCAATGATTTCTGACACGTGTTAACTTGACATCTTGTGCCGAGCGCTCTCAGGAAACCAATACTGTACTACCTACCAATACCAATACAGCGGGGTACGGGTGCATAAGGCGCATTTACTCGTGTTGAACACATTTTTGAGAAAGCCCTGTCGACACTACTGGCAAAAGTTCACGGAACTTAGCGCGAAAGTAAAGTTCCGTAAACCTATCTCTGTGTGGACAAGGCCTTCCATTCATTAGAAATGAACGAAAAAATTATAAAAGAACAAACATAAATGTGGATCAATGATTTTAACTTCCGCCGCCGCGCCGCGCAGACCGCAGTACCGCACCGTGTTTGGCGCAATGCGCGAAGTATTCCGACAGTCTTGTAGGCGCTATGCGTTTCACGTCGACCGTTGCTGAACGCACCGTGTTGGACGCAACGCGTGAAGTATTCATGCATTCTTGTAGGCGCTATCCGTTTCACGATGACCGCAATGCCCGCACTGCGCTTGATGCAATGCGTGAAGTTGTCGTGCAGTCTTGTAGGCGCTAATATGTGTTACATGCAGATCGCCGCACCGAGGGCTTCTCCTTTTCATCTCAAGTCCTCGTTATCATTTCTCTCTAAGTCGCGCCGTTCCAGGGCAAATTGCGAGTTCGGTCTCTCTCTTAACTCGACTTATTGAAGGTGCTGTCTCTTGTATCACTAAAAGACGACAAAATTAGAAATTACTATACTCTCAGGAAATGAGAGATTTTGTCACCTTTGTAATTTTGTTTTTATAAATCCGATTTTTTTTTTTATATCTACACTTTAAAAAATTGCAAATTTTTGCCGCCCCTTAGATTTGCCGCCATGGGCCGCGACCCATGTGGCCACCCCCTTAATCCGGCCGTGAAGGGGTCATTATTGTTCGTACTTCACGGATGCCTCGCACGCAGGCTACTCAAATTCATTCAATGTCGGCTTTACTTCCACACGACTCTCGTTCAGAGACACTAGCGTTCGTAACAGAGACAAAACATTTTCCGAACTAATGTGCTCGGATTTCCTGTACCAGGAAAATTGGTTTTCCGGAAAAGCGGCAGCGAGGTGACATTAGGAAGGGAGCTAGGTTGACGGTGCGGGATGGACTGTAAGTAATACAAGATAGGAGATACTAAATACGTGAGAGGTCAGAAAACAAGTTTTGTGCAGCGGAAATTCGCCTCGACTCATTTTTTCCCAAGCCCGCCCCCTCCCCCTCGCCCCCCCCAGTTTTACCCTCGCGCGGTGCCCCGGCGGTCCCGGGCCGCTACCCATCCGTCCGTCGGACGGTCCCCGATTCCCAGTTCCTGGTTCCCGGTTGCCCCCCCCCCAAACACCCGTTGCCGAACAGTCTCACGGGATTCTCTTGCGCTAAGCAAGTAACGAGCGTTCACATTCTGCACAGTTACTCATTTCCGTGTTTATGGTTATTTTAGGTTCACTGGAAAAAAATACATTGGATCTAGAGTCCAGACTCTTAAAAACATCGACAAGAAAAAATAATCATGATTCAATCAGATTTAAGCTAAAATCAAGAACCAAGCCTCTTAATTTGGAGGTTTTCCTTTTGATTTAAGCTTAAATCTAATTGAATCAAGAGTCTTTTTTCTTGTCAATGTTTTCAAGAGTTTGGACTCTAGATCCAATGTGTTTTTTTTCCCAGTGTTCCTTTGAGTCCGCGAGTTCTTGAAAAATGAAAACAGACATGGTGACTAGTTCTTGAAAAGTTACTGGAAACCTGAACAAAATTAATACTTTGCAACGACGCATTCCATTTCCCTCCGTAGTTGAAGCCATTGGCGGATCCAGCAAATTGGCAACATTGTTTTTCTCCATTTAAACCTGTGGAAATATATCGATTCTTGGAGAGGCCAGGTGCTCCGACAAGAATCGATTATTTAAAATAGGTTTAAATGGAGGGAATCCGGTGTTTGCTGGATCCACCTCTGGGTGAAGCATGTCCATGCACAGGACTAGACGCGCGGGCTCTAAAAGGATGGGTAATCAGTTTTTGAATTTTCTTACCTCCTTTCATCAACAACTCAAGAACCGGTGATCATTTGTCGACAAATAGTTCCGAAACTTTACTACCTAGGAAAAAATTAAAATTTTGGAACTGTTCACCCCCTTCCCGTCTTAAAAAGCCCCACGTCAGTTCACCTGAGTTTAAAAACTATCATCCTTAAAAAAATCACTCTTCATCGAGATCGTCAGCATCGGATTCTCCTTCTGATTCTTCGCCATTTTTATCACCATTGTCTGAGATCCGGATTTCTCGGATAACTTCCAAAAACTTTTACTTTTTTTAGGTCCATAAAAAGGCTACAGGTGAGGTTCAGCACGTAAATTTATCGGACGACAATGAGGCAAGTACAACATCGCCAAATACTCATTAATTTCGGCAATTTTTAAAAAAAAGAGTGAAATCGTCCTCATCCTATCCACAGTACTGCCGTGCTAAGGAAAAACGCCGTATGAGCCTTTAGACGTTGCCAAATTTCTTTTGGCACATCACTAATTTTCTGGAAATTTTTTGAGTATTTTTCAGCCAATTTCTCAGATAATTTTGTTTGTAATTTGATCTAAAGTGTCTGAAAATTTCAACGAAAAATATTCATAATTTCCCTTAAAAATAAACATTTTATCGAATGAAATTGGGCAACTCTCGAATGTTCATACGGCGTTTTTCCTTAGCACGGTGGAGTACCTCAGATTTCCGCACATAGTGGCATCAGGTGCGTCCCTCCGAGTTCACAGTGAACTGCGGGCTACGGGCACGACCGTGTTATGGAAGAAAACAGCAACTCCGTTTTAAAGTGGACCGCGAAGCGCATAAGAACGCTTGCTAATCACGGCTCATATCCGAATATAGTTACTGTTCTCATTCGTCGAAAGGCAGACCAGGATTGCTTCCCTCGTAGCCCAAAAGCGGAAGCGAGCTTCGATATCAGCACGCACTCGACCAGAGCGAGCACTGGCTCCGACTTCCTACCCTCATCACCCCCCTCCCCTTCCTACAAGGACGTCGCCAACCCCCCATCCACAGGGCTAATTATTACACGGAGATCCAAACAGCCCATTAGGAGCTTTCAGGCGCTGCTTCCTGGCGTTAAAGTCTCCGAAACTTAACCCGGAATCAATGAAGTGAATGATCGATTATCGATATTTCCCCATTTGAGGCTATGGTAAAGAATCTATTATTAAGGTGTTCGTTGCAAACACCCAGTTAATCGATTCTCCTTCCACGGTTTAAATGGTAGATCAATCGATAAATCGCAAAGTACGCTACGCGTCACTACATGGAGCAAAAACCTCTGGCTGTCATGGTGACAAATCTATAATTTTCAATGCCCCGACTTTTCCGTGGTTCCGAACGATATTATTCAATTTCCAGACTTTTCCACGATTTTTCAAGGTTTTTTTGATTTTGGCACTTGACAAGGACGGCACCTAACCAGGAACGCAAGGTATCACAAGTTTTGGGGTAGGTTTGAGATAGTGTCAAAATTATAGAATTTTTTAGATGGGAACAATCGTTCGTCGAGTGTAATTTTGTGGCAATGAAGATGCTCTTGTCATAATGGTCCCCGTGATTAAAAAACATCATTGTGATTAAAGGCAATTTTCGTTGCAATCAGAAAATTTTCATTTAAACGACCAAACTTGTGCCTAGTGCAGTCAATTTTGTCCCTAACACGACGAGGATTTTCAGCACCACGAAAAAAGTTTAAAAGAAAATCCAGCTGCTATGAAGATGTGCTCTTTGATTTTCGACGATATCACACAGCGTCCCAAATTTTTTTTCTCATTTCAAATTTTTGGTAATTTTTTTTTTTTTTTTTTTTTTTTTTTTTTTTTTTTTTTTTTTTTTTTTTTTTTTT
>NW_017547177.1:5671738-5755188 GCF_001854935.1 Bemisia tabaci
AAAAAAAAAAAAAAAAAAAATCCGTTGTTAGAACGGGGAAAGAAAAAGTTGGATCAACGTCACATCAGGAAATGGCGCCATTCAACAGAAATGTGCTAACCAATGTGCCAACCGAGGATTGATGCATACGAGTTGATGTGACTTTCGTCCAACCCTCTTTCCCGAGTTCTACGAATAAGTAACATCACGCCACAGAGGGCTAAAAAGAAAAGTTTCCCTCATGTAGTGACGAATCCGATTTTTCCCAGAGGGCCAGCCCGAAAGTTGTGCTTGGCAGCGATGGTCCCGGGTCGGGCTTTGTGCTGGCCGCGAATTGAATTCGGTCGGCGGGCGGAGGGGGGGCCGGGGCGGNNCTAGGGGGGGGGCGGGGGGCCCAATTAGAGGCTTCCCTTTCTTCCGGCCTCGGCGGCGGGATAATTGAGTTATGGACGCGGCGTCCGAGTGGAAGGGCAGCGCGGCCACCGCCGAATTTTAACCCTCCCGGCCCGGCCCGACGGCGTTACACGGCGGGGCACACTGATTATGGCCCGCGTTAATTGTGCGGGTGTGTGCGGTTGTCATTGTAAGTCGCACGTAGTGGGTCCCCCGGGTCGACGGGGTGTCTTCGACCCGGTTGCCGACCCGCCTTCTTGAGATCCGTCGGAATAGGGAAAAGCATGATTTTCGGGTCAGATCTGGCAATCGTTCGTGTTATTATCGTGCTACTTCGGTGAGGGGTAAGATTGCAGTCTTGAAAGAAGCCCGTTTCACGTGCACTGATAAAAAAAAAATGGCTCGATTCAAGTCATAGTGTCTAGAGTTCTTGACCATGATGATTTCCTGAGTTTTCCGCAATCCCCAGGATTTTCTTGAGGAAAACTTGGCATTTCTCCGGAGTTTCAGATATGAATAGCGATTTTGTTCATCTTTCAGCCCAATACTTAGCGCACATTAGAATTTTTAATCGAATCGGTTCTGTTTGACGGGCGTTAGTCCAAAAAGTCATGAGTCCTGGCTTTCGTTGATCAGGCATGATGCTAGGTCTCATGACCGTTTGGACTCACGCCCGTCTAACAGGAACCGATTCATTTCCATTTTTCATTTTTTAAATTTTTTCATTTTTGATTTTCCCTAAAATGTTCCGTTCCTTCATGAATCCCGATTTTTCCGGTCCTAAACAATATGATTTAAGCAGAAATAGTCTTGATTTTGCTGGTAAGGAGACATTTTTCTTGCATCCAACCGTAGGCAATTAGAAACCACTGGCTGTTTGCAAGCGGCTTTGCGTTTTGCTCTACGACAAATCGCAAGAAATCAGATAGGTAATCTGACTGTGTTTTTGCAGCTTTCATCCTAGGCATGAGTTTTGCGGAGAATGCCTTCATTTTTCCGTGATACTCTACGCATTGCCGTGAAGTTAGTTAAGCTGCTTATTTCACACTAACTTAATAAAAGTTGCTGATTTTGGTACATACACGCACACGTGGATAAGTTTGCTGCCACTATGAACTTGAGGTAGAGAAATGGTCTGTTTGTAACTTCAGTGCAACGTATCAATGGGCAAAGCAAACGCGCAGTCAAAGATTAAATCGGAAAGCAAAGAAAGAAATACTGAAAGAGTGACGTTTAGGAATTGAAAATATTCTAATTCTACACTGATAAAAATATTAGTGTCCTCCTGTTACTTTTCGTTACTGTAAGAAGTGGCACACATACCAACACGAATTTTGGGTTGATTTTGGTACAATTTGCGGTGAATTTAGCGCAGAAAAAATGGAAGACTGGGGAAATGCATTCCACCGATTACGACGTTAGTATTCACCATTTCTTTTGAAAAAAATTCTTCAAGAAAACTAGCTGGCATTTTTCTGGAAATTGTCAACCGAAGGCTATGGTTATTTTGTGTTTTACTTTCTGTATTAACCAAACTTTTGTGTTGAATTTTCTCTCTGTGTCTGTGCCTAGCGCAATATCCTGAACAATTTGCGAGCTAGATGAGAAAAATGATCAGGCCGTTCAGTTAACGGGAAATAGGGGAGTTAGTTCCATGACAGTTCAATTGAAGTGTTGAGGAAACAAAAGCCTCATGCTAATTACATTGTCACGATTGAATTTTTTTCGATATACGCACGTAGGAATGCGAGTTGATCCGTAGCCGTTTTGGCAACAGAGTTGGCATCTCCAACGATAACAGGGATAATTTAGGGCTGTCAGGTATCATTAGAGGGATCCAGGCTGAGCCCGCCGCCGTGTTTGGCTAATAAAATAAGCCACGAAGAAATAAATCGATCAACTACACAACAAGCTACAGGGATCTCCGAAGGGACCGACGCACGGCCCGTTAAATTCGGCACGTTAAAACGGGGTCATTCATCCCCCCCTCCCCTCCGTCCTGCTGCACTACGGGAATTTACCCCACCGCTAGATTACTCCACACGCGTGAGTAGATAATTCACTTTCAAACCGGGACCGGGGTTTGAAGACTTGAATGAAGCAACGTTCTTACGTCCCATGAGGCACCTCGATCCCTAGACCTGTGAGGGATTTCAGTATCCTCTCCTACAGATTCTATTTTCTTTTTGTAATCAAAGATAAAACCGGAGAATGTGTGTAATCAAAATGTCCCTCTCTGTTAGTCGAAAGCAATAGTGTACCAACACATTTCGTTGTTTCCCATACGAGGGGACGTAATCACGTTTCAACGCCGCAAGATGTTCTCTCGTAAATTTCATTTTTACTAGAAAACTATCGTGCATTCCTAACTGAAAATTTCCCTGATTTCTATTTGGATTACACGCAAATAACGGTTTCGGGAGCGAAAATTGCAGTCATATTCATGTAAAAATTTAATTTTTTTTGTCGATTTTGTAATCTAGTATACGAACGATTTTCCCGGACGGAGACTCACCTCCCCCCCCCCCAAAAAAAAAAAAATCCCACGAAGGCCCAGAAGTAAAAAATTCTAGAAAACCGCGTGGAATTACACTTTTCGAGAAAAATAATTGGTGGGAGGCAAGTAGTTTCTACACTTGCCTTACTGAAAATTTTACGGTAGGATTACGCACTAATACGCCGCAACGAATTCTGCGACGTAAGTGCTGGAATGGTGACGACCCCTTTCCGGGCTTCGGTAAGAAACTTTCCTACCGCTAATATAAGTGGGCTTTATCAGCAAACTTTTTGTACCGCTAATTGAGCTTACCAGGAAACTTTTTCCCCCTAACTGGACTTTGAAATCCCCTATTTCACCTACCAGCGTATAGGCCGCATCAAAGGCCGAGCACTACCTGTTGCGTGATGAACAGACATTCGAAGAAGACTACCGTAAAATTGTGAAAAGCACAATTTTCACATACGTATGTGGTGTATTTACTACATTGCGATTCTATTGTAGTCTATGACTAAAACAGGCTGACCAAAAATCAGTACTTTTACGGTACTTTCTCAGTACATTCCCAAGAGATTCAGTACCTCCTCATCAGAAGAATTCTGTACTTTTTCAGTACCTCTAGTTGACGAATTTTGAAAAATTTCAAAAATTTGAATTTCTCTCAAATTGAGACAAAAATGAAAAATTCCGGACCTTCTAACGGAATTTCCGCACTTTTTCAGTAATTCCGGACTGTTTTTACAAAATCCGTACTGTTTCCGGGCCTTTCGGAAATTTCGGACTTGAAGTAACCCTGACAATCGGCCAGCTGGTCACCCCCTCTCCCATATCGCATCCGTAACGCAAGCTCAGACCCTCACCCTCCCTAAAGCGTCACGTACTTCAAGAACGTCCCCTTACGTAATTTACACTTTCGGACTGTTTTTACAAAATCAGTACTGTTTCCGGGCCTTCCGGAAATTCCGGACCTGTAGTAGCCTTGACAATCGGTCAGCTGGTCACCCCTTCTCCTATAACACATCCGTAACGCAAGCTCAGACTCTCACCCTCCTTAGAGCGTCACATACTTCAAGAACGTCCCCTTACGTAATTTACACTTCCGAATTGTTTTTACAAAATCAGTACTGTTTCCGGGCCTTCCGGAAATTCCGGACTTGTAGTAACCCAGACAATCAGCCAGCTGGTCACCCCCTCTCCAATAACGCATCCGTAACGCAAGCTCAGAGCCTCACCCTCCCTAAAGCGTCACGTATTTCAAGAACGTCCCCTTACGTTAATTCACGGAGGTCCGGAAGGAGCGGAGTCCTCCTGAGCGCGCGGCACGGCGTGGCGCGGCGGGCCGGAGACAAAACAGTTATTTTTCACCGTTGACAAGGGACGTCTGAAAGCCGTCGGCTCGTTACGGGACGGAGCCCGGGAAATCTAGGACGGGAACAATTTGCGACTTGGCGCGGGCCGACCGTGCTCGTTGCTCGTGCTTCAAAGGCAAACGACACCGGGAATGCTCCAGCTCCGGCTCCCGGCGAAATAATAAAAGCTCCGCCATTAATGGGATAAACGCTCCGAGCGGGGCGGGAGGGGGCCCTCGCCGACGTAATGAATCGTTTGAGAACCCCCGACCAAACGCCCGCCGAGGAAAAATACGCGCAACAATTAAAAACAAACGGATTTTCATTTATACGCCAAAACTGAAATTAACGGAGTAAATACGGGCGACAACGATCCGGAGTCGTGTTGTGCTCTTGTAAAACGTGTTGCCATGTTACGTGGAGTAGAATGGTGACACTGGTTGAAGGAAGCGAAAGGGAAAAACCATTTTGCGGCCGAGATTTCTTTAAGTACACTGAAAAAACGTTACGGGCTGGATAGATAGACCGTCCGTTCCGGGCTCAGCAGCCTGATTGTTGACATTTTGTGTTCGTCGGGTAGACACAGATGACGTATAGGGCCGGATTTAGGGGGTGGCCACATGGGCCGCGGCCTATGGCGGCAAATTTGGGGGGCGGCAAATGTTGTAATTTTTTCAAATGTAGGTATCAAGAAAAGAATCTGATTCAGAAAAAAAATTACAAACGAGAAAAGGCGGAAAAATCTCTCATTTCCTGAGAGTTAAAGTATAGTAATTTCTAATTTCTTCGTCTCGATTATGCAAGAGACAGAATTTGAGAGAGAAACCAAACACGAAATTTGGCCCGGAGCGGCGCGGGGTGGAGAGCAATGATGACGAGGACTTGAGATAGATGGAAAGGAGAAGCCCTTGGCGCGCCGGTCAGCATGAAACACACATTAGCGCCTACAAGACTCCACGAATACTTCACGCATTGCGTCAAACGTAGTGCGGTCAGCAGCGGTTGGCGTGAAACTCATAGTGCCTACAAGACTGCATGAATACTTCACGCATTGCGTCAAAAATTGTGTGGTCAGCAGCGGTCGGCGCGTGAAACGCATAGCGCCTACAAGACTGTAGGGATACTTCACGCATTGCGCCTTCACGCATTGAGAAATGCGTACTACAGGATTTGGTTAATACGCATTTCTAGGTTTTAATATAGAACTTTCTATTTTTCTGGAAGAGAAAGTGCGTTAAAGAGTGTAAGTAAATCTTTCGACCCTCTTTATGAAACTGCGATGTCCGAGAAAAAACCCTCTGTTCTCACCTTGACAAGTTCCCGATTATCGTACAAAAAATGACACCTGTGCACAGATTATTGAAATTAATAGACAAAGCAATAGACAAAGAAGACATGTGGAGTATGGAGCGATCCTGTTGGTTGAAATGGGTGATTCCTGTAGACTTTGGGAGAAAATGACGGATTAACTATAGAGTCTCTCATGGGTTGCTGTTAGTTTGTCTACTTCCTCCCTCCTTTGTCCATTGCAACCACCAGCTCCCGCTAATAGGATCCTTCCATATCCCCTTTGTCTTCTTTGTCTACAGCTATGTCTATCGGAGTTAATAATCGGCCCGCTGGTGAGATTTATACGGTGCGATGCGATACACGATACTTATAATCGAGAGTAATAAAATGCCACCCTTTATGTTACTAATAGTGTAATTTTTGTAATTCATCGTTCACACCGCGAGAGAAATGCTTCATTCAATGCGGAACAATGGCGCCTAAATGATGACTGCGTATCATTAGGCGGAACAAAGGGATAAACAAATGGAATTACCCTCCTCACCGAGTTGAGTTGATTACGCAGGGTTGCAACCAGAAAAGGTGCAACGGAACGAGAACACTTCTGATTCTTAGATATTGTTGTGCGGCGCTCGGCGGGAGCGAATTTTATTTTTGAGGCTCAGAGATCGAGTCTGTGATAAAATGGACTACGTTTTGCAGTAAGAAACGACTTTTTCTAGCTTGTCTGAGAAACAACATTTGTGCCTTTAGTTTCTCCACGCAGTTAGGTCCTTTTATGGGTGAGCGTGAGCCAAGTTAGTAGTCCCTTCTTTCAAATGTGGTCCAAATCGTCGCGCCTACCCAGGGTGTCTACTAAAACAGGCCGGCCAAAAATCAGTACTTTTACGGTGCTTTTTCAGTACATTCCTAAGAAATTCAGTACCTCCTCAACAGAAAAATTCAGTATTTTCAGTACCTCCATTTGACAAATTCGAAAAATTTCAAAAATTTGAATGTCTCGCTCAAATTGCGACAAAAATGACACAAATTCCGAACCTTCATGCGGAATTTCCGCACTGATCCAGTACTACCGGACCGCTCTTAAAAAATCAGTACCATTTCCGGACTTTCCGAAAATACCGGACTTATACACACCCTGCTACCTGACGCAAAGGCGTAACTTCACTCGACGATGAACCCCCTGGCTCTGAGGCCGAAACTTTCGGGTGCTGGAGCCGCAGCTTCGATTGCTCCGGATGCTACGCCCGGAACTTTCGGCCTCTGAGCCAGGCACGCGGACGGTATGTGTGTATAGCCCGTAAGTACAGTTTCCAAGGCCGGATTTCCTTTTCAGACCTGTAGAAACCCTGCATTCGAGCAGCATTGCAAAGCTCAGACGTTTCTACAAAGAGACCATTGGTGAGCGCAAGTTCGTTTAAAAATCGTCAAATAAATCAAACGAAGAGATCTAATGCTGGTGCAAGACAAACAAACACACGCCTGCGCCTCTCACAAAATTAAGGGCCTAGGTCCGAGCGTTAACCGCCGCGCCGCCGAGGGGTCGTGGAAGGTTGTTAAAACGCGACGGGCTAACGAACGCCAAAAACCAGGCCCACGTCCGAGTGCGAGTGTGTGCGCAAACGACCATTAATTTCTGGAGGTTGCACCGATGTTTGGTGTTGTTGTAAGGTGGATGTTGGGCGCAGCGCAGCTTCCGAGTCTGATGAATGATGCGCCGAGTCGGTCGTTCGCCTTTGAGCACCTGTAATCATGCGCCAGGGCCCGAGTGTGCTCTTGCACTGTTGCCGCTCTCCGAATTAATTTAGAGACCACCTTTGGCTGTAGTTCCTAATTCGACGAATATTATGCATATTCTAAAATTTAGGGGAGCTGACCCCCCCCCCCTCCACGCTCTACTAGGACGCGGCCGCTGAGTTCACCTTCTGACAGGCAAGCGCTCCGAGCTTATGGGCTATAAAGAACCTGGGTCATAAATCGAAATTTTGAAGCTAAGGGCTCATTTACAAATTATTACCTACCAAAAGTTGAAAATGAACGAATTCGACCCAATAGATATTGTTGAAACCACCATTCAAAACATAAAAAATGTAAGTATGCTGTTCTGTCTTACAATTTCAGCTCCTGGAGTATCTTGTAGCTAGCAATAGATTCTAGCACTGTTTACCAGGCGTTTGGTGGGTCTGCTAGACGTATAATTACACTGCCGGAAATCTAGTATAATAGCTATTTCATATCTTAAGAAACAGACATTTTGCTAGATAGTCAAGTACCCAATACTATTCTTTTTTATTGTGCTGAAAAAGGGGTTGAAAATTGAAATGAGTCTACTTCGTGGAAGGAAGAGCTACGAAGGGCATACTATTAAACAAACTTAAAAATCTCAAGACTAAATTGCATACAATTCTCTATGTGGATCTTTAGTACAATGTGTAGTTGAACGCGTTCTCTAATTGGACTGCATTTTGCAATTTGGAACTATAGATTCCGGCCCGGTTTAAGAACAACGTATGTTCCATTAGTTTCCCTATGCACATGAATGTTTTTCCAGAAGAGACAGACTTTATAGTTCCAAATTGCAAAATGCAGTCCAATAGGTATTGGTGTCCTTGGTAGCCGAAAGAAAACAAACAATTTTGGTAGAGAGTTAATTATGATGAGTCCATCTAAAAATTGAGTATTAAAGAACGCCGCGCCGCGCCGCGCCGCGTTGACTGCACTGTGTTTGGCGCAATGCGTGAAGTATTCCTACAGCCTTGGAGGCGCTATGCATTTCACGTCCACCGCTGATGACCGCACCGAGTTTAATGCAATGCGTGAAGTATTCATGCAGTTAAGTAGGCGCTTATATATGTTACATGCTGACCGCCGCGGCGTTAGGGCAATTTGTCTATGATCCTGCTTTTTTCAGTTGTCGCTTTTCTTAGTACTTAGAACAGAAAAAGGCATCATCTACTTCGAGATTTCAGATAAATATGCATTGTGATGATCTAGGACATTCGTCAGTATAACCTTCAAAGCTGTATATCCATCGATTGAAAAGGATAAAACGCGCGAAGAAATGATGCGACAAGAAATGCAGTCGGACAGATCCCAGCTGTTGAGGACGTGCCGAGGGGCGAAATCCTGAAATCCGATGGATTCAGCATGAAACAATTTCAAAATTAACGTATTTATGCTACAAGGAACCATGTGCATTGTGCATAGAGTTTGCGCGTGTAACGTTGCATGGTGGCAACGATCATGGTGTCAACAAACCTAAAATCTGATCATGGAGTCAACAATCGTTGACGTCGTGCTCAGGCAGTAAAACGCAAAAATGGGCCCTGATCATGGTGTCAACGATCAGGGCGTCAACAAACAAACGAATATCTTCCTTATAAGTAAAATCAAAAAGTTACGTGCACAGGAGAGGTCTGGGTCACGTACGGTTGGTTAGATTAGATTAGAACACAAGAAAAACAAGACTTGAAAGTTGAAAGATGTTATAAGGGGAATTTTAAGTTTTGTTGACGTCGTGATCGTTGACACCGCGATCATCTTTCATAAGAGTCAGAATTTTTTATTTTTATTTTTGGATGATCATGGAGTCAGCAAAAACTTAGAAAAACTGTTTGTTGACGCCGTGATCGTTGACACCATGCTACGTAATCCGTGAGACATAGTTCCTTTTGGCATAAATACATCCAAATTACGTGCGGTCCTTTTTGAACGGATAAATTATCGAAATTTTCTCATGGATGGACGACGACGGTTGCCTGAGAGCCGGCAGCCGCGGGCGGGCACTTTAATTTTTGATGGTCTTTCAGCGCTCATTTTCTTTGTACTAATGTAAACTGAACGATTAATCATTCGACCAATGCACAGAGAGTGATATGCGCGCGGATACGGGTTTCGAGAATCGTGGATACACAAATGGACCCCGCCTCCCCCTCCCCCTCCCCCCTCGGGTTTCAGACGCCCCCGCTCATGAGTTGGGTTCTTCTACGCTCTCCGATGAGCTGTTGCCGCGCTAACGCTCGTCTAATTATCGGCGCAATGAGTTATTACCAGTGGCATGGCGCGCTGGTGATGAATCGATCGATCTCCAATTTAACCTGTAGGAAATGATCGATTTTGATGAAATCGATTTTTTGTCATAGCTTTAAACCGGGAAAATATCGATAGTCGATGATTCACGATTTGCCCCTAGTAATCACTGGCGTTAAAATGACGACCTACGCCTCTCTTCTTACAATTAGTTTCTATTTAGGTCAAAATTTGAAAAACGGTACGAGGTCGATTAATATAAAATCAAAGTATATTCCGCACAGATAGGTCTGCTTAATCGAACAGCGATTCGATAATATTATTATGGAGTCAGCTGAACCAATAAGGAAAAATTCGGTTGAACGAGCCAAACAAAAACTGTTCTATATCAATCGATCTCTTTCAGATATACACCATTATCTAAAACCTAATTCTCCTTTTTCAGGGATTGATAAGAAATCTGTTTGAAATTTTGAATAGCTGACACTTTTCTTGAAAATTTACAGTACAGTGATTTACAGTGATTACCCAGCTGGCGAGCGGCGTGTTCACTCTAGGGACTTGCGGCAAATGAATTTCTTGGCTTTTCGGGGTTTTTCCAGCGCAAAAAAACCCCACAAAATTGAGTAATTTTTCAATTTATGCTCTCCCATTATGTATAAAAATGGCAGCATATATGGGCAAGTTTATTGGGCTTCTTATTTTCTTGATCAACCGGGCTATACAGACATACCGTTCGTTCCGGGCTCAGAGGCCGAAAGTTCCGGGTGCTAGAACCAAAGCTTCGATTGCTCTGGGTGCTACGCCTGGAACTTTCGGTCCCTGAGCCCGGAAGCACAGCTTCCACGGCCGGAGTTTTTTTTTCAGTGGTGAATTTTTGAAGTTGAAATCACAGTTAATTTAGATAGAATGGACCACTAGACAAGGTACGAATTTCAGCATTCTGATACATGTTCCTTAACCAAAATTTCACGTAGAACGCGATGCGTTCAACGAAAATTACCGAAATCAATACCTTACGAAGATATTTAATGATTCTTAATGCGTGAATTCAAACCATCCGCTCATGAAAACTCAATGCTCCACGTGATTCACATCGCGCTCTAAACGGTATCATGAACGTCTTGGCGATCAAAAAAAATCTGGCAACCTCAATCTTGACGCTTTGGCTCAGCTACAGCAAATTAATTATAGTTTGAAAAACACATGGTAGAAAATGAACATTGCTCGATTGAGAAGCTTGCTGAGACCGTTGTAGTGCGCGATTTGACTCACTTAGAGCTTTGAGTTTCTTGTGAGCGGACAGTTCAAATTCCTCGTAACCAATGTGAAATAAAAACGTGAATATTTTCGTTAGGAATTGGTTTCAGTAATTTTCGTTGTGTGAATCGTTTTCTGCGTGAAATTCTGGTTAAGAAACAAGTATCAAATCGCTTAAATTCGTACCTTGTCTAGTGGTCCATTGCAAATTTTCGCAAATTTCAGGCAAGATGAAGCTTCTTCTCCTTAAATATGAATTTCTAGAAAAGTGGCAACTGTCAGAGTCGCGGGGCGCAATCCGAAACTCGGGGAGGAAAACTGGGAGCGCGGGTGCGGCGCGGCGTGTAAAAAGAAATGTACGGGTCAGAAATTAATGGACCAATTAAAACGGAGAGGAGTGCCATCTCGCGGTCCCCCGATAATAGCGGGAGAGGGAGGCGGGGGAGGCAGAGACTGGACCAAGGCGAGGGAAAAAATACGAGCAAGAAGAAGGCTAGTCGATATTTCGTTAATGACTCGTTTCCACCCCTCGCTCCACGGACCGCCCCCCGCCCCCTCGCCCTCCCGCGGGAAAAGGCGTCTACTTCGTTCGGCTCAATGGAAACCCTGATTTCACCATCCAAGTTGCCTGAGCGCCAGGAAAATCCACTTCATGAAAAAAGGGGATGCTAGGTGCCTTTTTATTGGGGGATTCGTCTGGGGCATTCGATGAACATACTGAATAACTCTGTACAGAATGATCCAGGGGTAAACGGCTAGACTGTAGGAGCGTGTTCTATGGGTCAAAATTAGACTTTCTGTTGCATAAAGTGTTTTCCAAAAGCACCCCCAGTCAGAGCTACGGCCTCCCCCCAAAATTTCGGAAAGTAAAAAGTTTTTCCTGAATTTTGGCAACGGTTGTGAACCAAATCTCATAAAAATTGGTATTCCCCTGCACTTTTATGCCCTAAATTCATAAAGGATCTTAAAAAAATTGAAATCTCAATTTAAAGATGGGGGGTTTGGGGGTGTTGTTATCTTTTATGGTGCTGCACGCCGCGAATTCGCACAACACTTTTCATGTAAAAAATTGAATTGCCCAATTAAATTTGGCAAGAGCCAATGTGGCTTGGCTACTTTCTGCTTAACGCGGTCCGAATAAGACTAGCTCTTTGATTATGACTTCAAATGTACTCGTTATGTCCATCCCACTTCCTTGATCCCTCTATTTTTAAGTACAACACTTAATATTACTTCTTTGGGACACATTTTATGCGGAAAGTTCCTTCTCGTAGTTCGTGCATCATCATCAGGATCACCATCAAAGATCATCAGGAGTCGCCTGAGGCGTCAGGTGGCAAATTTCTCCACTTGAGCCGTTCAAACTGCAAACTGCAACGTGTACTTAGTCGGATGGATGCGCAGTGTAGCAGCAGTTGATGAGGCAGGCAATGATGGATTCCGGAGATCACGCCCGGCAATCAAACTGCAGATTCATCCCTCTCTGTCGGTCGCCGCATATTTTCGCATCGGAATCGATGGCCGTAATCGTGATTTCGATCGTGGAGCTGCGTTCCGTGTCACGACGTCGTTTCATGACTTCCGAGGTCAACCTCGGTCAGTTTCCATGAAATCCGGGATCCGATTACGGAGATCCTCCTCATGATTGCGGTTTTGTTTTGCTGCTAAAGCGCGAAATATTAGCGGGACCTCGCTTTCGCACCGAGTGCTAATCGCTGAATTGGACTATCTTTTGTAATGGACCACTAGATAAGGTACGAATTTCAGCATTCTGATACATGTTTCTTAACCAAAATTTTACGTAAAACACGATGCGCACAACGAAAATTACCGAAATCAACTCCGCAGGAAGATAATGAATGATTCTTGATGCGAGAATTTAAACCACCCGCTCATGAAAACTCATTGCTCTGCGTGATTCACGACACGCGCTAAACGTTATCATGACAGTCTCTGCGATATAAAAATCTGGCAACCTCAATCTTGACGCTTTGGCTCAGCTATAGCGAATTGCTTATAGTTTGAACAACACATGGTGGGAAATGAAAATTGCTCGATTGAGAAGCTTGCTGAAACCGTTGTAGTGCGCGATTTGACTCACGTAGAGCTTTGAGTTTCTTGTGAGCGGGCAGTTCAAATTCCTCGTAACCAATGTGAAATAAAAACGTTGATATCTTCGTTAGGAGTTGGTTTCAGTAATTTCCGTTGTGTTAATCGTATTTTACGTGAAATTCTGGTTAAGAAACATGTATGAGATTGCTTAAATTCGTACCTTGTCCAGTGGTCCATTAGGATCTATAATTTCTGGCTCATCCGTAAAAGCACTTATGTGCATCGGGAAACTAATGGTACATCCGTTGTTTCTAAACTGAGTCGGAAATTGTAGTTCCTAAATGCAGAGTTCAATCGGTCAGCAGACACTGAAGTGACCTATTTGGGCTTGTTGCGTGCCGTCCGAACGATCTCGTTCAGAAAATGACGCCGAGGAGAGGATTTAAAAATCCACCTCTTTCCTGGAATCAAAATTCGCAATGAAAGTTTGGTAAATGGAAATGAGGTCATGCCTTTTTTATGTCATATCGCAGTGTTCCAAGTAATTAAAGGTCTTGACTTTGAAAAAATCCAGTAAAATGCGCTTTAGTATTATGTGACGCACTTTTCCGACGATGGCGCAAGCGTTTTTAAATTTTCATTTTGTGGTCTCTAACTCGACTTGGCACTCAACCCTGAAAAATTCGGCAAAAGCGTTGGTAGGTGTGAGAGTAACTCGAAGTAGTCAAAATCCACCAGATTACACAGAAGATAGTGTTGATTGGAAATTTGTACGGTAGCGCGCATGAGAGCGTGTAGGAAGTCAGTGCGCCTTCATTCCAATACTTATACTACACGGCCATCCGTCGAGCAAGAATAGTTGTATCATCGCCTTTGAAGCAACGTAATCGACGATGCTGTCGTGCTTGCTTCAAGAAATCTGACCTTCTTAAAAAATCGCAATTTCCGCGCGCGAAAATTCGACGTACATGTAGACGGGCAAAATTGGACGTATCTCTATCAAACAGAACTGTGGGGTGTGCTCTAGAAAGCTGCATAAGAAACAATGTAAAGGTGGGCGTGATTCCTTTTGAAGAATCGGAAAAGAGGGATTTAAAAGTTAACAAAAAGAACTATGTGCCAACTAAACGCGGGATATATGAGCCGCGGGCATGGCACGAGAGATTCTCAATCACGTGATCTCAATCACAGAGAACTGACGAGCACACCCCATATTTCTCACCTGCACATAGTTATGTTTGATAGAAGTGCGTCCAATTGAAACCCCGCGGGCGCTTTCAGGAGTCCACGTAGGAATAAAATTCGCTTTTTGATGGAAAGTAACTTGCGCTGAACGCCGACCGGGCCGGCCGGCGTATTGACGTCGACGTCACTCATCACTTTCGCGGCGGATTGGCGGATGACTGGATAACCGGTTGCGGTGCATAATAAACGCGACGTCGATAACGTCACCGACCGCGTCCGCGTTCGTCTGCGCTGAACTTGCTCGAGTAAGCTCGGCTCCGGTCTGTGATGTCATCGTTACGACCGCATTGGCACGGCCGGCCGGCCGGCGCACGGTCAAGTTGAATGGTCCCATTCAGGTGGGCTTGCTCCGGCCCCGACTCCAACTCCGGCGTGCAGAATAACGCTATGTTGCCGGATTGACCGAATAGTGTGCCCGGCGTTTTGCGAGGAATGCACTCGAAGATTCAGAGCCGGATTTGTTGTTCATGCTTGAGCGAGTTGAGTCCTCGGGGAGGTTTGACGTGACTTAACTCCAGTCTAGAAGATCTAGATCACGGACAAAAAAAGGTAGGGGTTGTAGGATGATATGAGCATTTCCAGTTGCTTATTGGAATTCCCAATTGTTCCCCAATTCATTGTGGTTGTTCATTGTGGTGCTTTAATGAGTTTAATTTCCGCCGCCGCGTCAATCGCACTGTGTTCGGCGCAATGCGTAAAGTATCCCTACAGTCTTGTAGGCGCTATGCGTTCCGAGCCGACCGCTGCTAACCGCACTGTTTTTGACGCAATGCGTGAAGTATTCGTGCAGTCTTGTAGGCACTATTAGTTTCACGCCAACCGCTGCTGCCCGCAATACGTTTGACGCAATGCGTGAAGTATTCACGAAGTCTTGTAGGCGCTAATATGTGTTTCAGGCTGACCAGCGCGCCGAGGGCTTCTTTTTTCCACCTCAAGTCCTCGTCATCATTGCTCTCTGCGCCGCGCCGCTCCAGGCCAAATTGTGTGTTTGGTTTCTATCTCAAATAGACTAATGAAAGGCGCTGACTCTTGTATCATTTATCACCGAAAGACGAATAATTTAGACATTACTATATACTTTAACTCTCAGGAAATGAGAGATTTTTTCGCGTTTTCTCTTTTGTAATTTTTTTTCTGAATCAGGTTTTTTTCTTGCTACCTACATTTGAAAAAATTGTAACACTTGCCGCCCCCTAAATTTGCCACCATGGGCCGCGGCCCATGCGCATGGCCACCCCCTACATCCGGCCCTTCCGGTTTCTTGACTAAAACGGTGCGAGGCGAGGAAGCACGAAAGCATCGTCGTCGATTACGTTGCTTCAAAGGCGAGGATACAACTATTCGTGCTCGACGGATGGCCGTGTAGTATATGTAATGGAATGAAGGCGCACTGATTTCCTACACGCTCACAAGTATGCGCGCTACCATAAACTCCGAATCAACTCTGAACTCAGTGTTCTCTGGTTAATTGTGACTACTTTGAGGCATACTCTCACACCTACCTCGATGAGTCTATGCTACTATTATGAGGGAAAACACCGCATGAAAATAGTGGAAGTATATAGGCTTGGATCAATTGGATTGCATTTTGCAAAAAGGAACCACTAGCATTGCAATGTTGCTAAGATTGTGCGACTTCTTTTATGTTGGAGGAAAAACCCGATTATCCATTAATAGTTTCTATTATACTCGCTAAAAACTGTAAATTTAAGACAAAAATTACCATCTAAATTTCATAGTTTTTCACGATTTCCGCAATTTTATTGCAAAAGATGAAGTTGCACAATCTTAGCATCATTGCAATGCTAGAGGTTCCTTTTTGCAAAATGCAATCCAATTTAAAGTTTAGATGTGTTTCACTCCCCATTTCAACGCAAAGTGTAAGTTACTTTTTCTCAGTGTGTTGAGTCCAGTCCTAATCGAGAAATCAACGCCGGGATAATAATATTGTCGGAAGGAGGGCTCTAGTCAAAAACCCGAACTTTTAGGTCACTCCTAAACTATTCCGAACTCAATCCCATCTCAAATATCATTTCATACCGCAGTTATCCCGATCGTGAGTGCTAATGGCGTCCGGAAAGGGAAAGCAGACCGACGCGACGCTACGAAGCGCCCAAAAAAACGGAGACTCTCGCGCGGCGGCGGCGGCGGCGGCGGCGGCGGAAAGTAATTGCGGCGAAGAACAGCGCCGCGACGCCGATCGTTTGTTCCCGCTGCTTAATTCCCGTCTGACCTCCCCCCTGGCCCCCCTTCCCCTCGCCCGGTGCCCCCGACTGTAACAACGGCGTAATCAAGGTGTAATCAACTCGGGTCCATTCAGACGAGTCGTCCCCGGCCGAAACCAGAGCGCCAAGCCCGGAAAAACCACTCATCTCGATGGGTTTTATGCTGGATGATGCGCGGTTTATGTTGAGTGCGGTCTCGTCCATTTTGGCTCACCTCACCAACACGGACACAGGCAACGGCGCGCCAATTACCTAATGCAACTAATTACTTTCTCTTCGCTAATTTTCGCGCTCCTTCCGACACGCGCCGGGATGGAAATTATACTTTTGAACCGCGGGAGGGTCGGATCTTGATTTCGGCGGTCGAGTTTTCTGTACCGATCGACGGACTAACGAGCTGGAACTTGGTTAGTAAGATAAAGTGGACCGCGGTTAACAGAAAGGGGCCAAGCCACATCAGCTGTTGCCAAATTTAATCGGGCAATTTAATCTTTGTACGAGAGAACAAGTTTGTGTGGATCCCTTTGAAATTTTTAAAGAATTTGCTTTTGCAGAAAATTCGCACAACTGTTTTCATGTTAAAAATTAAAGTGCCCAGTTAAATTTGCAATAGCTGATGTGGTTTGGTTCCTTTCTGTTTGATACGGTCCAAGTCTGCCATTTAAAAAAAACTCAGGGCGGCTTTATACTGCCGTGCTAAGTAGAAACGCCGTATGAACAGTCAAGAGCTGCATACTTTCCCAGGATAAAACATGTATTTTTGAGGAGAGTTTTTCAAATTTTTCCTTGTACTTGTTAGATATTTTAGATCAAACTGTGGACAAAATTGCCGGAAAATTTGAATTCAGTTTTTACTGTAGGATATCTGGCGACGTCTGAAGGCTCATACGACGGTTTTCCTCCGCACGGCATTGTATAGCACTCAGAACGGAAAAGGATTCTCTATACGTGTGCAAATTTTCAACCAAAAAATTTGGTCAATGCAACCCGAAGGAAGAGGTTAGGTTACTTTCTGTTCTATTTCCCACATTAACACAAAATGAATTTGAGTAGAATCAGCCTTTCTACCAACATTAGACGTTGCATAATTGTCAATCATGGTTTTTTTTTTTTTTTTTTTTTTTTTTTTTTTTTAAAAGAAGATAAGACTACAATTTACCTTGAAATGTTGTATCGTATTCACAATATTCAAAGAAACATTCACGGAAAATTTCACGGAATTTTGTCGCTCACTGTTCTTGGAAAAAAAATTAAAGGAAGAAATTAGACAACGAGAAATGTAGTTAGGTTAATTCTGGTTGAATTCACACAGTTTATGCAAGTAAAGAATTTTTCATATAAGAGCATCGACAAGATAAATAATTGCCCACTCTTGCCCCCACTTTTTTGACACTCCTCGTTTCCCCGTGAATCAAAAAAATGAGGAAATTACTCACTCTTCCTCAGCGCACACATTCAATGTAAGTTCCGCTTATCATTATCTCATTCGAAGAGACTGGGATTCTAACCTGAAACAGAAAACGACACATGATTAGATGGTTGCGAGTCATGACTCAAATAAATTAAATTCCGAGTTCCGAACTGAACTTGCTAATAAGTTTTGGGAGGCGTATATTGTGACGGGGTTATTCATGACTTGACGCACATGGGAGGCGGGCGCTGAGCAGTGTCAAGCTACGTCTACAGGGACCAACTTCCAGGGAACTTCGACGAAGGCTCCGGCAACTCATAACGCTTCGACGAAACGGCCTAAGCATCGGAGCGTTAATTCTCAAATGTTTTGCCGAGTCAACGACTTGAAGCGTTTAACTTACGCAAACTGGAAACCCATGACGTCCTTTTGGACACAGAAATAGAGGACTAATTTATATTGAGAATAGGAGACCATTAAACGAACTATGAATAATAATATTTGAAGATCTGGAGAGCCTTTTGAATGCGCAAAATTCAAATGTGATGAGCATTTTTGTAGCGTTTAGGCTGCTGACGTTGGGACGAGGGAACCAACGGAACCACTTTTAGAATCTCAAAGTTTTGTTAGAATACCTTTATAGGGAGAATATGGACAGCTCGATTTATGTAGCTCTTAGGGCCCAAAAGGGCGACAACGTGAAAAACGAAAATCACCAGAAAAGTGCCGCTGCCAGCCTACGCATTTGGAAGATGACTCCATATGGCCGACAGCGCAATACAAACAAGCGTCTTTAAGGATTAAAACTTTGAAACTGAGAAAATGTAAGCGAAATCAAAGATCTATACGTGCTTTTATAATTTTTGATTCGTGTAAATAGTTGAAATGTGAAAATTAGTACCACTGGATAATTCGAGTTCATAGGTTGGAACCCCTTTCGGGCCCCCAGAGCTACATACCCTGATCAAACCTATATAACCTCCGAATATTCGAGCTGTCCATACTCTCCCTATGAAAGTACTCTAAGTTTTGTATGAACGGAGTTATAAGCGTTTAAAGTTTCCAAATTTTGTCCGATCCTCCCGATCGACTCGATTCACTGTGTGGCACCTTGATTTGCTCGAATTTGCTCCTCCGCCGACTACCTTTCCATGACAAGCGCGAGGCCACCACTATTTACCGTGCAAATAATCGGTTATGAAACAGTGTCATAAACCCTCAAAAAATTACGACAACAACGTGGAAGCTTGCAAAATGGCGCGGGGTAGCCCCGGTCCCTCTATCAACTTTTACTGCGTTACGACGCGTCAAAGCTCATAAAAAGCGACTTTAATCACGCGGACGCTGCTAGCGAGTGGTGAAAAATAAATTCCGTTAAATACGAACCGATAAATCCCACACACGAGCGCCGGCGCACTCCTCAAGGGAATAATAAGATCCTTTTTTGTTTTCATTTATTCTTTTTTTAAAAAAAATTTTAATTATTTTCCGACCCTGCCTTCCGCGTCATAAAAGTGAGAAAAAAAATGCCCCCGCTGGTTTACACGTCACACGGTCCATGTTCGCGAAAAACGGTCGCTGCCTTTTCGACACGATCCCTCATCGTGCTTGGAAAGAACCACGCATAGCCATTGGATCTCGACTGGGGGTAGGTGGTTTTTCCTTGATAGGGAGGTTTAAGTGGGAGGAGTGGCAACGCTGGACGAAAGGGATCCCGGAGCGCACACGGATCGCGCTGATGAAGAGTTATGACAGCATATTAAAAGGGATTTTTGGAATTCATTTAAAGGCAGGGCTGGAGGCGCGGAGGGGTTTATTTTGTCCGAGCGGCGGGGAGCGTAACCGGAATTTATGGCGGCCCGAGTCAACGTAATAAAAAGTTAACAATAATTAATATGATTTTGAGAGGTCAGGGCGCCGTGTGACGCAACACACGTTCCGCCCGTGGACGAGTGCCACGGCGAATTACTGCAGAAAGCAGCGAAAATCAACCCCCTCTTTTTTTGCGAAAGTTGCACAATGGACCACTCGACAGGCTGTGAAAACAATTACGCACCCCAATTGATGTTTTCTTCGAAATTTCATGTAGGAGACAGAAGACATCGAATGCTTCTAGGTTCATTATATACGTGGGAAAATAATGTTTTTCTATTTGATAATTAGGTCTTTCTTTTTGCAATTGAATCGAATTCTATAAGACGAGCGTGGGTCCAAAAAACCATGAGCCCTGGCTTTCGATGATCACGCTGGTTGCTAAGGCTCATGAGTTATTGCACTTATATGAATCTTAACAGATTTACACCTACTTGCGTTGTTTCTCATTAAATGTAGCTGTACATTATTACGTGTGCCTTGTGAAATTTGCGAATAAGCGATAAGAAAAATGTCTATTTTACTGTGCAGACTATGCCCAAAAAGTAGCCACTGTCTGCTTGAAACACATTAAAATAACAGAATCTCATCAAGTATGAGACTCTGCAACCATCTCGCGCGACACATTTCAAAATTGATTGATTGAAATATTTTTTGATTGATTGCTTGACTGATTGATACGTAATATTTCTTTACATATCGGGGGAAAAATCCTTCAGTGCTTCCACAATTAAACCAAACTCTAAAGTGCGTTTGGTCTTAATGCCTTGACTCCAGATGTTTGTACCTATAAGTTCCTACATAAACTTTGTAATAATCTATCTATAGTATTAATATGGGTCTAGAGTTAAGAAAAAAGAAAAAGAAGAATAAAAATCGTTCGGAGCAGCACAATGCAGGGGTTCCCGGCTAATCCGGCCCTGGCCCGATTTAATTTAAAAATAGCTGATGTGGCTTGGTTCCTTTCTGCTATAAACACGGTCCTCTTCTTACGGTCCTCCAACATCACCCTCTTCCGATTACACTGCAGATCGCAAATGCGGGCTCTCTAAAATAAATGTCCTTGGTCCAGCTCCACCAGGAACCGTCCGATGGCCGTTTCAGCGTTGGTTTCAAGGAGGCAACAACGCGGCGCCGCAACGCAGTGAGAATCCCGTGGCGCACGGTGGATCGATTCCATGGGAGAGGTCAGACACGATTTGAAAGCGTACATCTTCATTATTATGAAATTTTGATGTTTCGAAAGTAGTTTCATTGGTTTTCTCGTAAAATTTTTCATAAATAACACCCCTTAAGATAAAAATTCTGATGAGATTATTGCAAAATTTTACAATTTTCGTTAAAAACGTCTTGTCCGACTTCCTCCATGACTCGATCCAATGTGCGGCGCGTTCGCTCGAGCAGGTGAGCGGCGCGGCGCGGCGCGGCGCGGCGCGTCTCCGACGGTCGATGAACTTGGACGGGACGAGAGGGGGCACCGGCGGGGGGTGCGAGGGGGACGGCGGGGGGATAATCCATCGCCGCGGCTTTTTTACTACCACCTCGAGTTACTCCATTTCCGAATTCGGTCGAGTTTTCCTCCTTCCCCGACCGCGGCTGCGGGTTTTCGTCGGCAACGAAAACGCCGAGAGGAGCCACCAGCCTCCAGCGCAGCGGCCGGGAAGCGGGATCTTTATGGAAAGCGACGCGATACGCGCCGTAAAACCCGGCGCGATAAATCGAAAACACCGCGGGAACACAGGTGCGCTCGTGGTGGGACCCGAGCAAGGATTATTTATACAGGGTGTTCCGGGGAAAAGTCGGGACGGCGAGGTATTTTTCATAAATTTGGCTTTGAATTCCCTGATTTTCAGTGTCACCACAAAATTTGAAAAATGAAGTTCGCTGATTTTTCCCTGATTTCCCTGACAGGTGAAGATATGACAGATGGTTAAGAAGACATAATTGTATATACGGTGAAAGCTCGCTAAGTCAAATTGTGTTCGGACCGACAAAAAGTTCGACTTCAGCGGCAATTCCTCTTAACCGAGTCTCCCCTTAGCTGTTTGACGTTTCTAGGGCCCGAACAAAAATTCGACTTATTCGGTTTTTCGTCTTAAACGTACGTACTTCGACTTAGCGAGCTTTTACTGTAGTTTTCAGGCAACATTTTTTGTTCAAAACCTTAAACCCGTTTTAGAAAGCAAATAAAGGTGATTTGACAAATTTTCTCGGACATTAACAAATATCGATAATCGATCATTCACGCCTCACCACTGTCCTGAGCACGGTCACACGGTTCTCCTCGGATAATTTTGAGAGAGTTTCCTGACAAAGTGAAAGAAAATAATTTTACGGTAAAATAGGTATTCCGATCCGTATTCATGGACGGCTTCTAATGTTGGCCGCTTTCGATATCCCACGCAACTTTTTTTTGGGCACCCTATGACTTTTACGAGCACACCTGTTGGTAAAGGTTCAGTGCGTTGTTGGTATTCAAAGCTCCGCAACCGCAAGTGTTAGTTGCGATCATTACGAAACGAAAGGTAGGTTTCCCATTGGTTTTCACGAAGCGGCTTCGTAAAATCCAAGATGAAAAGCGGACCAGCTGGACTGCGTTTAGAAGAGGGGAACCAAGTCACGTCAGCCATTGCCAAATTTAACTGGGTAATTTAATTTTTTACAAGAGAACTTTGGTGCGGATTCCTTTGAAAATTTTAAGAGATTTGCTTCGTTCTAGGCAGAAAATTCTGTAAAATTTGCATAAAAATCCGAGCAACCGTTTTCATGTAAACAATAAAATGTCCAAGTAAATTTGGCAACGGCTGATGTGGCTTGGTTCCTTTCTGCTTAACGCGGTCCAGTTGTTCACGGGTAATAATTCGTTTATACACTCCCTTCGACGCTTAATAAAACCAGAAACAATGCATTCAGGAGCGGGATCAAATGGACGTATTTCTGGCAAACGGAACTATGTGCGTTAAGACATGAGCCCTGAGATCCTTTAGGATATATGCATAACAGGGCTCACGCCATTATGCACATAGTTACGTTTGGTAGAAATACGTCCAAAAGTCGGTATACAGCGAATCTTGGCGTCCGCGAACTGAGCACGATTTGTTAACTATTTTGTGGGTACTTTGTTCCATCCCAATTCTGAGAGCGTTTTATTGGCGGGTGCTGAAGACACTACACTCTTACTGCCTATATTGTAAAAAAGAATGCATAAAATAGGGGTAAATTAAACTGACACGTCTGAAAAGAACTGAATGGTGAGTGGAGTTTCTAGAGGTCAGGCACGTGGACTTAAGGATAAATTCGATTTATAGAAGAAGGCAGATAAAATACGCTGGAGATCTAACAATAGGTATTTAAACCCAAGTAACTTGTGAGGTGGCGAAATGAGTTAACCTTTAAGGCCAAAATTTTGTCGACAGCGAACTTATATTCGCGAAAAACTAAAAGTGCGTTACCATCGCACTATTTGATAGCTGGTTGATGGTTTTTACCGTTGAGGATTTACGAATTTCGAAACGACTCGAAAATTTCAATTCCGAAGAAAATCATGAATATTTTTCCTTGGAATTTTCAGACACTTTAGATTGAAATACTAGCAAAATTCTCTGATAAGTCAGAGAAAAAAATACATTTACAAATAATCCTGATAATTATTAGTGATTTTTCAACAAAAAAAAAAAAAAAAAAAAAAAAAAAAAAAAATGTGACAACGCCTGAAGGCCCGCGGCGTTCTTCCTTAGCAAGACAGTTCACCTTACAGGTGAATGTTCCTACCACCCGACAGAATATTTGTTTCAGTGAAAATTTGGAAGAAAACCCCTCTAAAATTGTTGGATAATTTGTGATTCTTCAAAGGAAATCGAGCAACGCTTGAAGGCTCATACAGCGTTCTTCCTTAACACGGCAGTTCACTTTACTGGCGAATATTCCCACCATCCGACGGAATATTTGTTTCAGTGAAAATTTGGAAGAAAACCCCTCTAAAATTGTTGGATAATTTGTGATTCTTCAAAGGAAATCGAGCAACGCTTGAAGGCTATTCAGCGTTCTTCCTTAACACGGCAGTTCACTTTACAGGTGAATATTCCCACCATCCGACGGAATATTTGTTTCAGTGACAATTTGGAAGAAAACCCCTCTAAAATTGTTGAATAAATTGTGATTCTTCAAAGAAAATTTAGCAACGCCTGAAGGCTTATACGGCGTTCTCCCTTAGCACGGCAGTTCACTTTACAGGTGAATATTCCCACACTGGAATAAAAACACATTGGATCTAGAGTCCAGACTCTTAAAAGCATCGACAAGAAAAAATACTCTTGATATTATCAGATTTTTGCATAAATCAAAAGGAAATCCGCTCAAATTAAGAGGCTTGGGTCTCGATCCAAGCAAAAATCCGATTGAATCAAGAGTATTTTTTCTTGTCGATGTTTTTCAGAGTCTGGGCTCTAGATCCAATGTGTTTTTTTTTTTTTTTTCCAGTGCACCATTCAACGGAATATTTGTTTCAGTGAAAATTTGGAAGAAAACCTCTATAAAATTGATGGATAATTTGTGATTCTTCAAAGAAAATTTAGCAACGCCTGAAGGCCCACACGGCGTTCTTCCTTTAGCACGGCAGTCCACCTTACAGGTGAATATTCCCACCATCCGACAGAATCTTTCTTTCGGCGTGAGCGCCGGGCAGCCTCGTAGAAAGGACCGAACCCGTCCCACGGCACCGTCCATTTCATCTACCTGAACGCATCAACCTGGGCGGTGACCAGGGTGCTGGGAGCCGCGTTGGTCCGGAGCAGCGGCGGACCACGGGGTCCGCGCCACGGACCCCGGGGTCCTGCGTTCCGGGCCATCAGTCCGGTCCGGCAACCGGGCGCGGTCCGCTCTCACGTTTCCACCGCAACCTTGAGACCCCGACACGGGGCTTCGAGTGCCCCCCCCCCCTCCCCCGGGCTTCATCCCCCGTATCGGTTTCACTCGGGCTTTGGGGTGGCCGAGGATGCGCTCGGCCTCGGTTGCATCCTCCGGCCGCGCGTCTATTTTTTAACGTGGACCTCGGTTGGGGTGTACCGTGAGGCGATCGGGGGCTCAAGGTGGATGGGAGATAGGGGGCTTCGGGTCCTATTGTCAGTGTCTCGTACCGTGGGGTGTATCCTTTATGGCTGAGGGTTCCTGGGCATACCGGATCGACGCACAAAGGGCGAATCGAGTGCTGGCTTCCGAGTTTAGAAAAGAATTAGTTCTCGGCGCGGCGGAAATTGAGGCGTTGGGTGCAGAAAGGGCATTTTTTGGTTGCGGTGTTTCAGAGTCTCTACTGCTGATTTATACATCAGAGAGTTAAACTGTCGTACCTAATTAGTATCTGAGGCAGCGTACTTTTTCATTTTCATTAATTTTTCATTCTTGCATTTTTGAAATGTAGAGGATGCATTTAGTTCTTAGCCATTTTCCTGATTTTTAAAAAAAAGAGTGAGAACCGAAGGAGCCCAAAATTGAAGCGTTGGGTGCAGATAGGGCATTTCTTGATTGCGGTGTTTCAGAGTCTCTACTGCTAATTAATATAAAAGAGAAAAAATTATTGGGCTTTTTTTGGAATTTTTAGCTGTCAGCATTGAAAAATCATGAAGAATGGTCAGTAAAAGTTTCAACAAATTCTGTTCATTTGCTTGAAAATGTTAACGGAGAGCCTGAGACACCGCAACCAAGAAATGCCCTATCTGCACCAAACGTTTCAATGGAGAATTTGCATGACATTTTTTTATTGCTTCATCTGAGAGTGCTTAAAGAGCTGATTTCAGAGAATTGTTTACAATTTTTTTTTCTGATATGGGAAATAGTGTAAAAATAGATTTAAAAGTGAGAAAATGCACCGCCTATAGTGACGTCATCTGGCGACTTTTCTCATTTAAACACGTGTATTTAAGCAGATTAGATGATTTTGTCATATCTTCTCCAATGATCGTTTAATTAATGAACAAAGGGTATTCTCGTGCTCATATCACTCAGTAGTTTCCATTTAAACACGAAATTCATGAAATTTCAGACACATGCAAATTCTCGATTGCGGGTTCATTCGGTTCTCACTCTTTTTTTAAAATCAGCAAAATGGCTAAGAACTAAATGCATCCACTACATTTCAAAAATGCAAGAATGAAAAATTAATGAAAATGAAAAAGTACGCTGCCTCTGATACTAATTAGGTACGACAGTTAAACTTCCCGCGCTAGATTTTGCTGATCAAATACCTAAAGAGGTATACAAACCGCTCGACAAAGAAACGCCAATGCTAAGAAAGATTGCAGTGGCGTGGCGTGCTTTGCGATACATCGATTGATCTGTCATTTAAACCTATGGCAAAGTATCGATGGACAGGGTGTTCGCAGCGAACACCTTGATAATCGATTATTTACCATAGCTTCCAATGGGGAAATATCGATGGATCGAAAAGCACGCCACGCCACTGAAAGATTGATAGACGAGTTCAGGAAGTCCGAAGCCGTTTTCATTCGTCTCAAAATGGGAGCTAAAAATGAACGCGTCATCGCTACCTTTCTTGGCCTTCTCATTGGCTGAAGGACCGCACTGCCGTGCTAAGGAAGAACGCTGTATGAACCTCCAACTCCAGACGTTGCTATACCTTTTTCAATAAAAACTTAATTTACTAGGAAAATTGTAAATATTGTTCTTCAATTTTTTCAAACAATTTTGTTCGCAATTTTATCTAAAACGTCTGAAAGTTTCAGGGAATACGCATGATTTTTCTCCAAAACCCATGTTTTATTCGGGGCAATTGGGCAACTCTCGAATGTTCATACGGCGTTCTTCCTTAACACGGCAGTGCAGCTCATCGATAAACCTGTGTTCAGCCCTACTTGGAACGCGTGAAGTCGATTGCGACAAGGTTTCTTGGGTTTTTTACCGAGGAGATTTGATGAAGGGATTAAAGTTGTCTGGATGGAAAGGCGGGGGCGAATCTGAGTCCAAGGAGAGGAATTCGAATTCGGGGTCCAGGGTCTGATTCGGTCTTTTTTTATTTTTTTTCTCCCTCTCTCTCGCCTCCATTGATATGTGAGTCTCCTTCTGACAGTTCGTGAGTCTATCTTAATCACCTCCTCTCCTCTCCTGCATTGATGTCTTATTCCTTCTCCGCGGCTCGCACAACTTGACTTTGCCCGGGTTGTGTCTAATCAAACTTTGGTGGATATAGAATAAAAGCATTTATCTCGTTGCGTCTCGTGGCAAATTTTTCTCATCTCCTATCATTTCTCGATAGGAGAACCGCTCATAGGAATCTCTCAAAATTTTGAGTTTATTTTTCCTCAGCTAACTTAACTAAAACTGTTTCCTCGAATCCGCAGTTCGTGAAACCAATTCGCCAAAACTGTGATCGTCTGGACAGGGCAGCCTACACTAGAAAAAGGCTCTAATGGACCACTAGACAAGGTACGAATTTAAGCGATCTGATGCATAATTCTTAACCAAAATTTTACGTAGAACACGATTCAAGCAACTAAAGTTACTGAAACCAACTCCTAACGAAGATATTAACGTTTTTTTCACATTGGTTACAGGGAATTTGAACTGCCCGCTCACGAGAAACTCAAAGCTCAACGTGAGTCAAATCGCGCACTACAACGGTTTCAGCAAGCCTCTCAACCGAGCAATGTTCATTTCCAACCACGTGTTGTTCAAATTATAAGCAATTTGCTGTAGCTGAGCCAAAGCGTCAATATTGAGGTTACCAGATTTTTATATCGCATAGAGACTGTCCTGATAACGTTTAGCGCGCGATGTGAATCACGCAGAGCATTGAGTTTTCATGAGCGAGTGGTTTGAATTCACTCATCAAGAATCATTAAATATCTTAGTAAGGAGTTGATTCCGGTAATTTTGGTTGTGCGCATCGTGTTCTACGTGAAATGTTAGTCAAGAAACATGTATCAGAATGCTGAAATTCGTACCTTGTCTAGTGGTCCATTGGATCTTAAGTCCGACTCTTAAAACACTTTATAAGAAGAAAATAATCTTGATTCAATCGGATTATTTCTTGAATCAAAAAGATATATACTCAAATTAAAAGGCTTGGCTCTCGATTCAAGCCAAAATCCGATAGAATAACGGTATTTTTTCTCATCAAACTTTTTAAGAATCCGCACTCGACTCTAGATCCGAGAGACTTTTTTTTCCAGTGTAAGTTGGACGGCCTCGAGCAGAGAGGAGCCAAGCCACATCACCTAGTGCCACATTTAATTGGGTAATTTAAGTATCTGCATGAAAACGGTTGTGCGGATTTTGTTGGAAATTTCAGTGAATTTTTTGCATAGTACAAAGTAAATTCCTTAAAATTTTCAGAGGAATCTGCACAAACGTTCTCTTGTAAACAGTTAAATCGCCGGGTTAAATTTAGCAATGGCTGGTGTGGCTTGGTTCGTTTCTGCTAAACGCGGTCCAGTTGGGTCTCCAAAAGACCCAACGGTCATACTCTCCTTAAAAAGACACTCCGACGTCACGGGGCGTCCAAGACGTTAAAAGTGACGTCAAAGACGTTAAAAGTGACGTCCAAGACGTTAAAAGTGACATCCAAGACGTTAGAAGTGACGAGACTGCGTCGGCCACGCATCGGCCGCGGACTGAGCGACTGACTGAACCCGCAGATAAACTCTTACGGGTCCGAGCTCCAAGGCGAGCCCCCTCCAGAACTGCTGGACCCGTCATAACCGCGGAGGAGTAAGACTCAAAAATCACGCGCGTAATCCATCGACATCTCGCGGTCGCCGACTGCGTACGCCCGCTCACGCACACGCACTGCGCAGCCGCCAAAATTTCGACGAAAATAGAGGAATCCGGGATACTTAATAGAGCTCATTTTCTGCAACATCACTCTTGCGCTCGGAATAGAATTTATCCGGAACTTAATGCTAACTTAGTAAATGGTTCGTCTTAAAAGCTGGAGTCAACGCCGCTCGCTAAATCGAGCGTTATTTTTTCGGGCTCCGAAAAAAGACGGCAGAAAAAGAGATTCATAAAACGTTTTTCGTTGTATTTAAATTCAAAATGGAGCTGTCCCAAAGAGGGACGTTCTGTGTCTTGTTTCAAATGCTGAATCCTGGCCTTGTATGGTTGCGAGGGCTTATCAACAATTTAGTGTAAACAGTTGATTGTTTCACCCAGCAGTAAAGTTAGGTTGCGCAAGTAGTTGCTCCTTAAACACGAGGAATTCCAAGTACAATGGAACTTTTAAAGATTTTTTACTGTCCCTTCCCTCTCCCTCCCGCCTTCTTTCAAAAGCATTGGTCTAGCTCCCCTTGATTTCTCATTTTCCAAAATATCCTACCTTTGATTTCCCAAGTTATAAGGGTACCGTATGATATCCACGAGTACAGTGAAATGTTCTAAAAATTGAGATATACATTTCACCCACTGTGAATGCGGGATAACTCGCTTAAAATACAGTTCAAAGGACTTAACTGGAAGGAGCCTAACTACCCCTGGTAAAAATTGGCAGTAGAATCTGTGTTCCAAAATACCATAGACCTACAGCCGGCTGTAAGATTTCCAATGGCCTCTATAGCCGGCTACACAATTTCTCATAGCCTTTTATAGCCGATGGCGATTAAGCAACAGCCAGGCGATAAAGTGTATGCTAAACGTTACTAATTACGGATTCTAGGACTTAGAGAGTTTTTGGAATACTGCTCTCTTTTTGGGCCGTAGTATCTTGATTTATTTTGCAAGGAAAGCTCCGTACTTTTGATGGATGCCTGCCATTACTAATATATTAGAGCGCCTTCAGTTTCGTATGATACTGTGCAATACCTCTGGTGTGAAATAGTTGCTTCAAGCGCCGTGGCAGGCGGGCAGCCGGCGCAAAACACGCATTGGCGCCTACAAACCTAACAGGGATACTTCTCGCGTTGCGCAATGCGTGAAGTATCCCTGTTAGGTTTGTAGGCGCCAGTGCGTCGCCGCTCCGCTTTGTGTTAGGCTCTAATATTTAATCTGGCGGAGTCAGCGTTATTCAACTCATGATTTTGAAACGTTTGCACATCCTGTATGGATTATTCTCATTTTAATTGATGAAAAAAAATATGTATTAAAGGAAAATATACTGTGTGTTTTGTAAATATTAATGTTGTTCCGTATCAAACTTAATGATTTCCAAAGCACACGAATTTCTACACAATTTCTTATAGCCTTTTATAGTCGATGGCGAAAAAGCAACAGCCAGGTGATAAAGTGTAAAGCCCGGCGATAGGAACTATAGCCCGGCTGTATAATTTTTTATCGCTTCGTATAGCCCGGCCGTATGATTTTCTCCGCATTCTACAGCCAGCTATATGATTTTCTGTAGCCTTCTTTAGCCGGCCATAAGAATTCCTGAGGTATTTTGAAACGCAGCTCTTGTCGCCAATTTTTACCAGGGACACTAAACGTTGCCAAATTTCCTCATACAGCTTCGATTGTTATTGCAGGGCCTATACCTAGACTCTGATTCCGTCCGATTTACCAAATCTGCAGCCTGGCAACCGCGCGAAAAGTCAACGGCTCCGGCGCGTAAAAGCGCCTGGGGGTTCGACAATTCGGTTTTTCGGCTCCGGGATGGACGTTCGCTCCGAGCACCCGCGTCCAGCTCCACGCAGTTTCACTCCGCTAACGACCTGGTTCCGTGCCTCCGACGCCCCCCCCCCCCTCCGGGGGGAGGGGGGGGGCGAGTGCGTAGGGCAGCCTCACCCACGCCAAGCTCGCGCCCAAAATGCAGCGCTTTAAGGCGCATTTCGACGCGTTTACTAGAACAACACCGTTGGGCAACGACTCCGATTGTCCGCTGGCGGGTTGCCAAATCTCGAATCCTAGGTGTTGGCGCCTCGCGCGGAGGATCCCGGGAAGTTTCGTACTTGCCGATAAGCGATCAGTAATCATAAATTCACGCAGTTCGCGAGTTCGCCATCGCCAGGATTAAAATTGGATTATGTTTGCTTGGACTGATTGCTTGGCGAGAGCTTTACAAACGGCGGTACTTAGACAGTTCGATGGCCGAGGTGCAAAACCACGTATCCCCATTGCGGTGTTTCAAAATCTCGACTCATATTTTTTTTTTTTTTTTTTGAAGAGAAACAAGCCGACTGTACGGCTCGAAATTCATGCAGAATATCCTGTTGACAGGGAAAAAAATCCAGGCAAAGTTTAAGAAGTTACGATGGCCAGTTTTCCAAAGAAAAAAATAAAGAATGATAGGAATTCTGCAGTGTGGCAAACGGTTTCGCACTTAGGTTGTCGATTTGCAACTAAGTATGCCAATTATTTTAAGCTAGGTACTTACAAGTCCACAGAGAAACACGTCAAGCACCGACAGGGACCGAACTTCAGACATTCCGGCACACCACTGTTTTCGGCTCAGGAAATAACTGGATTTCCCAGTCAGAGGAACCGCGCTTAGGTTTGGAAAGTCATTGTTTCCGGTAGAAAAAAAACACTAACGAAAAGTGAGTGTACCTAAAAATAATCTAAATCTGGTCTAGAGTTCAGTTTCTTCACCAAAAACTTCGATTACCTACTTGGACCAAAAACGTATGTGAGCCATGATAGCCGAAGTTTTTTTTTTCACTATGGCCGTTACCTACGCCTTTTGAGCCGAATGATTTGAACTCCGCGAAAAAAAAGGAAGTTTTTTTTCCATCGGAAAGTGAGAGGTCCACCGGTTAGTGGTCGGGTGGATCTCCACGCTTTATTGTCGAAGTAAAAATGTTTATTCATGCGCGCGCTCGTTTTCTGGGGAGTATTGAATTCGACTCTAATTTGAAATCTGAGGAGAAACCAAACTGTCACTTTCTTTCTCTCTGTGATTTAATTCGCCTCTTTTTCCGAGGAAACGATCTTGCAGACAATGAGAAAAACGGAGATTGGCCATTAAAACATGTCAGGGTGTCTAGTTTTTTTTTCATTTAGGGAAATCCTGATTTTTCCTCATTTTTGACTGCTAAATTCTGATCTTATAATTTTTCCAAATCCCAATTTTTGGCGGGGAAAAATTAAAATTTCTGCATAAGCGTATGCGAAAGCATAAAAAAATCCGATCGGACAGCCGACTTTTCTCAAATCCTGATTTTACGACGGATTTTCCCTCAAATCCTGATGAAATCAGGATTAATTCCTGATTGATCTATAAATCCTGATGAATCCCAAATCCTGATACAATCGGGAAAATCCTGATGCTAGACACCCCGCATTGATAGAGACGACCAGATGTTGCTGAAATACCTAGCTTTAAGATAATCGAACGCACGGAAAAAATACTGAATGTTTCTCTAAACCTGCAAACGGAACGGTTGGATCCAACCAATTATAATCAGAACAGTAATTTGATCGAGAAGTTTATCTGATTGCAAGACAACTTAATCCGTCGTTAATTTATTACCTATACCTGCGAAGAAACCACCTCACCTGACTCACGCACAGGCCGAAGACCCTCTCAACTAAAGGCGCCACCCTTGAGCGTGACAACGAGAAGAAACCCCTATTGTTTACTTCTCACCTGAGATCCTCCGGTGCCTTTTGTCGATGAAATGAATGGCCCACGGAAACAAAAGACTGATTCAAGAGCAGTTTGGGGGTCCGCGTAGAGAAATCCGATCCAAGCAGGGTTAGTTATATTATCTCTGTGTTTGGTTTCAATTATTAGCCTGGAGAAGGTGCTCAAAAAGAAAGGTACCAAAAAAACTGATTCCAACAATGATTTATGTGGCACGCGTTTTCATGGGGTCTTTACAACTTCAAAAGGTTCAAAAAGGAATGCTACAGCCATGAAATAGGAGATCCAACCTTTGACATGGCTAATTGAGGGGTTTGATTACCTACATGGATAAAAAATTAGTTAAATCAATAAAAGTGTGCCCCGAAATTATTATACAGTACAGACACTGGAAAAAAAAAATTACGGGCTATATAGACATAGGGTCCGTACCGTCCGTTCAGGGCTCAGAGGTTGGTTCGATTGTGATACTGCATGTAGGGAGCTGTCAAATGATAACCGGAATCAAAATGATTTTTGGAATTTGTAATTGGACTGCATTTTACAATTTGGAACTATGAATTCTTGCTCTTCTGGAAAAACACTTATGCACATAGGGAAACTAATGGCACATACGTTGTTTTTAAACGGGGCTAGAATTTATAGTTCTTAATTGCAAAATGTAGTCCAATTAAGGAGCGCTCACTTTTTCAGATATGGTCCGAAATCTACATTATTGTGTGTTTTTTTTTTTTAAGATAAACGGTTTATCTTTTGCTACTTCAGGGTGTCTACTATAACAGGCCGGCCGAAAATCAGTACTTTTACAGTACTTTTTCGGTACATTCCCAAGAAATTCAGTACCCCCTCAACAGGAAAATTCAGTCCTTTTTCAGTACTTCCATTTGAAGAAATTTGAATTTCTCAAATTGCGACAAAAAATGAGTAAAATTCCGGAACTTCATGCAGAATTTCCGCACTTTTTCGATACTTCCGGAGTTCCGGACCGCCCTTAAAAAATCAGTACTATTCCGGACTTGTAGACACCCTGATTACTTATACTTTGACCTACCGGTCCATCGGTTCTGCAAACGTAGAAATGGGATATAGATTGGTAGATAGATAGATAGATAGATAGATAAATAGATAGAAAGATAATTAGATAGATAGATAGATAGATAGATAGATAGATATATAATTAGATAGATAGATAGATAGATAATTAGATAGATAGATAGATATATAATTAGATAGATAGATAGATAGATAAAGATAGATAGATAGATGGATGGAATACCTAATACTTTATTTTTTATCCCGGGTATGGGTTAAACAAAGGGAGAGTTCAACACATTAACATAATCACAAGAATTGACATCATAAATTACATAATAAATTAGGTACATAATACAATTTTACTAAATTTTCTAAAAATTACACCACGCAATAGTGTTTGTACGGAAAATCCATGGTTTGCTCTATCATTCATAGTGAAGTATCTTATTTTTAGGATGATGGCAAATAAATTATAGATGTATCTTGGGCGCTGTTCATTATCATATTTTTACTTTCTCGCTCCCCTCGTTTTAGTTTTTCTTCTTTCTTCTCTCTTCTTCTTCTCTAGTATGTCTTCATGGTATTGACTTAAGAAGTAATTTCTTAAAAGTTGGTATATGGGGAATACAAATGATAGATTTAAAAATACGAACATTTATTGATTGAACAGTGGAAATCTCTTCTTTTCGACTCTAAGACTGCAAATAAATTCCCTTTTTTTCATAATTTTTAAAGGGATCCCACGGTTTGTTTTTACGTTTTCAAGTCATTATTTTCCCTTAACTTCCTGGTAAAACTTTCCTTTTAAAATATGCGAGAAACTGGGGGGATCCCCGAAAACCCCCTAAAATGTGGTTTTGGGGGGCTGAAAATATTTTCATCCAATTCTTTAAAGTTGATTTACCCCTAAGAGTTTTCGTCCCACAGCTCAATTTTCGGCCGTTTCCGAGAAAAAATAGTGGACGGGTGGTCTGGAACACTCCGATGAAGCATCAACTGAATCGCTTCGATCAAAATCCTGGCCCAGGTTGGTGAGGAGCACCAACTTTAGGGAGTGCCTTATTTTTGAGTTTTGCGAAAATCAAGTTGGTCAACCCCTAAAAAGTTTCTATGTAGTCTCTAAATGAACCCCCTAAAAGGAAAAAATTTTAAAAAAATTTTAACCCGTGCCTCAAAGGGCCTAAAGGGCCTAAACCCAAAATTCAAAAATTTTGGCAAGCGACACATCAATTCTGAAGGAAAATGGCAAGTTACGGATCATTTAGGGCAGAAATTTCGTCCGTTTTGCCGTATCTTGAAGCGTAAGGTCACAAACGGCCCAATGACGACGTGAGGCTATGGGCTGGCGGGGCGCGCCGCGGCCGGCCCGCCGCTGAGCGTGCGCGCGCGGCAGGGTTGCGTATCGCCGCTTTACAACGGCGTAGAGGAACGCACAGTAGGGTGGGAGGGGGATATCCAGTGGAAAAGCATCCACATTTTCTATCCATATTGAAAATGCATTATACTTTTTCAATATAGATGAGGAAATATGAGCCATACAAGGAAGTGATGAAAAGAGTGACAAATACATATATAGTTTGTACGGTTAGGAGTGTAAGTGGGGAAAATTTGCCATAACTACAGAACAGCCCTGAAAATCTCCGGGAAATAAAAGCTGCTATTGATGAGAGGTTTAATTAAGGACTAATTAAAAAGATAGGTGCGATGTTGTCGAATCGTAAGCCCTTTACGCGATCAAAAGCGATTAGTGTAAATTTAATTGGAAAAGTTTAAGAAAAATTTGATGAAAGAAAATTGCCCCAAATTCGGGAAGTGCTTAAAGTGTTTTTCTATCATGTGAAGTGTTCGCACATGAATGTCAATGGCAGTAATTCCAATATGGAATGAAAAATGTAGAATCCCTGTGATACATAGTGTCTATGTTTCATCCACCCACCTTTTCATTAGTGCATTTAACGTGACATCAATTAGAAAGTTTAATTCGAGAGGTTCAATATGGCTTACCCAATTGACATTCATGTGCGAACACTTCACATGATAGAAAAACACTTTAAGCACTTCCCGAATTTGGGGCAATTTTCTTTCATCAAATTTTTCTTAAACTTTTCCAATTAAATTTACACTAATCGCTTTTGATCGCGTAAAGGGCTTACGATTCGACAACATCGCACCTATCTTTTTAATTAGTCCTTAATCAAACCTCTCATCAATAGCAGCTTTTATTTCCCGGAGATTTTCAGGGCTGTTCTGTAGTTATGGCAAATTTTCCCCACTTACACTCCTAACCGTACAAACTATATATGTATTTGTCACTCTTTTCATCACTTCCTTGTATGGCTCATATTTCCTCATCTATATTGAAAAAGTATAATGCATTTTCAATATGGATAGAAAATGTGGATGCTTTTCCACTGGATATCCCCCTCCCACCCTACTGTGCGTTCCTCTACGCCGTTGTAAAGCGGCGATACGCAACCCTGCCGCGCGCGCAGGGCGCAGCGGCGGGCCGGCCGCGGCGCGCCCCGCCAGCCCATAGCCTCACGTCGTCATTGGGCCGTTTGTGACCTTACGCTTCAAGATACGGCAAAACGGACGAAATTTCTGCCCTAAATGATCCGTAACTTGCCATTTTCCTTCAGAATTGATGTGTCGCTTGCCAAAATTTTTGAATTTTGGGTTTAGGCCCTTTAGGCCCTTTGAGGCACGGGTTAAAATTTTTTTAAAATTTTTTCCTTTTAGGGGGTTCATTTAGAGACTACATAGAAACTTTTTAGGGGTTGACCAACTTGATTTTCGCAAAACTCAAAAATAAGGCACACCCTAACCAACTTATTTTTCAGTACAAGAACTGTCAACGCAGGCACTGCTTCTAATCATTCTTTTTTGTCAGGAAATTTTTAAAGCGTCTTAATTGCCTGAAAACGAAAACATTCTCAAAATCCTCTATTACCATCTCCGCGATAAAAACTAGGAGACTCGAGAATAGACCCAGAAGGAGACTGAAAAAGGCAGCTGTAAATCATTTAAACTGTATGGTCTCGGATCCTCTTCTTTCGGAAGCGGTGGAGCAGCTTCGGGGGCGTTAGGAAAATCTGAATCGTAAGCCTTGCTCACATGACCCGACTCGAGAAATTGGGCCATTTTCCGGTTGAATTTCTCGAACAAAAACGAATTTTTCATGAACGAGTGAAAATAAGGCCGCACTTTCAAACGCTCCGCAACCAGATGATATTCAAATTTTTCATGGAACTGCCATTTACGCAGAACAACACGGGTCCCTGAGCTGAGAGACGCTTGTAAACCAGCTACAAACGCATCGTTCTCCATGATAACGTGCACATTCCTCACGAATTTCTCCGGAATATAGTCGCGCCAGCGCCGAAGCAGCTTCTGAAATCCTACGAGGGATAGGCTAATCTCTTCATCAAGCAGCTCCAAATACAATGCCAAATTGCAAGCGAGCTTGCCTCTCAATTTCTCGGAGAGACCTAGCTGAGCAAAATATAAAGCTGCTGCTTCAGTATCGGGTACTTGGATGAGCAGATCGGAGTCCTCCAGGTCCTTCAGCGTGTCAATCTCGGGATACTGCACCGTATTGGTCAGCAGCGTGGTCATACCACCAAGGAAAACGGAGGAGATAATAAGCGCTGAAAATATAAAAATGATGAACAAGATCTTTCCGGTGAAAAGTTTGCCCAGGAGCAAACGCGGCGGGCTTCCACATATGAAGTATGCGTACATTGTGTGTGCCGCCGATGTGCTATCGTAAAGAGAAATATCTGTCTCTGAATACAAGTTCCGAAACGGTCCACCCTGAGCTTGAAGGAAAACGTACTGCATCAGTACGAAGACGATGACTGTGATACCGATGAAAATCCAAACTGGAAACGAAAAGACTTTGAACGGCACCAAACATTGAGGTAAAAGTTCACTGTGTGGAGTGAGGATGCACATGGCCTCTGTCTCAACACCGACTGAGAAATCGAACCTCGAGTAATCGATCTCCTCTGTAGTCGCACCAATTTCTACATGATGCAAATCCACGTTCAATTTTTGGCCTACTTCGTGACCTATCTCCTCGACGGCAAATCCGAGATAAAATTTGCTAGTGCAATTTATCGATTCCGCTACCAAATCGATGATTTTTCCCTGAACGGTCGACATCCACTTGTGAAAATGCTGATCGATAAGATAAACACCCTCGGAATCGTCGGGGATAAAAGACAGAGGTTTTCTGTGCATGTTGGTGACGGAGAAATCGAAATAAACCTCGTGGTCCTCGCCGCTGTACCAGATTATATTTTCGGCGAAATGGTCGTAACGACTGCAGCCTTTCTCGCTGCAGATTGTTGTTTTTACCCCGCGAAAAAACCGCCAAATAAATTTAAAGCAGATGATCAGCTCAGCAAAATCGTTGGAAGCGGTTTCGTTCGGCGAAATCACGGCATGGTGCTGTGTTGGTGGTTTACAGTCATCCCGGTCGAAATCTCTGAGCATGAAAATCAGGTAATTGTTCGAGTTCCAAATTGGGTTGGTGTACAAACCGCGAGTCATATTAAAATTGCGATCGGATAAAACAGAATATCCGTTCAGTTCCTCCAACGAGATGAACAATCGCTCGTCACAAATCTCATCCGCCGTTCGTTGAGATTTATCGACACTAACGCAGTAACGTGGTAGTTTTGACAGCACGTAAGACTCACAATTCTCAAAACAGCGGACAGCAGATATTGAGTTTTCATGCTTCATGTTAAAATTACAATCCTCTCTCCACCTCGTTTCCCTCGAGGCAGAACTTAAAATCAGACTTAATATTTCCTCAACATTATCAAGGAAGAATATGAAATTCCTCACCTGAGGTTCGTCAATGAAATCCAGGAATTTGCAGTGGTGAGTTGTCAAAACTGTTGGGATCGATGAGATGTGCAAGGATTGAATTAGAACAGGTACCAAAGGGTCAGAGTTGAAATCGGCAATGAGGAACGATGCCTGCTTAGATAGTTGGATTGTGTTGTGACAAACTCTGAGAGCAAGGGATATTAAACGGCCACCGTCGTTTTCATTCACGGTGAACGTCTGGAACGTCTGAATATTTGTAATTATCACGAAAGTAGGGATTAGACAATAGGCAATTCGTTGAAAATTTTGCCCATGTCGTAGATAAATTAACTTTCACTGACAGATTATTTGAAAAAATTAAATTTTCTACATTCGAGAACAGCAAAAATCGAAAAGAATTAAAATAAACCGCAAGGGAGAAAGAAAACTGGAAGTGAGCAGGAAAATTTAGGTTGGATCAAATCAAACGTGTTAGTATAGAAGAGGTCATGTTTTGTCAATAGATTTCTTCAGAAACATAGTGTTGAGTTATTCAGTGTTGTTTTAAGCCATGTTTATGTTCTTCAAAAATACAGTGCTGATTCATTTTGTGTCGTTACATATTCCAGCTATGGCATTACAAAGTGGGTCAAGACACTCGGACCTCACTGTAAATAAATATGTCCTTTCAAAATGTGAAATCATGAACGAGTGAAGTAGATTTGTTAGTGATAAACAAGAGAATACAAAGTTAATGCGCTTCGTGATTTTTCTTTTTTTCAAGTACAAATAAGTAAAATATTAACGAAACTTTACCTTGGATCACTAAGTAATAGGTACTGTGTAAAACTGTGTGATTTAAGGATATTTTCTTCAGTAAGTTTGACCCAGATTATTCTCCACAACAACACCATTTCTCCTTTTTTAAGGAAAGTTCGAGACGGCGGTTCATTATGCAACATATTTTGAATTTAGTAGGGTTTGGTTTTGGACCAAAAACTACAATTTTGATGTTCATTTGGTCAAATTTTTAATTTTAGGAGTTTTTTCCTAAAGGAAATTTTACGAGAGAACCAATGGAATCACTTTAAACACCTCACATCTTGTTTTATAAGATTGAGTCATCGGCTTATGAAGTCTCCAAATTTTGTCCGACTTCTTAAATTGACTGGCTCCATTGTGGGCCGAAACTCCCGGGTGCTGGCGCCGTAGCTTCAATTGCTCCAAAAAATGTGTGTTGGTTTTTGTTTCACTTCCTGTAAATATTAATACGAAAGTAACACAAGAGCAAACATCTTTTTATTAGTGTACTTGGTGTTAGAGGATTGCGAGCAGGAACGTAAAATTAGAAATGCCAATCGGCTGGGTCCGAAATTGCCTTAAAAGCGCACTTGAACAGTTCAATTGATCAAACTATGGCAAAGACCGTTAATTAAGCCATAACAGGTACCAATCCGTTCTATTAATAAAGCTAAAATATGTGCTTTTTGGACTGAAGTCAATTCTTCAATCGCTCATAGAGAATTCGTGCCTGCTGTGGGGTGAGAGCGTTGAAAAACGGAATGAAAGCAGAAGGTGCTAAACCATTAATGAGGCTACTCGGATTCGAGAAAAAAACCAAAGCGTGTTCTTTCGATACGTCCGACGCGCCACTTATTCCTTTGAAGATATCGTCCAGGAGCTATCGACTTAATTAGTGGATTATCAGCTTCCCACATATTCCAGTTAAAAAGTACTTCTTTCCATGCCTTGATGGCACCTAATTTATTATTCTTTTAGTTTCGGATTGATCGAGAACGCATGGTGACAAGTTTCCTGAAATTTAAAATTTCTTGACTTACTTCCAAGGCTATACCACAGAATTTGGAAGATGAAATTCCCTTACACTTCCCTGATTTCCCTGACGCATTTTGGTGAAATTCCTTGAAAATAAAAGATATGAAAGGTGGTTAAGAAGACATAATTGAAAATAGTTTTCAGGGAAAATTTGTTGTTTGAAACCTCAAACCCATTCCAGAAAGCAAATAAAGGTGACTTAACAAATTTTCCCTGACATTTTCTGGTTTTCCCTGAACTCTTAAAATTCCCTGACTAAGGCAACCCTGTACTTCGTGACTTCTAACATACACACAGACAAATTTAAAACCGGAATCAGTCTAGCCAGGTATGTATCGATGGCTATAGTACGAAGTCATGTATCTTCATTGCGGCGTTACAAAACGTCCGCTCCTATATTATTTTTTTGAGGAGCGACAGGCCATCTCAAGGCTAGAAAGTTTCGCAGAATATTCTGCTAACGGCGAAGAAAAATCGAGGAAGTTTTCGAGAAACTGCGTTGACTGTTTTTTCAAAGGAACAATCGAGTATGACTGGAAGACTTCAACGTCACGTAGTTTCGCGTTTTGGCCCATCGAACAATTTCGCGTTGCATACTTTTTTCTTGTGTTGTGTGGTATAACTGGGCTAGCATGTTCCAAGCAACTTGTATTCCCTGCCCTTTATTCTGGACAAATCATTGAAGAAACTATTAGAATGAGTGCTGAACATTGTATGCAGGGGGTGGCATTTAGTACGCTAATGCTACGCTTCATACCGACGAAGAAACAAGACATGACTGCTGCAAGCAACTATTATAGCTCCCAAGCCGCTCACATTGCCTATTGAGAAATTGAAGGCGAACTGATCGGAACGAGTAGGAAAACGTTTGGGTGAAGTCAGAAAAGCTGCTACATCTATGAACAAACCGAATGATTGCGAAAGTTTTCTTCAATTTTTATTTATTTTTTTTACTTTTTCTTTGATAGATGACGCTGACGGGTATAGGTACTGGAAAAAATACGTAAACTATGTCTTGAAACTCTATGACTGTCCGATAGAGAAAATAAAACTTCTCTCTTTTCTCGGGGCTAATCCGAGGATGCTGACCAAATGTGTTCCACTTGGAACCCCAAGAGTTATATAAAGAAAAGGCGATACTTCATCACGGAAGCAACCCCAAATTGAGTATTAGGGGTATCTAATTTTCGTAAAATTTCCAGGGAAGGACCCCTAGACCCTCCTTTCCTTAGTGGAAATCTTCTATACCCCCCATCGCCTCCTAACTTTTTCCGCTCTTGGATTGCCGATTGCGCAACTTCTTAAATAACAATAAAATGACTACTGAAGGCAGACCAGAAAAGCTCATTTACACGGCGATTTTCCAAAATATCAGCATTTCTTCAGGTGCAAAGATATTCCAAGGTATCCTCGCGAGATGAAAGAAGTATACGTCGAACAATCCAGGCAGCATTGCCATGCGCCTGGCTGGCTTCCCTCTGCAAAAATGCAGCCCCTAAGAATCCAGCGATCGCTATCAACAAACAACGAGATGTAAACAAACCTTTAGGTTGATGCAAAACTTCTCTCCATTATCCGGATCATGTCCGCGTGGGCGGGGGCGAGGGCGAGGAAGGAGCACAGAATAATCCTCGGGGAGCGGAGGCACAACACAGAAATCGGCGACAAAGGAACCACCACTAAAACACAGGACACAGCGCAGGGTGCATCGGGGATTGCACGCGCGACGCTCGCGATTTCGAAACGCGGACGCGATGGGTCGATGCACCACCCTGAACACCGAGGATCCTTCGGGTTTCCCGCGAAAATCCGCGATTTGGGAAGGCGAGGCGACGGAAAAGCACAGAAAACACAGGGTATCCCGGGGAAAAGGCAGGAGAGTCGCGGAGCGAGGCGTCCGGAATTTGCTCACATGCGACCGATGTAAACAACTGAGTTTCGTAGCGACAACGCTGCCAGCGCGCCAGTGCCCGCCGTGACTTCCCCTCTTTCCGACGAGGGACTCGGGAGAGGTGGGAGCAGGCGCTGTTGCCAAGCCGAAGGGTTTCCCGAGCCCTTTTTCTTAGTCTTAGGGGCGGTGCGCACTTCCTCCGGTAGGGTGCCTTTTTGCATGCATGTATTGCGGAAATGTTCTTGGGTCCTGACTCCACGGGGCGATTTCATAGGATTTGTCCCAGGTTCGAATCGCAGGATTGGAACTTCTGGGATCTCTCCCGGCCACCGTCTTCACGCGGCAGGGCTCTCACGTTCCTGCGACAAGTTGGCGTGGAAGGAAAATTGGATTCATTCTGCAATAAGATACCCTATTTCTGGCTAATTTTAGAAACAACATATGTATGCCATTGATTTCCCTATGCAGATGCGTGCTTTTATGGAGGAACCAGAGATAGTGGCTCCTTATTGCAAAGTGTAATCCAATTGTGAGTATTTAACGGGGATTAAAATGATAACTGTACACGATGAACAAAAATTATTTTAGCTGAAACTAACACAACCAGTGAAGTAACCAACAAAATATCGCACAATTTGGTTTCACTTCTTCTTCCACTCTTAGTTGGTCTTAGGGGTGGGCACAAGGTACAAGGACCGTGCTTAGTACAGAGAAAAGTATTGATTAACTCAATATTTCTCCCAACTTCCGAATTGGGATTTTTCCATGGGGCCAATCCCGTGAAACGGCCCATAGAGACAAGGTCTAGGATGGGAAGATCTCTCAGGCATGTAATAGATGGCTGAAGTATGACACCACGTTTCTCCATTGCGGTTTTTCAAAATCTCCACTCCTTGTTTTATTTTCGAGGAGCAAATCAACTTTACAGCATAAAATTTATACAGACTAAGTTCAACGTCGCAAGCAGAGATACGAGGTTTCGCACTTTGGCCATCGATTTACGAAAACGCTTACGCAATTTAAGTAACAACCGATGACTCTCCCTAGGTTTTGAATCTCTGATGTTAAAATGAGAGAATCAGTCGCACCATTTCACCTATTGGCGCTCATCTGACTTTAAATTGGATCGAATTTAGCAAAAAGGAGCCAGCGCGATTATAGTGCTGTAAAAATGTTGCTTCTTCATAATTATCAAAAAAATCTCCCAGAAAAGCAAATAGTTTTGGCTTCCCACAAAAAAATTGGTAACATTAAAGTGAAAGAATTCTGTAAATTTTAATATTGTACATATATTATTTTAAGAAGGAAAGGAGAAGTTTCACGATTTTGAAAACATTGTAATCGCGCTGGTACTTTTTTGCTAAATGCAATTCAACTCGCACTCTTTCGTTTCCCGGCGAAGAGGCGAGTAAAAAAAATGAGAGTCTGAGTTGGTAGAGTTGGCAACCTCTCGGACGGGGGTTACGACGGGCATGGTCTATCTCCCTCTCGCGAAGGGTGGAGCCGTGCGTCCGTCTCACTCCCTCGGAGCGCATTGCCAGGATTCTAGGGCCGAAAAATGCGGAGCGTGGACTGGACTCGAGCGCAATTGCCCGTCTCGTTGCAATGGCCGTTTTCGCGTATTATTTGAAAACCCCGCTCGCGCTCCACCTCTCGACATGCCATACTGCCGTGCTATGTAAGAACGCCGTATGTGTCATCAGGCGTTGCCAAATTCCCTTCAACAAATCACGAATTTTCAGCAAAATGTATGAATATTTTCCCTGGGATTTTTCATAGGATTTCGGCCGTAATTTGATCTAAAAAGTCGAAAAATTCCAAGGCAAAATTTTCAAAAATTTCTTCAAGAATAAATATTTTCAAAAAAGAAATTTGACAACATTCAAATGTTTATACGGCGTTTTTACTTAGCACGGCAGTATGTGAGTCACTGCGTGTTGACGTTCCTTTCACACCTCCGAGATGACATGCGTTATGTGACGCGCAGTCGAGAGACAGAAGTCATTCGCAGCTTTCGTCTAGTGCCCATACGATACGGTGCACTTGTGCAAGTCTGTCCGCTTTCAGTGATTAGAGGGGAATAAAATTAAAAAATGCGAATAATAAGAAATAGTAATACATATTTTATGCATGAAGTGCAGCGTATAACGTTCAGCAATACATGGATCGCGTTTGGCAGAAAGGATTCAAGCCACACATTGGCTATATTGTCAAATTTAACAGGGCAATTTAATGTTTCACAAGAGAAAATTTGTGCGGATTCCTCTGAAAATGGCAATGGATTTGCTTCGTACTGTGCAGAAAACTCACTGAAATTTGCACAAAAATCCGCACAACCGTTTTTGTGTAAAAAATTAAATTGTCCAATCAAATTTGGCAGTAGCTAGTGTGGCTTGGTTCCTTTCTGCTTAACGCGTCCAAATATACTTCTGAGGAGCGTACATTCAAAATCTGGTAAGCACAATTAGATGTTGTTAAAATTTTAAATAGAATTACTCACTGTGGAACTATGGAAGTGCTGTGAATCATCCTTATTTTAGCGGCACAAGTGTCTACTCAAGAGCAAGTGAAGTTAGTGCGCCTTCAAAGTTTTGAATATGCAACGCAGACTACCGCGGAGCACGAATAGTTGTATCAAGCGTTGCGATCAACGTCGTGTCTGTCCCTCGACTTCAATGGAAATCATTTGTGATCTACTGTAGGGTAAATTTTCCTCCGTTCGATGATTTCATCGGTTTCTTCATATTGAACATTCGGTGATCCAGACCACCCGTCCACTATCTTTTTCTCAAAAACGGCGGAGAATTGAGCTTCGAGACCAAAACTTTCATGGGGTAAATCGACCCCAAAGAATCGAATGAAAATATTTTCAGCCCCCCAAAATGGCCCCTTGGGGGGTTTTGGGGGGGAGCCCCCCCGTTTCTCGAAATTTTCAAATAGGAAGGGTATGTTTTGACTTTGGATTCGAAATTTACGGCAAAAAATAAGAACATTTTACTCTTTGCACTTTTTCCCTAAACCCCCATTTTTTTGAGTTATGGGGCATTTACGGGCCTTTTTGGGGCGATTTTCAATTCGATGCTGTAAGCGGCCAAATTATCCAAATTTCAAAATCTAAAAATCCCCTGAGAGGAGAGGTCAATACCTTTCTATTGATGTGCCACATGACCGCTGTTGCTCAAAAATTTTGGGGGCCACGACCCCCCAAAAATTTTGGGGTTTTGGAGGGCCGTAAGTCGAAAATTTCAAATGGCAAGGGTATGTTTTGATTTCAGATTTGGATTCTACGCGAAAAGTTACGTAGAATTGATATGGCGCAAGGCTTGTTTGCTCCAAATTACTGAAGAACCCCATTTCCCCATAAGAAGCCGTGTATTTTTGGAGAAAATAAGGGGCAAAAAAAAATTTGAGAAAACAGGCCATGCGCCATATCAATTCTACGTAACTTTTCGCGTAGAATCCAAATCTGAAATCAAAACATACCCTTGCCATTTGAAATTTTCGACTTACGGCCCTCCAAAACCCCAAAATTTTTGGGGGGTCGTGGCCCCCAAAATTTTTGGGGGGTCGTGGCCCCCAAAATTTTTGAGCAACAGGGGTCATGTGGCACATCAATAGAAAGGTATTGACCTCTCCTCTCAGGGGATTTTTAGATTTTGAAATTTGGATAATTTGGCCGCTTACAGCATCGAATTGAAAATCGCCCCAAAAAGGCCCGTAAATGCCCCATAACTCAAAAAAATGGGGGTTTAGGGAAAAAGTGCAAAGAGTAAAATGTTCTTATTTTTTGCCGTAGATTTCGAATCCAAAGTCAAAACATACCCTTCCTATTTGAAAATTTCGAGAAACGGGGGGGCTGAAAATATTTTCATTCGATTCTTTGGGGTCGATTTACCCCATGAAAGTTTTGGTCCCGAAGCTCAATTCTCCGCCGTTTTTGAGAAAAAGATAGTGGACGGGTGGTCTGGATCACCCTGTATATCGAGTAATAAAGATCATATAAAAAATAAACAGGTAATACTAATAAGATCTCATTTGATGGGTCAGTTTGGTGAGCAACCTTTTCGAAGGACTTTTGAAACAGTCGGTTTGGTGTTGAAAAGAAGGTTTGGTGTTGAAAATTTAGCTTTGGTAATTATTTTTACGTAATATTTTGAGACTAACTTGCTCAACTCGAAATAATTAATAAATCTGAATCCTTATAAAAATTGTCACCTAATATGCATAATAGCCGGGAACTTTAACTATCAAATGCCGTCATTTTCTTCTGTGTGTAGGTACGGTCATTAATTTGTTTTGTTATTTTCAATCTTTGAAATTTTCGGATTATTATCGGTCAAGACTATTGTGTGAAGGTCTTAAGGACAGAGGACAATCAAAGCGATTGTTTCCAAAATAATCAACATATCTATGTATTTGAGTTTTTTAATTGGAACACACCAACTGCGGCTGTTGTATAACGAGTCGAATTTCCAAATCGCAATTTCGGTATACCTGTAACTCAAAATTTTGGTGAAAATTGGACTGTAAAGCCATACTAATTCGATTAACTCGAGTTAGGTTCGACCTGTGGAACAATAAGTGCAACATTTTCCAACGAAGCCCACAACACGCCTCTTCGAAAACCATTGTGCGGTGACCGACCTATCTCGATCAGATTGGATTGAATACACTGCGCCCACACAATGAGTTCTCTCGTTTTATTTCTGTCCCGCATCGGCCGTCCTATTGGTTACGGTGTTTTCATTATACCTTTATCGCCGACATAAATATCACGCCGAAAAGTTTAAAAATTGTCCTGCACGCTAGGCCGCTTCTGAATCTTTCTCACCCCGAGGCAAAACCAAATTCAGAAATCTATTAGAGAACCAAACAGGTTCGAAATCCAAAAATGAGTTACGAACGAGAATCACCAATCAAAAGAGACAGCGGCATTCATCTCGAGTCAACTTTATACCTGTTTCGGGTCCACGAATCGTCATCACGGAAAGGAAATCCACATGGAGTGTGATTCAGTATTGCCCATTTTCGTGTTCCATTTTTTACGGAGGAACTAATGCATAAATAATTTACCTACCTTGACAACCAACAGTAGCATAGAGAAAAAAAAGGAGGTGTTTGCATCTTGAGGATTTGTACCCACCTACGTCATCAATGTAAACAAGACGCTCGTTGAGGGTTATGTTGACGCTGTAAAAACGGACCATAATGTCCGATTTTTTTACTTAAATCAACTCTTTATATAATTGCAAGCACTTTTTATAGAATGACTTTTTCCCTTAAATTACACCATTTCCAAGAAAATCGACAGGATAAAAACGTCGCTGTACCCAATGACGTCATCAAAGCTATAGATACTCTATGAAAAATTCCAAGATGCCCGAAATACAAACACCTCCTTTTTTTTCTCTATGCAACAGTAGAGCTTTGGACCTTCGATATGGATGGTGCATTCAAAATGCGACGGAGGTCCGCACACTGATTAATGAAACGTCGATGAGAAAGGATGAAGTGAGTTAGGAATACTCGGCAAAAAAGAGTGATGTTTGTGTTGCTTCATCGACGAAACTGTGCTTTCTGCGCACCAAAGTGAGTTAAACTTAAAGTTTTTGTGTACAATCTTAAACTTTGATCTCAAAGTTCAAGTAAAATTGCGTCTTTCCAAGAATAAGTGTTTTAAATAAATGTAGAAACAAATTGGATTTTAAAATGCCCTGTGAAAAACGGTGGGCAACATCACTAACTTGCCTTTCCAACAGGTCTAACACTGAGGTCAAATCCACATAGTACGAATAGGTCTGTGCCATTGAGAGAACTCTGAGGTCAAGTCTGATAGGTAGGTATCATTTTAGTGGTGATCACTTCTTACCCTGAAAATTCTAATGACTCTTGGAAACTGAGGTTTTATACAGTAATTTTTGGTAACGAGGAGCTAACACCTCACCAAAAAGCTGTTTGGTAATGTTTACTGACTTTAGGGTTGTATCAGTTACAGGACAGGTTTGAATGGTTTCTATAATGTATAATATTTTGAATAGTATCGGGTGAATTCGAAAGCACATATTTGAAAGCCTTTGACGCTAGCGTTAGAGACACACAAGAATTTGAGTTTTCCTTCATTTCAAAGGTTATGCAATTCAGGCAACACAGAAGTCGAAATAATTGTATCACGTTACTTGCAGTCAGCAAGAAAGTTTGACCGGCGATTTCAAAGAGCGCGTGCTCGACGTTGCGGAGAATTATTCGGGCTATTTTTGTGTATTATTTTTATCTCAAAAACACTCGAAATTTTCAGCGAGATTCTGCGGTTTTTGCTGAGCCCGTATAGTTTCAAACACGAAAAATTCGACAGTATGTACACCACTCAGTACAAGGTGCGGACTGGAAAACAAAGGATCACCGAACAGAGAAAATCCTAAGAACTGAGATGCGGAGAATAGGCAGACACTTAACTCATTTTCCGGTTGATAGAATCTAAAGATAATGGAAGTACTGAGCAACGGGCTATAATTGAAAGAAAAGCTGAGGCTTTAGAGCAGAAAGGAGATGCGTTGCCCCTTTGACGGGCTCGGCACAATGGTTGACCCCCTGTCTGGGGCCTGCGGGGCACTCTCATCTTTGCTGGCACCGCCACCGACGCGGCGCACCACTGGGAACGAGAACCAATAAATAGGCGATTGATTGCGGCTCGATACTGCTCGCCAGGTTTCTATTTGGGACTTCTAGCGAAAAAGTGCAGCTGCGTTTTGGCATGAGCCTCGAACCGATTAAAATTACACAGCTTTAAGGCTCGTGCTCAATTTTAGACAGGCTCCTTCCACTCCAGACGCCCAATAAGTACCGTTCAAGTTTTCAGTAACGTGCCTTGGTATAGGCGAAGTGTGAGGTCAGAAGAGTAAATTTTGAGAGGAGTATAAGACTTATGGTTTAAATATTTTTCATTGGTCAAAAAATTAGATCCTTTAATCTGGGAGAGTGCAAATGGTTTTAGGTTCATGCTAAATTTTAGACACAGGCTTTTTCCACTTATAGATGCCCAATAAGTACCGTTCAAGTTTTCAGTAAAGCACTTTGGTATAGGCGAAGTGTGAGGTCAGAAGAGTAAATTTTAAGAGGAGCGTCAGACTTGTGGTTTAAATATTTTCTATTGGTCGGAAAATTAGCTCTTCTTACCCGGGAGAGTGCAAATGGAAAATTCCATAAGTTCATTACTCGGGGAAAGCTTTCATAGGTCGTTTCTGTGGGGGCTTCAGTTTTGGCAGCTCACGTGTCAGGTGGGAACATGGCACATTTCGAAACAAAATAGTCGCAAAGATAATCCAAGCATTCGCCTAACTTGTCGTTTGCTGGTTGACTTCAGCGTAAATATAACTGACCTCATGAGGGCGCAGAAAAGGTGGACCAAAAATAAGATGCAGAAATTTGCCAATTTCAGAGCCGGGGTCTTCATAATCCGAAACCAAACCAACGCCCTGGATCTCCTCCGTCAGAATGGACCACTAGTCAAGGTACGAATTTCAGCATTCTGATACATGTTTCTAAACCAAAATTTTACGTAAAACACGATTCTTACAACGAAAATTACCGAAATCAATACCTTACTAAGATATTTAATGATTCTTAGTGCGTGAATTCAAACCACCCGCTCATGAAAACTCAATTCTCTACGTGATTCACATTGAGCGCTAAACGTTATCATGACAGTCTCTGCGATATAAAAATCTGGCAACCTCGATCAATCTTGACACTTTGGCTCAGCTATAGCAAATTGCTTATAGTTTGAACAACACATGGTGGAAAATGAACATTGCTCGATTGAGAAGCTTGCTGAAACCGTTGTAGAGCGCGATTTGACTCACGTAGAGCTTTGAGTTTCTTGTGAGCGGGCAGTTCAAATTCCTCGTAATCAGTGCGAAATAAAAACGTTAATATCTTCGTTAGAAGTTGATTTCGGTAATTTTCGTAGTGTGAATCGTGTTCTACGTGAAATTCTGGTTAAGAAACATGTATCAGATTGCTTAAATTCGTACCTTGTCTAGTGGTCCATTAATCCAACATTCTTGATAGTGATTGCTGGGACGTTGCCAATTTTTCTTTTTTCCTCACAATCGAGAGGGAATAGGGTGATTCCCATTATGCTGATTTGAACATTTAAAAATATCATTAAAGAGGTCAATAATGGAGGCTCAGGTGCAGTAACATAAACCTGAATAACAATAGGTACCTAAAATGTCCGGAAAATGAACGGGTTTCCTGATTGTTCCTTGATTTCCACTGAAATTTTTAATTCTCTGATAAATCACGGTTCTCTCCGGTCCTGGACAGCCAGGGTGTCTACTAAAACAGGCCAGCCAGGCTAAACAGGGCCAAAAATCAGTACTTTTACAGTACTTTTTCAGTACATTCCCGAAAAATTCAGGACTTTTTCGGTACCTCCGTCTAAAGAAATTTCAGAAATTTGGACTTCTCGCTCAAATGGCGACAAAATGACAATAAAATGAAAAAAAATCCTGGACCTTCTTGCGGAATTTCCGCACTTTTTCAGTACTTCTGAACCGCCCTTAAAAAACTATGTTATTCCCAGAATTTCAGAAATTCCAGACTTGTGGACACCCTGTGGACATCATGCGAAAAACTAGCGAATCCAAGGAATTCACCTGATTCCTCGGCAACCGCGGATGAATATGGCCGATGGGGGAGGGGTGAGACAGCGCCGTGCGAAGACCGAAGACCGACAATCATGAAAATGAGTAGGTGAGCGGACCGGACAGGAACATCGAAAGCAAGGAAAATGCCCCGGCCGGCCCGGACTCGGACTCAGTCCTGACCAGACCATCCGAGACGGGAGACCGGGAGAGTATAGAGGAAATGCAGGAAGAAAAGTGAAAGAGTGAAGCAGAGAAGAGGAAAGACGCTCACTATTCCAATGGCCTCAACAGCGTTGACACGTCTTCAGAATTGTTATTCTGATTGATAGGGCAACTTGGATACGATATAGGAATCTATGAGAAGACGGTGGGAAAGAAATCTGTCTACAAGCATTGAAAAAAAAAAAAAAAAAAAAAAAAAAAAAAAAAAAAAAAAACTACGGCCATGGAGGCCGTACTCTTTAGGGCTATATAAACATACCGCCCGCGTTCTGGGCTCAGAGGCCGAAAGTTCCGGGTGTAGCATCCGGAGTAGTCGAAGCTACGGCTCCATCACCCAGAACTTTTGGCTTTTGAGCCCGGAACGGACGGTATGTCTATATATAGCCCGGAACGGACGGTATGTCTATATATAGCCCGGAACTTTTTTTTCAATGAAAAAATTCTGTGAAAGTTTCAAGCGATCAGGTTGCCTCCTTTTTTTCCAAAAAATGGAACTGGAGCCAAAAAAAGATGCCAAATTCGAGATAGGTACGTGGTTCCTGAGTTGATCGCCAAGTTAGATAGAGACGCAGCCCTCGCCATGGAGTTTGAAAGTTTCTCATTGTTTTGCCTCAATATCCGAGTTATTCGTTTATTCATTTGATAAGCATCTATGACATTTTTCACCTTTAAAAAAGTTTCCGTAAGGACAAAATATAATACTCAACTCCTTCAAATGCGATTAAAGCTAATGTACCATTCGACCCAATCGGTCTGTCTCTGTCTGCTCGAGGCCGGTCGTTTCAGGGAAACCAGCAGTGTGGGAACTGTCTCTCATTATGTGTGTCCAAACTGAAGCGAAAAATAGTGTAATTCCTTCGGAAAATACACTAAAAACCCAGATCCTGAGGGAAATAATAGCAGGTATGATTGAATTCAATAATTTGGCGAAGAAAAATAAAGCTGTTCAACTTGTGATGAACTATAAACTCTAAACCCGCGCAACATCGAGTCAGAGGCCAAGCACCCTCGTCAAAGAGTTACCAAGAAAAAAAGAAAAATAATGAGGACGGGAATAATTAATTTTTCTAAAATAATTGGAGGAAGTTTTACGAGAAAGCTTGCCCAGCTTCAACATTTTCCACCGTTCAACTCGGTCTCGTCTGGAAAATTCCCCGAAAACTTAGGCGGTTCAATTCGCAATCCTCAGAAAACAGGGCTGAGGTAATTTATCAACTTTAAAGTTTGAGTTTGGGCCGTACCTTTTATAAATAGCGGCAACGCCGAGTTTTACTTCAATTTTTTTTTTTTTTTAAACAGAGAAAGCCAACTGCTTATTAGATTTCCTGCGTCGACATTCTTAGCACATTTTCCCGAAACGTTGATGAGCCAGTGAATAAGGCCTTTGCGTTCAACTCACGACCACAATCCAACTTTTAATATTGTGCCAAATCGCGGCTGGTGAGATGGTATGCGTACTTTTAATTTAACGAGAAACATCATTAAGAAGAGAAACCCTTGGCCTTTTACTGCGAAAGACTATACCAATTAAACAGGAACAAATGCATCAGGAATTGTAAAAGTATGAACGATGCAATTACAGTTTTGCTCATTCAATTAAATCACAACGCTCCTCTCGTAAATGTAATCCGCATGATTATTACAATTCCTTGCGGACCAATTGAAGTAAATCTTGCAATTAGGAACTAAAATTTCTGGCTTATCCGTAAAACATCTAATGTGCATAAGGAAACGAACGGCACATACGTTAGTTTCTAAACTGAGTCAAAAATTGAAGTTCTAAATTGCAAAATTTGCCAAATTTTTCTACTATACCGTTTGACAAAAATTCGATTGTGGTTCGACGCACGAGTCGTTATACATGAAGTTGGTGGTTTTGCCGACGTTCGTTAGAATTGAGTGCAAAACTGAAATTCTCATTACAGAGGGCGGAAAAAGCTCATTCAAGCACGATTTCCCTTCAAAGAAATAGGCATGCTGTTTTGTGCAACACTATAGTTACGACAAATCAATCAGTGGCGTTGCGTGAATTGCGATGTATCGATTGTTATGCCATTTAAACCTATGGTAAAGAATCGATTATTGAGGCGTTCGCTGCGAACACCCTGTTTATCGATCCTTTTCCACAGGTTTTAATGGCATAACAATCGATGTATCGCAAAGCACACCACGCCACTGAAATCAATGCACGACCAGAGTTGCACTAAACGGCATACCTCTTTGAGAGGAAATTGTGTTCGAATGAGCTTTTGTCCTCTGTAATGAGAATTTCAGTTTTATACTGAATTCCAACGCACGTTGGCAAAATTACCAACTTTCTGTCTACAGATTCACCCTAATATACACAGTCCGCTCTCCAATCGATCGAACAAATATAACAAATTCAGCTACAACTTCACGTATTACGACCACAAGAAGGATGACCGATGCTGCCATTTTAAGGCAGAACGCCGTATGAACATTCAAGAGTTGCCTTTCCCTCGATAAAATGTTTATTTTTTAGGAAAGTTATGAATATTTTTCCTTGCAATTTTCAGGTAAAATTGCTGAAAAAATCATCTGGAAAATTGGAAGGAGAACACTCGTAAGTTAACGGGAAAATTTGTGTTTTACAGGGTGTCTGGGTTTTTTTTCCATTTTGGGAAACCCTGATTTTTGACCGCTGAATCCTGATTTTACATTTTTTCCAAATCCTGACGTTTTACGTAGGAAAAAATTAACGGACAGATAGCGGATAATTAGCGGAAAATAAGCGGACGGCCGACTTTTCTTAAGTCCTGATTTAACGACCGACTTCTCTTCAAATCCTGCAGATGAAATCGGGATTAAACCCTGACAGAATCAGGCAAATCTTGATGCTAGACACCCTGCTTTATCGAAGGAAATTTGGCAACGCCTGAAGGTTCATACGGCGTTCTTCCTTAGCACGACAGAGTAACTCAAGAAAAGCCACGGGAACTCCCGCATGCACGGCGATCCACCGACACGATCCCGATGGAAACCCGGGAGGGGATATGGATCTGGCAACTCCTGGCTGAAGATAAGTGAGCGCCGTTCAAGGTTAACTCTTTTCAAACCTGATTTTCTTCCAGTTCCCGCTGCAGCCGCGGTCCCCGGCCGCTCGCCGCCGCACAGTGGATCGAGTCGACAGGAGGAGTCGGACAACATTTGGAAACTTTAAACGCTCATAACTCCGTTTATACAAAACTTGGAGGTTCTAAAAGTGGCTCCATTAGTTTCCTTGTGAAATATTCTTGAAGAAGCACCCCTTGAAGTTTAAAATGCGACGAATGGAGATGTTGCATGTGTGAGGGATTTGCGATTTGACTGTTGATCCTTTTGTAAAAGTTCGCGAGAAACACGATGGTGCCACTGGTTTTCCCTGAAATCAACTCCCAAGCTCAAAAAAAGCTCTCAAAGTGAGGCCAAACTGGAGGGGATATCCCGCCCTACCCTTAGAGCCCACCTCTACATCAAGACAAACTCTCCATGCAAAGATAGGGAGCAAATACATTGGCAGGGTTGCCACTTTATTTGGGGACTCCAAAACTGAAAACACGGCATCACTGCCAGTGTATTTGCTCCCTATCTTATAGTCTGTCCCAGATACGAAGAGCCCTGGAAAATCAGAGTAATTAGCACTATTTGGCGGGTTGGGGTGCCTCGACCCTCGTCACCTGTCATCTCGTCGCCTCTCACATGCGTCGCACAGAGGGTCGCAAGCCACCTTGAGGCAACGCATACTCCCTTCGCATCTTTCCGCGATGGTTTTCCCCGAGGCCCAGGAGCGGATTCCCGGCGTAAGACGCCGACGCGCCGCAGAGCTCATAACCAACCCTCTGTGCGGTGCGGGGTTGGCTCGGTGATTAGTCGGACACAATAGAACGAACGATACCTTGCTTCTACATCGTGCAAATTATTCCGATTTTCCAGGGCTCTTCGTATCTGGGATAGACTATAGCATGGAGAGTTTGTTTTGATGTAGAGGTGGACTCTCAGGGTAGGGCGGGATATCCCCTTCATTTTGGCCTCACTTTGAGAGCTTTTTTTGAGCTTGGGAGTTGATTTCAGCGAAAACCAGTGGCACCATCGTGTTTCTCGCGAACTTTTACAGAAGAAGCAACAGTCAAATCGCAAATCCCTCACACATGCAACATCTCCATTAAACTTCAAAATTTGCAGTTTGAGTCGAAAATTTCATGTCCGACCTCTCTCTTTGACTCGGTCCACTGTGCGTCGAAGACGAAGACCCCGACCGTCCTCACCTGGGAAAACCAGCCGAGCTGGCAACCCGGCTGGGAAGCGCGGTTCCGGGGTCTCGGCCACTCTGGACGCAGCTTTGAGCCCCCTCTGGAGGAGTCCAGGTCCCCCTCGGACCCCCCGCTCTCCGCGGCCCCCGCGAAGGGGTCAATGTTGCCGGCGTTAGGCTGGCTCCATCAGGATGCTCCATGGTCCGTCGGGCCGGATGCTGCGACCATCCGCCGCGCTCCGATGCTATTATACAAACAAGTTGGATTTTGCAATCGCTAGCGATAGCAATATTCGTCATGGGAACGTTAGCTTCTGGGATATGAAAATGTTAAGGTACAGTTCGTTTGTAGTATCTTCTGAATTGAAGGGGCTATGTAATTTTGTGTTGACATCTCTTTTTTAACATTTTTAATTATTTTCTTTGCATACAAGAAAGCTGTTATGTACCAATTATTTATTTTCGTTGGATTATATATGGTTTTCGGAAGTTAACGCATTTAAGTTTCAGGTTCGCTTTTTCGGCGTAAAGTATACATAAGGTGTCCCAAAAGCACCGGGACTTGTTCTGTAACTTCGAAAGTAAGATAGATACAGACATGATCTTGATTTCATTTTAAAGATCAACTCAATACCTATCGATTAAAACCAAGATCAGCTCAATCGGATAAAAATTGACCGAGTTATGGCAATTTGAAATCAGCGAGGAAAGTTTACGCCTACGGTTTTTAAGGAAGATTCTTCATCGCCGTAAATCGAAAAGTCGGCCGATAAAGTGATGCTTATTGTGTTTTTTTATTTTCGAGGTGTCATTTATCAACATTTTGTACCATCAAACACAACAGTTGACAGTGCGTATTATTGCAAAGTACTAAAGGAGTTGAGAATGCACATTTCCCGGAAACGGTCGGACTTGAAAGCTTCGTGGATACTCCATCAAGACAATGCGCGGCCTCACACATCGAGCTTAACACGTGAATTTATGAGTAAAAATGGAGTTGAAACAATCCCTCATCCCCCTTATAGCCCTGACTTGGCTCCATGTGATTTTTGGATGTTTCCTACGCTTAAAAAGGAGCTTCGCGGACGAAGATTCGTATCGAAGACCGAAATCCAGAATGCAATTCAAAACTTCTTCAACTCCATCCCAGAGGAAGAATTCAGGAAAACAATGTTGGATAAGTGGCAAGAGCGCATGAAAAAGTGCATCCGGTTTGATGGACGGTACTTTGAAAAGCAAAAGGAAGTTATGGAAGATTCGGAGGAAAGTGGATACGAATATTAACTTTTTGAATCCTGGTAAGCGAAAAATCTTCCTAAAAACCGTAGGGGTAAACTTTCCTCACTAATTTCAAATTGTCATAACTCGGTCAATTTTTATTCGATTGAGCTGATCTTGGTTTTAATCGATAGGTATTGAGTTGATCTTTAAAATGAGACCAAAATCATGTCTGTATCTATCTTACTTTTGAAGTTACAGAACCAGTCCCGGTACTTTTGGGACACCCTACGTATGATATTTTTACTCTACACATATGCCCGAATACGCATCATAAGGGACCTATGTGCTTCCTAAGTTGCCAAGTATTAATTATTGTTAGATTATTGGTCTAAAACATTCAATACAACCAGTAAAAATTAGCTGTCCCCTACGAGATTCGAACCCCCGCTCGCACAAAAAGTGACACTCTCCCAGAGGCAGAAAGGTAACGCAGCCATTTGAGCTATTTCGCTGCTCAGATATGCATGGAGAAAAAGAGAACACTTAAGTGATCTCGGACGCTGAGCGGGGCTTCACAAAAGACGTCCTTGAGATTTCAACGGTTCGGCCACTGGCGTGATAAGACACAACGGATCAACCGCATTACTCTGTGAGACATTGTTTACCTATGCTGTCATGTGTCACGAGGTTCATATCAACAGGCATTTGCGATCGCGGCAGTAAGCTCAGGCAATATTTCTGTATTCATGGATTAAATCCATCAATCGAGTTCTGATTTTGGCTCATATATCCGTAACGGGTCCTCCAGAGCAATTTTCCACCTTGTACGATGGTTATTATTTCTTTATATCTATGTTTAAAATTTGAGGTGGGATAATGGCGGCTTCTCAAGAGCAACGAGGTAGGCGATCTTTTGCACCAACGAACAGAAAACTGATGGCGAAAAATAACCAATCAGAACCTCCCAAAAAAAAGAATTTGCCTAAAAACGGAACTTCGTGGTTCTGCGCAGATTTACCAGTCAGACACGACATCTCAAGGTGGAAAAAAACTCGCTGAAAGCGAATTTTAGCAATCAACACAACTTGACGTAGAGACATGATTGGCTAAAAAATACAACGGTTTTTGATACATCGGAAAATCAACCAAAAATCGGAGACTGGGCGAAACGCTCAAGGTCGCAGAGGTATAGGGAATCCCATTGCGAAAGCAACGGAACGATTCTAATATCATGGGGAACTCCGTTCCCATGACAAACTCCCGATCGGTTTTAGTGGTCGGCCCACAGGCTATCTCGGTTAAAACGACTTCCAACTCATACAATGGCTAATATTACGTATAACGTGTGCATAACGCCTTATTAAGGTAAGAACGTTGCAGTTGAAACATGCAGAATCGACTTAATATGTCGACTTATTGCTTATACATACAGGGTTATCCAAAAGTCACCTACCACCCCGTAACTTTTTTCCTAATTGAGATAGAAGTCATCACGTGATCATCAGTCGTATCAAGATCACGTGATACGACTTGGATCGTTTGACTTTCCTAGGTTTCAATAATTCGAAAGTACGCTCCAAATTCAAGAAATGATGCCTATGCACCGGTTTAAACTTTTTGGAATGAGTTGCATTGATTTTCATAACTGTTGGCAGCACATTTACACCGAAAAAAATAATATGCTGTTTTAGCACCTAGGATGTCAAAAATGTGTCTGGTGATCCCAAGATGCTACCTCTACTGCCTTCGCAATTAACTTTACATCCTATGAATGCAAATTCAACTGCGTGGGCAATCAAGGTAGCATTTTAGGATTACTAGACACTTTTTTGACATCCTAGGTGCTAAAACAGCATACCACTTTTTTCAGTGTATATTTAATACGGATGAGCAATTGAAGGTAAAATCTCGAGGCACGACGCACGAATGTGATGCGGCGCGGGTGATTTGAAAATTTGACCAAAGAACGGTAATTAATTAGCGATTAAATTAAAAATTAATAAAACAGCGGCTGGAGGCCATAACTTTTTCTGTAAACTACCACCAAACATAAAGAAAAAAATTAAAGATGAGCTCCGAAGCCACAACGCCCTGATCAGGCAATATCTACTTGAGCAATGTCCCTATTTCATCAACGACTTCATAAACGGGAAAGGTTGAAATCATTGTCGTTATTTATATATTTATTCTTGTTTTTTGTTTTGAAATTTTGACGCATTTGTAAAAGCCATGTGCACAAAACAACAAATAAAGCAATATATTATTATTATATTTTTTATTTTTATTTTCACACAAATGTATGTGGCTTCCCAGTTCATGCCGGGCTGGGCCTAGGGCATGAACCTTTACTTTATATGCTACCTTATTATTATACCATAGAATTTTTTTTTTTTTTTTTTTTTTTTTTTTTTTTTTTTTTTTTAAATGTAAATATGTACATGTGCGTGTATGAGATACTTTCGCTTTAGAGCGATAAAAATTTCCGTACCATATTGCACGTGCTTAAAATTACAGCTTTTTGCATTCTCTGCATGATGTTCTCCTGGACCTCCAATTGTCTCAGTGCTACACTCAGCTTGGTAGGTACACCGGTGTTCGAGATTACGATTGGAACAATGCGGACTTCTTGCAGCTTCCATATGGCCTTGATTTCATTACCTAACTCCACGTACCTTTCTATTTTTTCCTGTTGCGTCTTCTGCAAGTTGTGATTATTGGGGATTGCTATATCCATCAGGTAGGCTGTTCTTTGGCTTTTGTTCACCAGAATTATGTCGGGCCAGAATATGTTATGTGGGGCAGTCTTATCCGTGATTACCGTCCGATCATAATAGAGCTTACATTTATCGTTTTCAAGCACAACTTCTGGAGTATATTTATAATACGGCGTTTGCTTATTGATAAGCTCGTATTTCATGACTCTTGATCCGCAGACACTACTGCTTCGTGCAGTGGCGACTCTTGTCCCGGAGGTTTTCAACTTGCTTAACTTGTAGTACGTTGAGATCTATCAGGCCTCTCCCACCTTCTACTCTGGGTAGGGTGAGCCGAATCGATGACGCCTTGGGATGGTGCACATTATGTTTGGTTAGGAGAGTTCTCGTTTTGCGTTCGATACTGTCGATGTCAGTTGGGGTCCACCGGATAGACGCTATTAGTGGCGACGTCATCATAGGGATTCTCCGTTATATCGAATTGGATCCAAACAATAACATTGGCATAACCTCTTTTAATGCTACCAATGCGAAAAAATCGATAAATATCGCTTTTCTGTGACGTTGCACTAATAGCGTCTATAACACCGAATGAGTACGTGAGTAGGGGTATAGCATAGGCGTTAATTGCTTTGATAAGGTATTTCCCATTCAGTTTCGTTCGAAGTATAGAGCTAATTTTCTTGAAGTATTGGTCCCTGAGGTTCTCTTTGATCTGTTGGTGTTCGATGAGTTTTGCTTGTTGGAATCCAAGATATCTGTAAACATCTCCTTCCTGCATAGCCTCCATTATTCCGTCCATCGCTTGGTATGCTTCTACACGCAGCTGGCCTTTTTCAATTGTTAATGTTTTGCATTTATCCATTCCGAAGCTCATGCATATATCTAGCTTTTAGTACACCTTTACTGAGCCAGATGGTAGAGTGATTACTCTCGATAGAGTCATTTTCTAGCATCAGTGGATACTGTCCGTGCATGATCTTTCCTTTCCATTTGGTTCTGATGCTTTCTGAGATTTTCTTTTTGATTTTTTGCTTCCTGCTGTTTATGGGGGCCACTTCAAAGTTTTCTCCGAGCTCGGCTTCAAATTTGTTTGCTTCCTCCGCAATGTGGTCTTTATCTAGAGTAAGATTGACGGCATATACGGCTTTGAGAAAAGGGTCTTCGTTCTTTTTTTCCTGGAGGTAGTACTTTGCATTGATGATGGAAGATTTGTACGTTGATTCTATTTGCCTAAGTCCTCGTCCTCCTAGTTTTCTGCTAACGTATAGCCTGTCAACGTCTGCGGATGGGTGGTGCATTTTATGCATTGTCAAAAATTTCGCCTGTATATGCGAGGAATTAAGTTTGCCAGCCAGAGTGCAATGGGTTTTGAGTTTCGTTAAGTTTCCACGGAGACATCTCAAAATAACGCAAAAGTTCGTGTAAGATACAGTAGCGGCTCTCATTCTCGGTTGTTGGCGATCTCTATAGGCTTGACGAGGTCGCTACCGCTCCTAGTAATTACCTGTATCCTATTTGTTCATAAACGTTTTTCATGGATTTATAGACATTCATTTTTCCCAGCCATTTTCTCTTCTGTTTGTATGTAATTATGCTTAAAACTGCGTATTAACACAAAGTGAAGTACGAAACATTCACGAGACATTTTTTGTTTGGCTCGTTCTTCGTGTAAATTACAAACAAATATGTTTTGAAGTTTGTTCATAGACGAGCAAGGAACCTTTGAATAACATAAAAGACCATATGTATCCATATACTATTCATAACGGTTTTATCACGCATCGGGTCCCGAAGAGTAACAACATGTGTCATTCCTATACCTACCTTATTGCCTAAACGCGTCGCCATGATATAATACAAGAAAGCAGTTAGAAAAAGGGAAAAATTAAATGCTGTCACATGTGGCGTAGATTATCGATAAGCATTTTATGTGAAGCAATTAATTTATCCAACTAAGATAAAAAAAAAAAAGTTCAACCAAACAGCCTGCGCGTATATTTTCAGTGTTTTTCTAAACTTGTTGAGATTGTTAGATTGTAAGTTGAAGATGACGGCAACTATTTCTTAGACAAAGAAGATTCCGCAAAAATGATACTTTTTTAATGGCGAATACAGAAAACAGGTAAATAACTGAAGCATCTAAATTTAGATAAAAACATACTGATTTTCTTTGCTCCTGAGGCTTATACTGAGATACATAATTTGACTGGATTGTTATTATTAACCCATGATAAATAATTTTAGAAGTGAATAGTTAGGGCAATAGTTAGGGCGATTCAATAGTTAGGGCGAAAGCGCGTTTTCTATCATACATTCCTATCAGGCGTACTATTATGATCTTTGTTTTATTCAAGAAACTTTCCACACCTAATTTCTGCTCCAGGGCCAGAAATAAACGGAACTAGACACCTTCCTTGCCTTGTTAGGTGAATTTTTTTTTAAAAAAATGCACCCTTTCATCTTTCAAATGTAGCCGCCCTTTAGGATTTGGGGCACCCCCTTCAACCAGCGGGATTTTTCGACTTGATACATGAAATCTAGAATCAAAATTACGCATAGGAATTGATACACCTCACTCGCTTTTTTCGTAAAAATCTAAAAAATGCACCCCTCCTGTCCCTCAAATTTAGCCGTCCTCTTGGATTTAGAGCACTTCCTTTGACCGGGGAGCTGTTTTGACATCATAAATGAAATCCACGACCAATATTATGTAGGAAATGATACCTCACTTGCCGAATTGCGTAAAAGTTAAAAAATTACCTCCTTTGCCTTTCAAATTTAGTCGCCATCTTGGATTTGGGGCACCCCTTTTGACCCGGGGGCTTTTTTGACTTCATATATGAAATTTGCGACCAAAATTACATAGGAGAAGATACCTCACATGACACTATAGGAACATTTCAAAATACCGAAATCCCATACGGCCTTATTATGGCCGCCATATTGATTTAAGGCATTTTGGGGGGGTGCTCCGGGGTCGGACCGTGGTGAACTTTTAGTATGTTGTTCAGGAGGATCTACTGACGACGTTTACATAGGAAAAGTGTGTTATGCAATTTGTTCCGGGTCAAACCGTATTTCTCTCTGACTAACGCGATAGAGATAACATTTTTATCATAATTATGGCAACAAGGGATGGGGTGTTCTCATACTTTTATTAAACAAGTAGATAAACCCAATTTCATAAGTATATGTTAAAAGTAAGATCCTGGAGAAATTTTAGATTTAAACAAGTGGCTACGCGTTGAGTCGGAAGGATCCGCCGCTCTCGCGCGGCAAAAAAATTCGGAGTTTTTTGCGCGTATTTCGGCAACAAATCATTGTAAAAATTTCGTTAATGTACCATTTTAAAGCTTAAACAATTCTCTAAAACTTTTGTAGAAGGCATTTTTTCCGATTTCTAACGATTTGGGACCTGAAATCTGCTTTAAAGATTTTTAGAAAATACAAATGTTCAATTTTTCGTAAATTTGACAACTACGGTAATTTTATATCCAAACGTAGTTGTCGTCAACATGTACCTGACTCAATTTCTGACAATTTAAAAAAAAATTGACCTCAATACGATAATTTGATGCCAAGTTATAAGCGTTTGAAAATTGGCGAATTTTCAGGGAGTTCCCTGATTTTTCAGGGCTTTCCGCACGTCGGAAAGTTGGGGAATTTTCAGAAACTACACTCCTACTGGGGTACATTAACGCCCTTTAGTTGGAATTTGCTTCCGATTTTTTTCCACCTAAGGTCCAATTTCATGCTAGATTGCCTGGACGGGTGCAGCCAACGCGAGGTTTGAGGTCCCTCATTGACTACGTGATTGTTTTTTAAACACCTGACGATGAGCGGTTGCTCGAAACGGCCGTACTGTAAGAAGTATCAACAACAATTTTAATAAAACCGGTAAGAAAAAGTTTTTAAAAACTTGATAAAGTATGGCCAATAAAGTTAACAAAAGAAGTAATACAAACCAGCCATAAGTAAGTGTAAGTGGTTCTGAGATTTTTGTTCTCTTAAGTTTTTTCTTTTCCTTTGAATATTCTCGTTTTAAATGTTATATCCTCAAAATGTAAGATAATAGTCCAGTCAATCTGGCCCAAAAAGGGGTCTACTTTGCGAAAATCTGAGGAGAAAAAAGTATGACGGATTCCCATGTAATTTTGGTCGCTGAATCCGTATCTGATGTTTGCCAACAAAAATTTTGGCCGGAAATGGCCACCATCTTAATAAAAATGACGAAAAATCACGTTTTCCCCCAAAATCTCACTTATTTTGGGGTTTTCGACAGTTATCTTCATTTAAAAAGGACGTAAAATTCCATATTAAACGGCTTTTAGATTTTTGAAATCGGACGATTAGGGTAAAAGTTATGGGCGATCGCGTTATGGGTGGTTTAACGGGTTGATGAATTTTTCGTAAAATTTGCTGCAAAAAAACGCAGTAACGCCGTTGGAAGTGAAACAAAAATTCCGAAAATGGTCTGCATATGTCCCCCTTGGTACCAGTGACCCTCAGCCATGAAAAAATGCCCCGCCCCGGCCCCTTATTCAATATGCACTTATTTGAATTAAATCACACTAATTGCAAATATCAAAAATGTATGCAAAACCCTAATGGACCACTTGGTTTTCCAACTCCCATCACCCCCCCTTAACCCCGTTATGACCCCCCTTACCTACCCCTCCACCCTTCCACCCCAAACCCTTATTAGGCATGTATGAGCCACCGAACCGATTATGAAAGCAAGAATTTTTTGGCGCGTATACGTAGTATGCCGCCTTTGTGATCGTTTCGACCCCCCACTCGATACAATAACCGAGTCCCTTAGTTCCTTACGGAAAAGTGACTGCCGCGAACTTCTGAGATTTTCCAAAGCGTGTAAAAAGTTTATTAATCTGTCAATAATTATGATTTAAAGTTGTTTCTCATTCTGGGGCTTTCTAGTTTATGTGCAGTGAATACCAAGAGTCTACGTTACTTGTTTTTTTTTTTAAAAAAAAAAGCCTAAGAATGCGCAGCGCTGATTTAAAATATGCATATATATAAGCAGAGGCAAGCGAACTGATTCGAGGATGGCTGACCAGTTTGGCACTCTTCGAATGAGAATTTCACTCCTTCGTTTTGTTCAAAACGTTGCTTTGACAGATTTCCACACCCCTGTTATGCTTTTCAAAATTTGGTACCACTGCTCTGATAGCCAGGGCTGCCGTAAGTGCAATCTGTGATGAGCCTCGAGACTTATTAGACCATTTGCTAAACGCGGCTCATACAGGAAGCTACTTGCGTACATATGGAAATCTACCTACCCCTATCTCCTCCACGCGCCTGACCCCAGCGTTGGCTTCTCGAAAGAGACAATTCCGGGGATCCCGGCGAGCGGCCGCCAGGACCCGATTACTCACGCTTCATTAACCATTTCACCGTCACGCTAGGATTCGTCCAATTTTCAAAAAAAATTGTTTCGCGTGTACTTGGCAATTTTTTTCTTACTCTCCGTTAAAACACGAATTAAAAGGGGTCTCATTCATAAAACTTGGCCGAATAGAAGAGAAGTTACAGTATTCGAAATCTGAAGAAATCAACAAAACCTCGAATTCTCCAAACAAAAAATAAAATGAAGGGGGAAAAAAGAAATGTATAAATTACAATTAGATAAAATTGACCTCAGAATTTGACAAGCAATTCCATTATATAACGGAGAAAAAATTGGGAGTAATTACAAAAAATTCGCCTCTTCCAAGGGGCTTCCTCGTAAGAATTTTGACCTGAAGACAAGGGTCGAATAGCAACAGTACTCCATACAATACACATTGTGCCTCAACGAGTTAAACATGTTTTATAAAACCAAATCGAAATTTTTTTATATTTTTAACTACAGTGTGGAACGTTAAGGCGCTTTAAAAGTATTCTGGGGCTATAATAGCTAAATCACCGGTAGTAAATCCCGTTATATTATTAAAAAGAAATTGACTCCATAGTTTAATGCCTTAGTTTCTTTAGTACGATTATTTTAAGCACTCAAACATTTATACCACCAGTTTTAGCTATGAGGAGATTTCCTGAGAGCCGATAATATCACGAATTTCTCATAGAACCCTTCAAAAATGGCTTGCTTTTTGGGCAGCCGATTCGGCCATCGAACCGGGGTTTAAAGGGAAGCTGATAATAACACAAACCTCTGAGAAAAGTTTTGAGATAGACATGGATTCTGTTCAGCATATCGATGCATAAGCATTTTCACACGTAGAATCTAATTTTCACGTCAGGGAGTGGACATATTTTGATTTTTTCGATTCTATACGGAAAATTGATGGTTCTTCGGGATTGAAATTACTTGTAATTGTTTCTTGAAAAATAAAGGCACCCAAAATGACTATAACATATTGACTTTTACATATGTGCACTCACGAAATTGATTCGTAAATTCAACGAGTGGGTGCATCGACCTGGTATATCAAGTTTCTGCGATATTTTACGGCAAATCGGTAGTTTTTCGGGATGTAGATTTCTTACTTTCAATTCATAAATGAATAAAGCATAGACATGGTTGAACTGCTTCTTTCCATGGAAAGACGTTTAAAGTAACAAAATCAATACATATTTAAAGCAATTGCATTTATGTCGAGTCAATTTATTTTCAATAATATAACGGGATTTATACTACCGGTGATTTGGGTATTTTAGCCCCAAAATACCTTTAAATCGACTTAATCTTCTAGGAGTTCGACAGAATTTTTCCTCTCTTCGCTTAAATTATTCCGCAGCACTTTTCTTCAAGAATCTGATAAGATTTTGCTTCAGGCAGATCAAAAAACTTAAATTCGTTCGAATAGCTCTCCACATTCACAATACACGGTCTCGTTAAAGTGCGTCGTTGAAGAGTTGGATCGTATGAATTCTCTTGTTGTGCTACTTGCCTATTTTGAAATCTCTGTAAATGAAAACTAAAAGGGTTGATAGGTGCGAGTTAATGACGCGCCTTATCAACACATTGTGTTGGAGTTCACTGCTTGTTTTTTATTATTATTACCTAAAGGTCGTGTCAAATAGTATACAATTAATTAAACGTGTCGTACAACTATGACTAATTATAAGAACATATAACTAAAACTTATTCTACTAGTTAATTATTCCTCCTAATCTCCTAAGTGGCTATGAGATGATGTTATTTCTTCTTGACATTTAGGAGTGACACCCGTTTTAGTTTATCTTATATCCTATTACATACTAATCTGATGATGAGAATTACCTAATAAAAGTGATTGCTGGAAGCTAATGTTTCAATTTCCTCCGAGAAAGATTATATGATGAAAGTTTCAATTTCCTCCGAAAAAGATCATATTTGATTTTTTGGCAGTTCATCTTTATACTAAAAAGACTCAGACCCTTCCTGGGAAAGTAGAGGTTAAACCATCCTTAGAAAATTGCTCTAGCTACGCATATGCCGCTGCTAATCTATCTCTTGTATTTGAACATGTTCTTGTCGATCAACAAGTTTGCTTAACAAACAAACTTAATAGATGCCGGCAGACATTTTCGGTCAGACCGGTCAGAATTCGTTGAGTTGAGGATTTAGAGTAAAGCTTTAAGGACAACTCGCGCAGTATCACTTTACTCTCCGCAACTTCTCATTTTTTGTCGATCAGAGCTCAACTCTGTCAATGTTGTGAGCCAAACCGTACAATAATTCTTACTGAATAACGTACTTTTGAGCGCGCTATGCTATAGCGGGCTCCTTAGAATACGCCGCGAGGCGACCGGTAGATCTTGATACTAGCTCCATTGTATCCTGGGTTATTTTTACAGCCTCTCCGTGGCGGGAACGTAGTTGTATTTTCTCATCGTGATAATTAAACGTGGAGACCGTTTAGAGTGCTGATAACAATTTTTTAATAAATGCCGATAACAAAGGAGTCTATTATGACCCTTTATGTCCTGCTAAAGCTCTCTAATATTTACGTAGCTACCAAATTGCTTAGGGCAGATCGCTGTTTGAAAATATTCATATCGGTTACACGTGCAAGCTGCGAGGCCATGTAAGAGGGTTTCTGATTGGCTGTCATTTCGGCATGGCAGTAAAGGCCAAGAAACACCAGCAAGTTACACTCAAGTGTCCAGCGTCCCAACAATCAATGCTATGACGTCACGAGACCCTAATCGTTGACTTCTCCGTCTTCATCTCCTCCTTCACGGCAACACTTCATTCCTGCACCCCGCATCTCGGCTCCTATTGCATAGATTTTTGTAAAACTTAGCAACAGTGCGTATTTTTTGACGAGAAACTCGAATTTTCAGTCACTTATTCAAAATTCGCAAATCCAAGATGGCGGATCCGGCCTAAAATGATTTCTTGGCTCCTATTCCATCGATATTCGTAAAACTTCGTACCAGGCGGTATTATTCGACCAGCAACTCGAATTTTCAGTCTAATTTTCGAAATTCTCAAATCCAAGATTGTGGATGAGGCCCAAATTGCTGTTATAGCTTCTGATATTGATAAATTTATTTTTGTTAAACTTGGTCCCGTTGTCTCAAGTAGCCTATGAGTTGTGCTTAAACTCTCTCATTGGGTCAGATTAATTTCATTTTATTTGCGGCTGACCGTAAATCAACCAAACGCAAGGTGTGACGACAGAAGTTGCTTTGAACCACGAAAAATATCGATAAAGAATCGATTCTTTTAAATTTTTTTGTCTATATCTTGCGTTTTCCCGATATTAATGTTGAAGACAGGAGAAACTTTAAATTAATGTCAATAAATTTTACTTGGCATCTATTATTTGGGATATCATTTTATTTTAGGCGACGAATGTTTATATTTTTAGCTTGGCAGCTCATATTTACATGGAAAGGTTTTTGGCGGGATGAATGTAACTCACAATTATTTTAAGGAGTTTTTATAATTCGTGAAATAACTAAAAACCAGGATAAGCCTGAATGTGACTATGCAGATATATGCTTATGGCGCGCTCTTCCAACACCACGTGTTGGATTTACCAGCTTGTTTTTCGCTTGGATAATCCTGTTTAAACAGAAATTCACCAAATCCCATTTTGGGAAAAAATTAGTAAAAAGTGGATGTACCTGTACCCCTAGACCCCCCACTCNNCAAATGCCCCCCCCCCCCCGAACTCACTCTGGATCAGCCACTGCGGTACAACGGAAAAGTTGCGGTTTACAACTACATACAGTTAAATCTAAGTTCAACATATTAAATTTTCTTCACACTTTCACAGCAGCCGAAGTGCCTTAAATTGCAATTTAATTCAAATACATTTATTTGGTGTCGAAAATGTAAAAATTATCAAGCTATGAAAATGAAACTTCTTTGCTGTGGTCTTTCGATTTATTGCTACTCGGGGTATGGCATGTTTTGTATTGATGGATAAAGTCACTTGAGAAGTTAACACTCGAGGTCATATAGAATCAACTTAATTGTAGGGCATCATGTGTTATAGACATTGAAACTGCCTACTCGCCCAACTCCCAAACGTCGAGAGCTTATCAATGGTTACTTACTAACTTTAATGAGCTTCTTTTTCTCCCCGATTGTGATTCTAAGCAGGCGAAGTGAAGTAATAAAATAGTTATTGTTGTATTACTTTTCTACAGCTGTTCCAAACTATACCTACGCCTGTAATCACTCATCGAAAAGTTACGTATTTTTAGATCGATGTTGGTATTCTGTCTATCCAAGTTCGTCGATCCATGCACTTACGGATAATCTTATTTTTATACATGGCTTATACATTGATTGAAACTTAATGAAATGTCGTACTCAAGTCGAATTCAATAGGGTTTCCCATACTTCTGAATATTTATGAGACAAATTTTCGAGTAAACGAAAGCGTATCTGCAGGGGGGAAAAATTCGGAGGTCAAGAAGAACCAAGATCTTTAATTTTGAATCCGCCCCAATTCCAATTCGAGAAATTTTGCGATAAATCAGAGTACCTGATCAAAGTACCCTTTTTTTGCCCTTCAACACATGTCGTAATTCATGAAAAAGTTCCGAGTTGCCACAATACAGCTTAAAAACTCAATTCCTGGAAATTGGATAACATTAACACTTACAGAATTTAAGAACTTGAAAAGATGACTCCTTATTTTAAAAGTTTAAGAATGCTGGGTAACACTCGCATAAAAACTGCATTTCCGAATTTTCATCCGACAAAAATTCTCTTGGACGTCTACCGCCAAACTCAGGGACAGTTGTTGTCCATAGAAGTTGGCCGATCCCCTTTGTTTTTGATCAACAATAGTTCTAACCGAGGTGTTACTGAGAGACACAATAATAAAACAATTTAAAAAGCGGGTAACAAGGTTAATTTTCACGAATAAAACCAAAACGTTCCGGTTAAAAAACCAAAGAAAAATGGTAAAAATCTTAAATAGTACTTAATGAAATAGTAGGCACTATTTTAGATTTTTACCATTTTTGTTTTTACTATTTTATCCAACTGAGGAAGGCTGAGTTTTCAGACGAAACGTTTTGGTTTTTTTTTTTGGAAACTTAGCCTTGTTACCAGCTTTTTAAATTTTTTTATTATTGTATATCTTATCACGGGCTGCGGAGCATCAATAACATCTCACGTTACTGAAGATTCTGCGAGCTCTCTCCCAATTTGCTCATCCTCATTTCGACGCACGGTGATTGATTTTAGTGCGAGGAGCGTCGGAGAACCGCAAATTGCCTATCCTACGAATTTGAGGCGAAACAAGTCGCGGGGCGTAACTTGCGTGTTGTTCATCGACTTGAGGTTGGCGCGCGCCATAACCGCAGCCGGTAATGCGCTATCGCCAATGGGTGGGCTTCCTGTCCCAGAGGTTGCATCATTTGCCGGTGCGGTTACCAGGGCAACAACAGCACTTAAATAGTAAACACAGAGCATCATGAGAATTCCGAGTGTTTTCCGCCGCGTTATTTACATTCTCGAGCCTGGAAGTTGGGTTTTATCAAGAATATCAGAAATCGACTTCGATCATGAAATGTAATGGCTCCAGTTGAAAACACATCCGCGGATATTGTAAGTTGATTATAATTGTCATGCACCTTGAAGAGACTTATGAAAAATAATCATTCCTGTCTTGTCTTTATGTCGAATGACAAAATTATTCCCTTATCAAATAATTAAGAATTCCTGCGATCACAAGATAGTGAATGATAACAAGAATTTAATGAGTATAAGCTATGCTTGTAGATAGGATATTTTTCTGTAAATAAGTAGAGACCCCTTTTTCAGGAGAGAGCTTCTCTTCAGATGAGGGGAGTAATTTAAGGTTCTTCATCAGAAAAATTTCATCACCATCCATTCTTTCTTCATCCACAGAATGTTTCAAACACAACCAATGCGAGGGGGAATGTGATCCTATTTGATGCTTCGAAAAATGAGCATTTTGGAATACATGAAAACTACAAACAGTTTCATCACTTGATAAGAGGGAGCTGGACAGTTGATGTGTAAGTAATTTATAAACGTTTACTCGATAACTTTAGGACATTTTTTATTATCCTAATCTGATCGAAAGTGTAGAAAAAAATGATCGGAAAAACGAAGAACAGGAACAGAACATGATCATAAGAGTTAACGATTTTGTTGAATTCTAGCTCTGAAAGCAATACTCTTGAAAAAAAAAACAAGATACAATTTTAAGCAAATTTATGCTTTTATGGAAACAAAACTCTCATTTTCTATATTATCATCTTGAATGTTTACTCAGGTACCTACCCACAAGAAGTTCCTGCCTTAACGAGAGCCTTTCTAAATTGAGGGCTAATTTTTTCAGTACCACAGCCTTTCCGGTACAAATTCCTATACACAACTGTAATATATTCCTTCTAAAGCACTACAAGATTTTACAAAATCAATGAAAAAAGCATGCCTAACTGCCGCACTATCATTGGTATGATTTTCCGCTGTGCTATGGTTTTTATCCAGTGAGGTAGCCACTTGTCCAATGCAATGTTATGTTTTAACACATCTGATTTATTTCAGGAATAAAGATGAACTCTCATCCAGTCAGTTGCAAGGTGTCACAATACTGGTCTTGGCCGGTCCACAGGAAATGTTTTCGGAGGGTGAATTTGATGCTATAAAGAAATTTATGGAGAGTGGTGGCTCTGTATTTGTTATGCTCTCAGAGGGTGGCGAAAAGAGCTCTAAAACAAATGTCAATTTTCTCCTTGAGGAATTTGGAATTATGATCAATAATGGTAAGTATCTTTTTGAAGCGAGTTGTTTATAGATACCACAAGAGGAAAATGGTGGGGACAAATGAAGATGGAATCTTTACATTGTAAAATAGACCCTATTGATTTTTAAATGTTCAAAAAACTAGCTGATGACAATGCTTAATTTTTGTGCGGAAAACTTGTTGACAAAATCTCACTTGAATTACACCCTATCAACAGAATAAAAGGGGAAATAATAATATGTATAATGGACCACTAGACAAGGTAGGAATTTCAGCATTCTGATACATGTTTCGTAACTGAAATTTCACGTAGAACACGATGCGCACAGCGAAAATTGCCGAAATTAACTCCTTACGACGATATTTAATGATTCTTGAAGCGTGAATTCAAACCACCTGCTCGTGAAAATTCAATGCTCTACGTGATTCACATCGCGCGCTAAACGTTATCATGACAGTCTCTGCGATTTAAAAATCTGGCAACCTCAGTCCTGACGCTTTGACTCAGCTACAGCAAATTGCTTAAAGTTTGAAAAATACATGGCGGAAAATGAACATTGCTCGGTTGAGAAGCTTCCTGAAACCGCTATAGTGCGCGATTTGACTCACGTAGAGCTTTGAGTTTCTTGTGAGCGGGCAGTTCAAAATCCTCGTAACCAATGTGAAATAAAAACGTTAATATCTTCGTTAGGAGTTGGTTTCAGTAATTTTCGTTGTGTGAATTATGTTCTACGTAAAATTCTGGTTAAGAAACATGTATCAGATTACTTTAATTCGTACCTTGTCTAGTGGTCCATTACTGCCAGCTTTGCCAAGTTTTAGCAGAGCGAAAGAACAGATTTGATAAAAACTAGGGTCAAACTATCATGGAAGACATTTTAGAAATGAGTAATACGTAATGAAATCCTCAGTGATATCTGTCGAGACCCTTGAAGAGAAATGACTATAAGAACCAAAACAAGTAAAAGGATAAGCGAGTGAAGGTAACTCACCAAGTTATTACAAAATTGAAAAAACACTGCAGGAGAGAAAAAATTATCTGACAATGTCATTGTTAATTTTCAGATTGTGTTGTTCGAACCCACTACTATAAGTATTTTTTACCAAAAGAATGTTTGATTGTCAATGGTGTTGTTAACAGAGGGATTTGTCAATTTGTGAACAAAAATGTTGAAGATGCTAGTCAGTAAGTAGACATTTTCTGAAGTCTTACAAAAGATCCTTATGCAGTCCTAACTCTCTTGCATGCATATTAGTACTCAGGTCTGAATTTTTTTAATTTCTAGGGAGTCATTAGCATAAAAGAGGTATGAATATTGAGTCTCATGTCAATGACTGAAGAAAAAGATGCATCCCTCTGAATGTGACATTTTGAATCACAGCTTGTATTTTATTTTTTTATAAAAAAACTAACAAATAGTTTTCCTTTTAATTTTGGTTGTTTGCTTTCAAAAAATGAAAAAACAAAAAAAAACACCAGAGTTTTCGAAAAGTTGCAACATAGTTATGCCTTTTTTTTATTGTAGCAATCTATACGCAACAATGTTGCATTGAATAAGATTATTTCTAGAACCCCTGAGCCCTGGGTATTCTAATTTCTGCGTTGATACACAGTATCTTTACAGCTTAAAAACATCAAAAAAGTACACCATTGAGGAGTTTTGGAATTGGAATACTTGCAATGACATCAGCTTTAAGTACGTCAACTAAATAATATAATACATGACAGTATAGCTTGCAGGAAAACAACATGACCTCTCCAGCTCAATCGCTGGACAACATGTTTTCAAAGCGGAGTAGGTGATAAATCAGTTAGGAATGCAGTATAGTAAATTAGTTTTATTATTTTTCGACAGCACAATCTTATTTGAAAACATCATGAAGAAGAGAGTCTTGAGAATTAGTTTGAAAATTGTATCGCATAAACACAGCATGAGATAATAATCCCTCAGTTTTCTTACAAGAAATAGCAAAAAACGAATCTATTGGAGTACTAATCCTCAACGAAACATTCCGCCTGACTTTTTCTAGGAAATTGCCTCAAGATATGATAGGGCAGTTGTCTTACGAAATTGAAACAATATTAAAGTTGAGAGGGCTCCTTTGACGATGAAGTTAAAAAGTGGTTGAAATAATTGATGTAGAAGTTGTACAACTCTTTTCTCTGATTTTCGCAGAGCTATCCAGTTTTTGTACCCGTTTGGCGCAACACTGAATGTTGCAAAGCCAGCGGTTGCAATTCTCTCGAGTGGATCAGCAGCATATCCACAAAATAGACCAGTTTGCGCTTTCTGCAAAACTTACTCTCAAGGTAATGAGCCATCTTTTCAGAAGAAGAAAAATAATTCATGATTACGCTCTGTGATGCTGAGTTCAAGCCTGATTCTCTTTTTCCCAGGGTCAAATTCGACTCGATTGCTTGAGCAATAAAAATTAATATGGTAGCTTCAAAAATGGTTGAAGGCTCAAATTAATAATTCAACGGTCTTAGATTTTATGAAATGAAAGTCTTGTCAGCTCTTAATCACTGCATAATTAAGTCACAGAAGAGGCGAAAGAAAAAGAAAAGCCTATGATCCTAGGAAGTATGTTAGGCTGTTATGAATGACATTTTTTCTGAAATTAATATCCTGTCCCTTCAAAAGAGTATACCTGTCCTTTCGACTAAGATCCATGAAATTTTTGGAAGAATGCTTAACGATGATACTAAATCGCACAATTCTGTTACAGGGAAACTGGTGGCTCTTGGATCAGGACACATGTTTTCAGATAAGTATATGGATAAAGAAGAAAATGAACTAGTAAGGAGAATTATTTTTGCACTACTTAGTTCGCCGGACTCAATACAACTGCATCAAATTGATGCAGAGGATCCCGACGTAAGCATTAACAAGTTAGTCTTACATTTTAATATTATCAGAGAGGAAAACCTAGATCTTTAAATGTAACCATCACACTTTACCAAAATGACTCTTGCTTACTTTCTTGTATGGTTCATTTAACCTTGTCTACTGGGCACTTCCAGTTAAAGAGAAAGGGATCCCTCCGCAGGCCAATAATTGAAATTGATAAACAAAGCTATAGACAGAGAACACAAAAGGGATCTTGTTGGTGGAAGCAGGTGGTTGCAATGAACAAAGGAGGTAGGTAATAGACTGACTAACGGGAAACCACGAGAGACCCTATAGTTAGTCGATCATTTTCTCCCTTAATCTGTAGGAATCACCTATTACAACCAATAGGATTGCTTCATATGCCCTATGTCTTCTTTGTCTACCAATATCAATAATAATTAGCCTGCAGATAGGGTTTATCATGATTGACTATAAAGGCTCCGAGAGACAGGGATGAAAATATTTCTTAGTAAAGTAAGAGATAAGTAAAGAAGATCTCTCTTTTTGGACACCAAAAACAGAAAACCAAATGAAAAACCTAACTTTCCTGGATATGAATTATGTTGGTATTTTTTTTGCTACTTTAATTGCCATTTTTTTGCGAAAAATTTGACTTTCAACTCATAAAATTTGTTGTGATCCATTGATCTACATATGATTTGTAAAAACCCTTTCCTTCACGGTAATTCACATTTTGCAGATATTGGACTACGAGATGGTGCCTGACATGTGTATGATGTCTGAGCGGGTGCAGACCTGCTTGCAAGAGACCGCGGAGGACACAAATTTTATCCATGACTATACACAGTTGTTTAGCGATAACTTCTACTCAGTTCACCTAAAACATGTAGCAAGTATTCTTGACGCTTATAAAGAACTGAACATCAAACATGAGCCACTGAAGTTAATACCACCTCAGTTTCAGATCCCTTTTCCGCCATTGCAAGTTGCGGTAAGACACCTGGATTATCACACTATCTAACAGACTTAATTTAAGGTTTCTAATTGAATTTGCTTTGTGCAATATGAAGAGGATATCTGCTCAATTGCTTTTGATGTGTCCTTTTTGATTTGAACAGGGGTGACAGTTGGGGAGGGCAGGAGGGTTAATGCAACCTGCATTTAAGATTTGAAAATTTATAGGACAATTTTGTAATTTTGGGGACACTAAATCATATTATGCAATAAAGTGCATGACAGGGGTTGAATTTTTACCTGGTAGTTGAAAGCATTTCTTACTTGGGCGAATTCCAGTGCCTAGCTTTTGAGTCCTTGCCTAGTTTTCTATTTGATGGATGCATCTAACATTGTTCCTACGTCCTCCTTATTTTAGAAGTCACAGCAACGTTAAACCCTTCTTTTTCAGGTTTTCCCACCATCATTTCGAGATTTGAATCCACCTTGTCTGGAGCTGTACGATTTAGAGGAGGCATTCAGTTCAGAACGATCTAGACTTGCTCAGTTGGCAAACAAATGCTTGTCCAGCAAGAAAATCGACAAAACACATGAGGAGGAAGTCACCGATCTCGAGTATTTCATCAAAGAATCGGCAAAAATTTTGGATGTGGAGAATGTGAACTCAGGGAGTGCTCAGAGCATTTTGCACTCCATTACCCTACAAATAGCTGAGTTCAAGAAGAACCCATAAGAGAAGAAGGAAGAAAAAAATCGAGAAGAAAAGCAAATTGAAGGCAAATTGACCTAAAACCTTGACATTTGCGCCTTAGAAGTTCGAGTTAAAGCTGACACAGATTCTGAAGAATTATAATAAAAAAATGGCGAATCGATGAAACATTGTTTGAGTCAATAACATTCTAAATGGATACCTTTAAAAACTTAATTTTTTGTTCATCTAGAAAAAAATTACCACACTGTAAATAATTATTGTTTTTCCTAGTCAATTGAAGTCCACCTGCACCTTTCTTTAAAGATGCGTTATGCATTATGCTCTCAAAAAAGGAGAAAAAGATTGAGGTAAGAAGATTCAGATGCTAAAAATTTTAAGACAACTGAGTTCTGATGTATTTTTTTTAGAAAATAAGTAATGTCATTTTATTTCTAGCTGTCGGATTCATGTTTTCTTACCACAACAGCAGAATGAAAAACTATTGATAATTTTTAGCTGCTTAAAAATAGATCAGGTTTTAACATTTGGAAAAACCAACAAAATAAAAAAGAAAATTTTTGATAAATAATAAGAGGGGATTCATAGTATATCTTACGGTAAACAGTTTTTGAAACCAACAGAAAAACCCGTTTCAAAACCTATAAGCCGGAGGAAGTACTTCCACCCAATCTTGGACGATAATTTTGCTTTTAGGCACCATCAATCAACCTAATGGAAATCCTGAAATAAGTTAAAAAAAGAAATTGTTAGGCTTGCTAGGCTTAAGAGACACAATATGCTGTACATTTTTAGCGTGATCATATTTAGCGTATAAAATTTATTACTGAAAGGTCTATACAAGCCAATTTTTTTTGGTCCATGTGCGCTGAGCTTAAAAATATTTGCTAATTGATTTTTTCGGTCAAGTGTAAGTTTTGAAACCCTTGGACAACCCTTAGGAAAATTAGTTGGACAACCAGCAAAGAGGAAGGCACAAAGCTGGTTTGCTTTTCCAGCAGATGATTTAATGATTTCTTTGCTGTTTTTGTTTTAAGTTTTATTCTAAAAGACCAAGTACCATCAAAAATAGAGCAAGGCTTAAAATGTCCGAAAAATACATTAATAACATACCAGCAGGAGTTCTGTCACAACAAGAAGATAGCGAGCAGCTTTTGCTAGCTCTCATTTTTTATGGCATCTCTTTGAAAGTGTTGAAAAAGTTGAAGGATAAACAATGTATCATCTAGTTGTTCCTCTGCCAGCGACAGTTTTTCAAATACCGAATTGACATTTTCTAGTAAAGTTTTCTCTGGTGGTGTCATCAAGTCTTCCAACTGAAAATTAGAAAAAATTGGTTAAAGAAAAGTTTGAGAATTTTTTTTTCGAACATCAATCGTACACTAAAGATTCTAGCCATATTGTAATGGACAAAAATAGGACAGAATTCAGAGCGAGTTCTTAAACTAAAAATTACTATAAATTTAAAACCAAGATTTATGCTTTTTTATAAGGTTTGCTAATAAAGGATCTTGCTCAGAATACCGAAGGATTCAGCACCGGCTAAATTTTGTTCATGTTCAATACAATGTTCTTCTCGACCTCCTGGGCATGATAAGCTTTAAGAATTAAACTTTCTATGTGTCAATTTTAAGGAAAAAGGGGCTGAAAAGTGAATTTTCAGCCTTTAAAACCAAGATGATTCAATCGGTTTCTGTTAGACGGGTGTAAGTCCAAAAAATCATGAGCCCTGCCTTACGTTGATCACGGAGAACAGTAGGGCTCATTAGTATTATATTACGCCGATCTAATTATTGTATCTCATACATCTGATTATTGATTGAGGGGAGATTTTGTTACCTTGCTGTAAAAAGATATGACTGACAAAAATCATCAAATTCCTCAAAATAATAATGGCGCACAGTCTCCAATAGAAGACACAATTCAAAGGGCTGGGAAATTAACTTTTCCTCAATATTGGCACATAAAACGTTTGATTATTATAAAAGCTCATCGCGCTCAGTATAAACAAAATTTAAAGAACACTGAATCCCTTGGTTTCCCATACAAGGACCTTTCCAAATTGTACCAAGTTTAATCAAGTGTATCCAGAAATGGAACATAGAATGATATGGCGCACAACAAACCAAAACAGCTGTTTAATTTCTGATTTGCACAAATGAAGAAGTCTGATGGGCATCGATAATCTTATTATTCAGGTCAGGGCTGATATTGGCATTTTGTAGGATCCTCTATTCACAGCTTTTTCACAACTTATTTATTATAATAATTTATCATCAAAGAAGTTCTCAAATCGCTTTGAAGGATAACACATTTGGGTCTATTTAAAGTCCACAAAGACACTAATCTGCTAGTGGAAAATCCACTCCCTTTAAAAACCTTAGGTAACTTCATTGGTACTAAACTACACATACCATTTCTTTGATTTCATTTTCACTTTGTCCTTGTTCTTTGAGAGATTTTGCAAAACTATCGATGCGGTTTTTCTTTTCAATAAGTCTTGCGTTTTCAGATCTTTCATGGTCTCTCCTTGACATTGCATTACCTAAAGCTTGATAGCACTGGTGAATAACCATTTGAACAACCTGGTACAGAAATAAAATATAAAATTAAATTAAGAGTTGAACGTACACATCCAAATGATTCATGAGCCTTCATTAAAGCGATAGAGAAGAGATACAAGTATGTAATTATTAAAAACAGAAACTAGACTCTAAATTGTAATGTAACCTTTATAAAGACTAAAGAAAGGAAATATGGGCGTAAAAATTAAATTTTATGCAAAAAAATCTTGCATACTTTTAGAGACATACTTTTTCACACAGCTTACCCAGACTATTGCAGGGTTAGGGCAATTCCATAGTATTCGGCTGCAGACAGTGAAGCTCTAGAGTCTTTACTGAATCATCTCTACTAAATATTCGATCAGAAGATTTGATTTTGATGCTAGTAGAGCTCACAGCAATGTTAAGACAGGGGCCCATTGCCTACACTCGAGCGACAACCCCCATTTGCAGCGGTAGGAGGCAATCGTCTGAAATACATCATACTTGGTCAGCTAAACTTTCATCTACATTTGCACAGTCTGCAATTCTTTCCCACTGAAATACTAACTGGCACTTACATACTATCTAGTTTGCCATTTTCTGTTCTATTCAAAAGGCAATTTTTTCTTACTTCCATGTCATAGGTAAAAATGTAAAAAAATTGTTACTCACCGCATCAAGATTGACATGGAACAAGTAGAAGACTTTGTTTATTCCAGGGCCAGAGGTTGCTGCTGGCCTACTCAACTGAGTCAATTGAATAAAATTTTCTTCAAGGAGTTTGTACGTATACTTTTTTGCTTCTTTGTCAGGAACCATGGCTATTTTTTGGATCTGTTCTTGTTCACAATACTTCTTGCTGCGAATTATTCTGTGGAAAAGATCAGGTATTAAAAAAGAGACAAATATTGCTTCAGTTGTTGAGCTTCACACAAAGCAATAGTGCAGCATTGAGGATGCGCAATAAGCACGAGAGGAGCTGCTAAAGTCAGCGTTTACAAATGTTCAAAGGAAATTAAGCAGACCTGTCACTTAAAGTGCGGAGGTTAGAGTTGCAAGTATACTAACATTAATTGTCCGCTATGATTCACTGACTCAACAATCAACTTGCACAGCACTACCTTGATGGTACGCATTTGGCACTTTAAATGCTGTGGGTACCTTAACCCAAGTAGCAGAGATCGCGATAAATAGCGATTTTATCGGTTGGTCATCGCGATTATATCGGAGGCAATATACTGAGATATTATCGCATTCAAAATCGCAATATATGGCGATTAAATTGCTACAAATCTCAATTTTTGGTTCGATAAAATCGTGATCAATTTTTGCCGCTAGAATTGAGATTAAATCGCCATTTATTGCGATTTTTATTTCGAAAATATCGCGATAAAAGCGCAATTTTATTGCAATAAGATCGAGGATAATTGCTCAGATGTTGACGATCCTGGTGGTTTTATCGCCAATAAAATGGCCATATATAGCGATTTTTCCTTTGAGAAATGCTACTTGGGAATAAGGTTTAGTCCTTCAGTTATTTAATGGAACAAAATTATATTCATAAAACCAAGATACCTTTTGACTTTAGCAGAAATGTAGTTTATCAAAGGAATGAATGTATTCTTAAATCAAGCTACAAAATAAAAGGTTTACCTAAAAATCCTTCGAGGTTTATCTCCAAAACGATGTGCTACAATGTGATCTAAGAGGGTGTGAGTTATGCTTTCTACTGCGTGTTTGACATTAACTGTTATATTGTTTGGGCCTTCAATGGAGGTAGACAAAAAACGACTAGAATCATTCTCTGTAATGGAAAAGAAAACATTATAAGTGAGATAGATACAAAAGGCTATTGAAAGAAAATTCCTTAGCTGCTGTACTAATTTATGAATTTTGCTTCACAATCAACAGCAGCTCTCAAAAAAAAAGAAAAAAAAAGAGCTCACAAATATTACGGATTATGTTGACACTCAATTTGTAAAAAGCCCATGTTACAATGTCTAAAATGTATTCTTTCTACTTTTCTTATTGTTGGCCAATATAAACTTTTGTGGTTTTAATGCATATTTTAGGAGAAAGTTACTGGAAGAAGTCAGCTTTAAAGCTGCTAGCAATTGCTAATTTATAGATACAACACCCATCCTGATTCCATCCTGAGAGCCGCAAGTACTTTGCTTACCCATGACTTTTAAGTATTGCTGAATATTTGCATAGAGATAATTTTTCACTCTTGCTTTGACTAAGGTGTCCTTGATTAGAGTTATTGGGATTGGATTTGAGACAGACTGCCATGGGCTTGTTCGCTCGTACATTAGCTTCAGCAAAATTTCCATCAATTTGCCAGCGTATGCATCAAAGCGCTTGGTTATTGCAGAAATCATAACTTCATCCCTGAAACAAGAAAAAAAAGCTCCAGTTCAATGGAAGGAACGGCCATGAAGATTTAAAGGCTAAGTATCATGTCAAAACAAGAAAATGGTGAATTGAATGGACCAGAATATGACGCTCATCAAAAAAGCAGAGTAACAGGTTGTTGCCTGCTCATGCTGTAAAATGGTTTCTGATTAAAGGTGGTATCAGTACGTTTGAGGAAAACCTCTCATTGCTAGAGCAGAAACATTTACACCTTTTTGAAGTTTCACCGTTTTTGAGTGACATTTTATCCTTGAATTGAAACCTTTGGAGCTATTTTGACTGTCAAATTTTATCCTCAGGAGCCGATTAAAGGAGATGCGTTTCGAATTTTTGGTTTACCACTTCTTTCATATCAAAGCAAATATTTGCTCCCTGAAAATTTCTAGCAATGTCACTCACAGCTCATCACAATATTCCTACAATACATCAGAATATTGAAAGAATGTTGCGACAATATTGTCTAGAGATATGACTTTGGTAATACTGGTACATATTACCCTCTTCCTAAGGCAAGTGTGTTGGTTTGATTCTGCTACCAACACTCCTCGCTGTAACATTTGCATCGAAAACCATCATTCTATTTCTTTTCCAATCAAGGTTTCAGAAGTGCTCTTTATTGAAGTTCATCATTGACATTTTATCAAAAGCCAATATTAGAATTGAGTCAAGTTTACCAGAGACGCGCCAAGTTGCTTTTCGCGATAAAATGTGTTAGGAGTAGTTTTGAGTTTAACTGATCATGCATTTAAAGACAAGAAAAAATAATTTGAGCATGCAAATTGCCTTTGTCCTTAACACTAAGTTTTGGGGAAAAATAAAGCTTCAAACTTTTTTTGGTTCAAACTCGATGCAACTCGGTGAGTTTTTGTTAAGCTTGGACCAATTGTTACCTAAGATCTTGGTCAAACCTCCGATGGTTCAACCTCCAAACAACATTATGATCGGGTAGTTTTGCAGAGGACTCTCCTTTGACTACAGCTCGGATATTTTTTGCATTCAATTCTGGTAATTTAAAATTTTCTTCGGTATTTGCAAAAATAGGAACATTGCCAGAGCAATCTTCCACAGCAGGCATCCGTATTAGATACTCTTTGAAAACTAATTTGACTGCATCATCATACAGTTTTGAAACTTTCACTTCTTCCTCGGGATTTTCTGAAACAAAATAAAATGGAGGATCAATAGTCAATTGACAAAGACAGGGATACAAGGGAAATTGGATTGTCTGGATACTGCATTATCCAGCCCAATTGTCAAAAAAAAAAAAAAACGCGAAGTGCAACTTCTACCAAATGTTGTTCCCATGTCCGCATTGTTTTGCAAGGTGTGCAATGAGAGGGTGAACCTATTTTTGTACAAGAACTGGATTGGTGCTGCAAAAATCTCTAATCAACATCTCTAATTTGATGATTATGGGAAGAAAAAGTGATAGTGTAGGTAATTGTGTGGCATGCAACTAGATAGAGAGTGCAGTAAGTTAGAGTCATAGAGTACAATAGAGTTGCAATGTACTGGAGCGCCGATGAAGTCAATCCATGAACAGGCCATTCCGAGCCCCATGTTCGCAGGAAAGTGGGAATCACCATTTGGCACTTTTTAACACGGTTGTTAATGGGAGAATCGCAGACTGCGAGCGGTTTTCGGGATTTATTCATTTTAATCAATCATTATTTCTGCTAATTTTGGCAAATTGTGTTCACCGAAGTCATAACAAATTAAACAAGTTGGATTTTGCAATCGCTAGCGATGGCAATATTCGTCATGGGAACGTTAGCTTCTGGGATATGAAAATGTTAAGGTACAGTTCGTTTGTAGTATCTTCTGAATTGAAGGGGCTATGTAATTTTGTGTTGACATCTCTTTTTTAACATTTTTAATTATTTTCTTTGCATACTTACAAGAAAGCTGTTATGTACCAATTATTTATTTTCGTTGGATTATATATGGTTTTCGGAAGTTAACGCATTTAAGTTTCAGGTTCGCTTTTTCGGCGTAAAGTATACATAAGGTGTCCCAAAAGCACCGGGACTTGTTCTGTAACTTCGAAAGTAAGATAGATACAGACATGATCTTGATCTCATTTTAAAGATCAACTCAATACCCATCGATTAAAACCAAAATCAGCTCAATCGGATAAAAATTGACCGAGTTATGGCAATTTGAAATCAGCGAGGAAAGTTTACGCCTACGGTTTTTAAGGAAGATTCTTCATCGCCGAGTAGAATCAAATAAGTTTTGCTCTACCATGTCTCCCGACTTTTTAGCCCTTCAAAATGGAAAAATCTGACCTTTTTTTTTTTAAAATTTGTTCAAAATTTTACGCTTAATCAGATCCTAACATCGTTTTAGGCAGTTTTTGCCATTTAATATTAGAATTTTGGCCCTTAACAGCTGAAATGTCCTGTACCGTAGCCTGTCTGCGACTCAAGTGCGCAACTTTAACGCTTCATAACCATCATCTTGCATCTAAATACTTCCACTTCTGCTGTAAATTCACACTCAACTTGTACCTAACTTATTATTTTCAGTTATATTCATCCAAATAAGTGAAAATATTGACCGTCTTTGCGTCAAGCAGCCTTGTCTGCGGAATTCGCGTCCTGTACCGTGGCCCCCTTTTGAGCTCGCCCACTCGGGAGAGCTCTTTGCGATCGATTTCTTTTAGCATTGGTAGTGTCCGTGGCGACGAATGGATGGTTCTCGTTGCCGTCGGAGGAACGGCCAAAATCCCATTGATTTCAAGGTCTAAAAGTTGAATTTTCGCGGGTTACAGTTTTCCTCCGTCGAACATTTCCGTTCCCTCATTCAACTGAGGATTAATTGTTCCTCGTTTGCTACACTAGAGCGCAGTACTTTCCAGTGGCCGAGCATATCCTAGCATGTTGCTATGGTTTTATATCAAATAACCTAATTGTATGTTATCATCCTCTTATCTTTTCAATGTAGTTTTTGTGTGCAGTTGTACTTGCAATTGTTATTATTTCTTAAAATAAAAAACATGGTGACCTCGACGTGATTTAA